>CM073774.1:56945635-57343156 GCA_037158775.1 Hetaerina titia
CTTCAATTATGAATACTTTTTATCTCCATTCCTTCTGTCCTAAATCCAGTAGTTTTCCTCCCCCATCCTAACCTGCTCAAATAAATGCTCTCGATCACAGTCTGACAATATCCCATTATAAATAAAAATACTTCGCACACACTTTTCTAGCCTCCTTTGGACACTTCCAACAAACCTCTCTCCTTCCCCACTGTGCCAAGCACTTTTTCGTTGTTTTTCCTTTCCAACTATTTTAACATTTCCATTTTTCTTGGCAGTCACATTTTAAAAGATTAATCTACACATTTTTCCTCAAATACAAAGTTTCCCCGCCGTACAAATCGATGCTCCATATCTAGGTTTTACCATATCTTTTCTTAAGATCCTCACTCAACATCCCTGTCATTACTTCCTTGCTTCTTCTAAAAGCTTCTTTGCCTGACATAATTCTTCATACGTCCCTTCTAATTTGACTATTTTGCTCTAAAACAATGCATGGAAAGGTAAACTAATATAAAACCTGCTCTAAATTTCACCCTCTTATTATTACGTTTGATTTAACCTTCCTCCTTCTTCTTAACCTTCATAGACATAGTTTCGTTTGCATTGATCTTAATCCCAGACCAGCACACTGATTCTCTAATGCCCTCAGCAATAATTGTAAACCATCGGTGGAATGACTAACTAAAGTTTGATTATCAGCAATTCTACCTGATTTTTGAAGTCATCATCCACCTTCATTCCTATATCCAGCTCTTCCCATACCTGTTTTGCCATATCCATCACACAGATGAAAATGGTGACCCCTTTTTATGTGTAATCTCAGTACTAAAGAATATAAATCACGACGTGGTATTTAAATACTTTTAACTGTAGATATTCAGATCTTTTTTAAAAATATCAGCACAAACATTTTTCAAATAAGAGTAGCAAGTGTTTTAACATCGATTTCACTCTATTTTGTTGGTTTAGGTTTTTCCATAAAATTAAGTCAAACTGACTCTCTATGTTAAGTTTTCGTCAATTAGTGAGAAACTAAAATTAAAAATGATAATGTAATGTGCAATATATGAATATTTAATTCTATATTCGATTCAATTAATTCACCATATGAAATCCGGTTTCTCGCTAGATACGGGATTGTGTTTGTTATTCTAAATTATTTAGTTTTCCAAAAATATAATTTTTAGAATTATTGAATTGAACCAAGCATCCTCGCGCGAGGATGTTCTTAATCAGTGTGTATATCCTTGAAAATCATTCGTATCGACGGACTGACGAACATTTCCGCTTTAACTTTGGCGTCACATCCCTGCAGAAACTTGTCCGTTAGATAACCACGTGCCGCTCGGTTATGGTCCATTGGCCTGTCAAAGCTTTCCATTAGTCATAATTAGACGGGCAGAGATGGTAATAGTATGATGAAGTTGGAGCCAGAAAGAGGTTCAGATGCAACTTTGATCCATGTTCCGCACATAAATAGCCTCACTGGACATTATCTTATTTAGAATGTTATGCTTGACCTCTACCACTCCATTTTCATATGAAATAAGGGTAATCATTAGCCATGAATGAATTCAAAGAAAAGTTGCTATACTTTTCGAATCACTATCGAGCTGCTGTTTATTTTTCTTCTGCCTTTACCTTATAAGAAGATGGTGCATACTTAAAGAAAACAATATCATGTTTCTCATCTAAAATTGAAACGTAATGTATTCATATAATTTTAACAGAAAAATCTCTCTAAAAAACATAATTCCATAACTTTTTTCCGTATTCCTAAATAGTATTCCACTTGATAAACTGTAGATATTCAGTAAACCAGGAGAGGGAAGGCTTCTTATAAAACTTTGAAGCACAGGAAGTAATAATATAAGGATCATACAAATGCACGAAAAATTGGCCTCTGGTTAACAATTAATATTAATTATATTAGCATCAATGATTTAAAAAATCGTCGTTATGACGAGGAAATAAAAAGGAGACGAGGTATGAAAATTATTTGAAGTGGGAAGAGCTTAGCATTTCAGATTCGTTTTAATAAATGATTAATCATCCAATTATTTTTTTCAAGCCACTCTAATTATTAACTTCACCTTCCATAGAGGATTCAAAGATTCAACGCGCGATTAGGTATTACCATATTTAGCACCATCAGAATGTACATACTACATACATTTATCAAGTGGAATAACGATTGGTGTATCGGTAGGGGAGAAAGGGTTTAGGTAAAGTTTTCAAGTAGTGTAGGTGAGATATTTTTCAATGCGTAAATAAAGTCTTAGCAGACAGATGAAGGTTCTATACATTTCTGTACAATTCCATGAAATATGATTGTTCATACGAGTTAACAAAGTTAATTTCACATGGCTTCTGACGCAATTTTGTTGCAACTGGAAAATAGAGATTACTACGGAATAAATTTTTCTGACATATTGAAATTAAGCACTAAGCCAATTGTTATATTTTAGCCTATAATGGACACAATTCGCGAAAAATGTGTAATTTAGAATACTTGGAAGATCTTTAATCAATAAAGTCACGACGCATCCTCAATTTTTCATGGGGAGAAAAATTCAGATGACCATGAAACTGAGCCAATAATTTATCATTTTAATCATGGATAACTTACGTCATTTAGTTTGTAACATAAGCTTTTTTGAACTTCACAGAGTAATATCATTAAAAATTATCATACATTCATACAAATCGTCCTTTCCCCACCAAAATTCTATTCCTAACTGATTTTTCCTAAGATGAGACCTCACTTTACGAGTTTCCCGTGACTACCCATAAACTTAACTTTTGAAGATAACGTACAATTCTGTATTTCATGAAATATTTTTGAAAGAAAAGTTTGCATACATGTGTATAATTAGTTCTAGTAGTAGATCATAAGGATATTGGTGACAATCAAAACTTTATAATGAAAAAATTCAAGAATTCATTCTACACAAAAATTAATTTCTTAACGAAGAGTATATGAGATTTGAAGTAAATATTTGCAAGTATTCATAATCATAATTGGTTTGTTTTCAACAAATGGAAGGAATTAGCCAAGGAAGCGTATTCATATCTGAGGACATTAAAGCAATTTGGAAATCATACGTTTTTAAATTACTTATATCAGTGTTAGTTCCTATTCCGAAAAAGGTAAAGGCTACATCATTTGAGGACTACAGAATAATAAGTTTGATATCCCACGCAGGTAAAGTTGTTATCATAATCATCACCAAAGGATAGAGAGCAGGGAAAATGATTACTTAGGGGATTATCAGTTTGGGTTTAGGAAGGGGAAAGGCACGCGCGATGCCATAGCAGTAATGAGATCACTAATGGAGACGAATATAAAATACAATGCAGTCAGGACGTACTTGTCTCTTTCGTAATTTTCGAAAAGGCATTTGATAGAGTGAATTGGGAAAAATCAATTAGTATATTGCAGAAAATAGGAATAGACTGGACAGATAGTAGGCTAATCCGCGATCTATACATGTCTCAGACTGCTCAGGTGCGAGTGGGTATAAATTACATAACAAAAGTCATGAGGTTTTCAAGAAAGAGGATGATTAAAGTGTAAGTAATATTAAAGAACGAAAAGGCAACACAGGCAAGCGGGACAGTTTTATTATCTAGGCGGTGTTTTCAAAATTAAGGTGGGCATAAGAAAAAAAATTGCGTTATGCAAGGAACCTTTCACAAGGAGGTTGTAATGATGACAGGAGCATTGAGTAAGGATGCTAAGAAAAGATGCGTTAAACCTTTGATATGGAGCGTGATTCTTGCGGTCATAGTCTTGAGACCATATTTATTAGTACAGATAGTAGGATTTTGAAATTTTGTGTAGATATTGATAGAATAGATAAAATAGACAAAAAGGGATGGAAAAGAAGAGTTCTGAGCATGTTGAGGAAGGAGAGAAGATTGTTGGGATACATCCAAAGGTGGCAGAAAATATGGATGCACTGTATTTGAATATGCAATGAACTCACAAAGACAGTGTTGGAATGAGAATATCGACATAACAGTCGAGTGAGGGAAAATAAATGAATTGGCATGTTGGGTGGAATCAATAGAGGTAGAAAGAATACGCAATAGAGTAGCAAGTTTAATGTACTTTTGGCTACCAGAGTGTTTCCTGTTAAACAAAGCTGAGGATGTTGTGATGTTCATTGTCACAATCTTCAACGATAAGCTAGCAAGTATTTTTATAGGATAACATCTGCTAAAATTAAATTTATAATATTTTATAGCTCAAGCCATTTAACTAATGATTCAAATTGATCCTTAACGAAACCTTTAACTTGTTCCATTATTATTATAGTAAGTATAGTAATCTACCGGTTAAGGTAGGTTTTTGGATGGACACCACTATCAAATAAATATTTTGTAACTCCAAATAAAACCCAATCCAACAACCTAAACTACATTAGGTCCCTCTTCATCTCCGTGTACTTCTTTCCTCCCTTCATCCCATCCAACATCCCTATCCTGTTCCTACCCTTTCCTCGCTTGCCCAACATTCTCCCCTCTATTACCATCTTCGACAATCCATTACCGCTCAAAACGCCTTTCATCCATTTTTCCTGCCTCCATAGGATTTCTCTCAACAAACCCCTCTCCTCCCCACCATCTCTAGTACTTCCTCATTTTTTTCCTTTCGGTCCATCCTCCTGCCTCAACGACCACGTTTCCGCGCCGTACATGGCTACGCTCCATATCAGACTTTTTACGAGTCTTGTCTTAACATCCCTACTGAACGTCCCCGTCATCAACTCCCTCCTCCTTGAGAAAGCCTCCTTGCCTCGCGCAATTCTTCTCCTTACGTCCCTACCACTTTGACCGTATTGGTCCGAAACACTTCCGAGATATGTAAACTGTTCTACCTGCTCTATTTCCCCCCCCCCTATTTTAATATTTAGCTTAGCTTTTTTCTTTCTGGAAAACCGCATAACCTTTGTTTTAATTAATATTGATTCTCATGCCATATTTATCGCACTGAACCTCCAATTCACTCAACAATGCTTGCAACCCCTTGGCTGACTGAGCAACTAATGCTTGGTCATCAGCAAACCTAACCGATTTTACGAATTCCCCTCCGACTTTCATTCCTACCTCCAGTTCTTCCCATTCCTCTTTAATCATTTCCCCTACATATACGTTGAACAGTACCGGTGGCAATGGACAACCCTGCCTTACACCTCTTCCTAACACTACCCATCCGGACTCTCCGTTCCCCACTCGCGCCTGAGCAGTCTGAGACATGTACAGGTTGCCGATCAGTCTCCTGTCCCTCCAATCCATTCCTATTTTCTGCAATACACGCTTTAATTTTTCCCAAATTCACTCTATCAAACGCTTTTTCAAAATCTACAAAACAGGTAAAAACGTCCTGATTGTATTCTATATTCCTCTCGACTAGTGATCTCATTACTGCAATGGCATCACCCGTACCTCTTCCTTTCCTGAACCCAAACTGATCATCCCCTAAGTAATCATTTGCCTTACTCTCTATCCTTTTGTTGATGATTCTGAGAATAACTTTAGCTGCGTGGGATATCAAACTTATCGTTCTGTAATCCTCACATGACGAAGCCTTTGCCTTTTTTGGAATAGGAACAAACACCGATCTCACAAAATCTTCCGTCCAGATTCCTTTCTCATAGATACTACGGATCAGTCCATATATGGTCTTTTTCCCACCTTTCCCTAACCATTTCAACATTTCTACAGGAATATTGTCCACCCCCATAGCCTTATTTGCTTTCATCTCATCATTTGCTTGATACATTCCCATTTTTCTTCGATAGTACTCAGTTCTTTATTGTCATCCATCATTTTCTCCACAGCCTGCTGATACTCCTTCCTCTTTAATCCATTTAATGCTTCTAAATTCCATTTCCTAACCCGCCGCCCTTGCCTTATCCTCTTGAAACGAACATTACATTTCATAACAACTAAATTGTGGTCAGAGTCCGCATCCGCTCCTGGGAAACTGTGCGAATTTATCACACTGTTCCTAAACCTGTGCCTAACCATAATATAATCTAACTGATACCTTTCTGAGTCACCTGGCATTTTCCATGTATACCTACGCCTTTTGTGGTGTCTAAACCATGTGTTAGTGATGACTAACCCCTGTCTCCTGCAGAATTCAATTGCTTTCTCCCCGCGTTCATTCCTCGTGCCTAGTCCATAGTCCCCCACCTCACCACCTTCTCTTCCTTCGCCTTCCGTCGCATTCCAATCCCCCATCACTATCAAATGTTTCCCTGCAGGAACACTCGCGATGATATCCTCTAACTCATCATGCATCCTATTGACTTCTTCCTCCTTGTGGTTGCTCGGTGGCATGTATACCTGAACAATGGTCAAGTTCGTCGGCTCTGCTTTAATCTCTACGAGTAAAATTCTATCAGTTGCTTGCTCTATGTTGACTACGCTTCTTCCTACCCCTTTATTTAAAATTACGGCAACCCCTCGTAGGCTCTGGTCCCCGCCGCTGTATATCACTCTATAATTGTCACTCCAGTCATCCCCGCTATCCTTCCATCTCACCTCGAAGAGACCTAAAACATCTATATTACCTCTTTCCATCTCTCGCTTAATATTTTCTAATTTGCCTCTTCTCAACATGGTCCTGACGTTCCAGGTTCCTATTCTAACTACTTTTGTCTTCTTCTGAGTCTTCTGTCCTGCTGCAGTTATTTCTTCCCTGCAAGGGTTTCGTGGGATGACGACCGCGGAAGCCTTGCCTCTCCCGCTGCCAGGCACGACACACGGCCTCTTGGGCCGTGTCCCGTAGTTGCCAGGACTCATATTATCTATAGTGCCCATCATTACATTCTTGGGAATCATAATTGAGGTGGTTTCCCATTGCCTTCCTCAATAGTGTGTTTAACGTGACACCATCACTTAATGGCCGCCCCACTGGGGTCAGACGCCATTGCAGCCGCCTCACTGAGGAACAGACGCTGCGTGGACTACCTTTCGTCTGGCTCCTAACCTTCGACCTATCTGGCATGGGTGACCCTTCCAGGTGTAATTATTATTGCTCCCGCCAGCACAGCTCTAGGGGTCATCGGAACACACAAGCCCTTCCACCACGACAAGGTTGTAGTCCATGGGAGGGCTTGTTCCATTAATGAATGTATGTAAATAACTTTAATTATTCAAAATTAGATTCCAAATTCTATCTATCCGAAATAACCTACTGTGTTACGAAAACAATTACTAACTCCTTATGTTAATAAATATCGATGTGCCAAAAATAGTGGCCCGAAAAGTTTTGAAAATTTAATGTTCAATTGGTGCGAACGTGAAGGCTAAATAAGTCCTGTTGAAAGTTATCCTCTGATTTTAAGATTTGCATTGAAGATTGTTGGAATTGATCATTCTGCATATTATACGACATAAGCAAAAGTTAATATAAGTGAATAGTGTTATACATCCAAAAAATCATTAAATTGAAATTAAATATTGAAATTTTACGTGAATTTTATTGTCTTTATTGCTTCAAATTTAGATTGGGGTCAAAAAAAGAATGAAAATGCAGACGGATTTATAAATGATAGAAAAATAATATTGAATATGTACTCAATTAAGAACATTCAATTGACAAAAAAGAATAAAATCCCTAATAGTTTATTTGAATTGAATTTGGTCTCGATATTCAATGAAAAAAAGAGATATCGATTAGATCAAATGTTCGACCCGACCATTCACTTTAAGAATGGTCGTGGATAAATATACGCTCTATGCGATGTTTTTAAACATCGAAGATGCGATAACGCTCTTTTCTCATTACCAGTGAAAAAACAATATGTTTGGGTAAATATTTTTCGACAAATTCCATACTCATTTCGTCAAATGAAGAATTCACAGAATGGGAATGTCTTTAACGTCGGAAACGCGGAATTGTTTCAATCAGAGTCAAGACATAATATTTGGGTTTAACTGCTGTTTGAAGGAAACGACATATGGATACGACGACTGTATGGTATAACCTCATGCAAATAAAAATATATATATTTATTATTTGTTGATTAACAAATAATATTTACTGCCCTATGAAGAATATTTGCAAATATATCTGAACACCAATTTTTCAATCTCAAGTTAAAATATCAGGAACAGATCATATTAATGTCTAAAAGGTTTTCATCAATATCGTTTAAACTGATAGTATATATTCGAATTTCTTTAATAGTTAATATAAATTATTTTCAAAAGATGATTAAAAATAAATCGAGGAACAATAACTGTGTGTTTGCTATTAATAAGTGCTGGGCGATTTTGTGTATCCTCGGTCACGCTTACCCCTTGTCAATAAGGCCGAGTCCGGTTTTTTATATTAATAAAATCCTTTGATTTAATTAGACCATGCCATTTATGATGCATTCAAAGTTTTCGCGTTATCAGTAACTAACGTAAACGAAAATTTCCTTTCCGTCGTCTCTGGAGTAATCTGTCAATCAAATGGTCCTCCAAAATATGCTTAATATATAAAGAACTGTCAATCAAACTTCGAAACTTAACCTTCTAAATTTTATGAACCAGCTCTTTGATGTGCTGGTCATAAAAAAGAGAACGTAAATCGATATAAATGTAAAGGCGGCCACAAGACAACATCAGATAAGGGGCGATAAATAGACATCAAGTAGCGCTGCGGTTTATCGCGTATTCCATGACGCTCAATATTATATTCTGCTCGGAAAATCTGGCGGCACTCCGCTTAACGTATTTCTACATTAGAACAGGGTCAAAGTACTCAGGAACGAAAATGAAGCAACGTAATAGAATGGAGAGCCCTTTGGTTTTTATCTTTCGGTAGTTAAAATAAAATGAAAAAGATAGAAATCATCGAGAAACATCAATTTTGTGTGCTTTAATCATATTTAATAGCATCTCCGCTGAATGGTCCCACTTTAAACTTATTTTCTTAGCCAGGTTGCTTTCATCACAAAAATCACTTTTACGACCAAGAGGGTTTTCAAGTATAGATAAAGGGACAGTTATCAGAAGCGGCTCAGTATTTTTAAATATTTTTGTCCCCATGATCTGTACCAAAAGAACGTGCAGGAACTCATTAGTTTATTCATTATTTAAAACAGCGCTGAACTGGTAGATGATTTTCATGTTGGAAAATTTATAAATAACTTTTGTCACAGCACATTGATTACTTTTCCAACCTCATTTAACGTCTTTATTTCGAAATATCATCGTTTGCAAACTGAGTTAATTAAATAATAATGCCAATTACACGTATACCTTAATTCGCACTTCCTTTCAATGCTACCGGCAACAAAAGTGTTTTTCATCGGAATGACATAACGTTGATGCGTTAAATGTATTCCATTTTCATAATTTAGTTGTAATACAGGTAAGTCCTTTCGGAAGCAAGAAAGGAGATCGTGTGAGGGGGATAGTAATTAAAGCCAATCAAATCCAGGGAATTAGCATTCATGATGTTTCTCGATTGGAGTGGTTTGCGGCAGAAATCTCACGTGGAGTCACACAAAATCACCTCATACAACCATCTTTTAACAACATTCTATTCTAGTGCTTTGTGACATGTGCCTTTTTGGGGCATGAAAACAGCACGAGAATTAGTACTTGCGGGTAAATGTTCCAGTATAAGTAAACTAGGGCATAGAAAAGAATTTTATCGATTAAAAAAAAATAATAAAAGTGATTACAGAAAATCCAAAGACTCTAATAGGTTAAATACCTAAAATGGAATGACTAGTGATCGCCCACTTTAATGGAAACATATTCAACTGAAAGTCGGAGGTGCCTCCTTAAATAAACTTGGATTTACTAGTCCACATAATCGTAAATCAAAAGTAAAGCAGAGGTGCTTTTTTGAATTAGTCAGGCTTCAGCCAGAAGCGAATGTGTGTTGGCAACCTGATGTCTGGTTTCCAGTGAGGAATCAAATGAGGGTTCGAAATAGATCTAGTTTGGGCAATTTTGGTGATCTCCCTGCCACGCAGAAAGTAAGCAGCAATATCACTTGACACAATTACTGAGAACTTCATTTTCTTTTGAGTATCTTAGGAATTTCAAGAAACTGTAACAGTAACTTTAACGGAGTCACCCGCTATGTGTGCATTATAATGCAACCATTTCAGAGAGTAAAAATCATTCGCCTTGACAAAATTTCAGAGTGTAAGAGGACGTCTCGGTAGCTTAATTGGTTAAAGCACTCGGCCGGATATCGAGGGATCCGGGTTCGAATCCCGGTCAAGGCGAATGATTTTTACTCTCTGAAATGGTTGCATTATTATATCTTAGGAATTGTTATTACCCTAATCCATACCAGAAGATAAGACCGCACGCATAAAATTAAATAACTGGAATTCCGAAATAATAGTTTAAATCTTAATTTTCCCTAACAGAGATAATGTAATGTTAAATATACGTATACCTGTGTATTTCTTCAATTATCCCTTTTTGAAAAAATTTAAAACATGTGTTACCTCTGGTATCTCCATGTCCTTTTGCCACGCGTACAAGTGACTCGCGCAGGGAACAAGGTACCTCGGGATGTAAACTGAATCTTTAAAAAGTTTTCAAGCATCAATTTATTGTTGAACGAATCCCGATTTGATAATATTTCAAGATATGAGGATTTGTTTTTCTACTAAAGTAAATTTAGATAATTTTTTTTTACATTAATGATAATTAGAAGTTCATCGTATATTCATAAAATATTCATACATCTTTGCTATCAATTTAATATTGAAAAATTCGCTATTTAAAACAAAACTCCGCGCGTACAAATTTGTTGTCAAACACAAGACGTATGGTCTTAATCAATTTAAAATACGACATGGAAGCAAACGATATTGGCATGCATATGTATATGCAGCCATAAGCATGATGCAGATGTAAATCAAATATCACACCAAATTAAGTTCCCAAAAGTATTACAAATGATTTATGTGATATAAAACAGTGAATAAGCGATAATATGCCGTTCCCTTCGCCCCTACACTATTACTCAAAACCTCGCGTACACTTCGTCAAACTACCAAAGTTGACAAGAATGCCCTCTTGATGAGCACGCCTTTGGATGTGACCCGGGTCGCGACCTTAGACTCCGCCTGCATCATTACTAGATCCCGCAGAAGGAAACTGCCCTAATCGGTCGCAGTTGAATTCCAGTCCCCCGCCGTCGAGTCGCCGCAAGATAAAGAGGCAAAATGGGAGCAATGGGATTTTAAGGGAGCAAGCGAACTGGTCTAACAAGCGACGAGATGCTCTGAAATAATTTCCGAAATTGACCACAGCAGCGAAATGGCGCGTCCGCGCGTGGCCCCGGCGGTTAAGAAGTTGCTTGAGGACGTGCGCGCGAGGCGTTTGTGTCGGAAGAACGAGTTTCGGAGCTAAAGTAGAGGGTGACATAAGGGGGGAAGAAAACATCAGTAACGGGTAGGCGAGCTAGTGGGCGAAAGGTATGTTTGCGATGTCGGGAGGAGGCAGCGAAAGAGAGGGGGGGTCAGTGCAGTCCGTAGCGACGTGGGGGAGAATAACCTGAGAGGGACGAAGGGGCGGTGCACTGAGAGGATGGCGGAGGGGTTGGAAGGGAGGGTGCGGAGAGGTTGGAGGAGGAGACTTGAAGGAGGGACACCTTACAAAAGACGGAAGATTCAACAGATGTTCCCAAGAGATAATAATCTGCTCTTCAACTTTGCCTACCTCCGAGTGATGGAATGGAGTTTGAAAAGTTTGCGATGGGTAGAAGAGGCTCGCTGGAGGCAAAAGTTTGACGCGAGGAGTAGGAGAAGAGGGAGACGGAGACGATTTGAACCTAGGAAGGGATGGGGCGGGGGACTGCAGTACTCCTGAGGCAAATGGAAGGGGTTGGTTTGGGTCGCCATGGTGACGGAAGTCGAATCGAAGGAGCGCTCCAGATTGATGATAAAATTCGTGTACCCGCTCGGAGGTATTGCAATTAGCGTGTCCGCGCCCGAAGTGGGTGGATGTTCTTAATGCTAAAATATTAATGGAGCGCTCTGGTGAGTAAAAATTTCTTCGCCTAAGAAGTTCCAGTTCACCTTGAAAACGGCTTCCGATGGTTTCAGTTTAAATAAAATACGTTTTGTACAACATGGAATTAATTGTAATACAAAAGCATGAAAATATAAAGAGAGCATCGCCTTGAAAAAGCATAATTATTTAGCATTTCAATTTAAGTGAGCGATATTATTAATCAAAAAATCAAGTCCCATCACGGAAAATCATGTCTATATTGCGTCCTTATCCCTGGCCAACTAAATTTAAATTGGTGCATGAGTGTTAAAATTCTTCATAGACGAAAAAAAGAGATTTCAAAAGTGTTCGTATTTGCAAAATACATCATTAAATTTTCTTCAATTTATTTTTTTTCAAGAGAGCATCTTACCATCATGGTAGATAAATATGTAGAAAGGCAATGAAAAATAGAGTTCAGGTAGTTAGTGTATTATAAAGGAAGAGGTTAGAATGCCAACCCTTTGGAAGAGGAAAACTGTTGGGTGGAAAGGAACAAAGCAGAGCTACGGGTTACCTTTGGTAAGGGTTAACGTTCTATTAGTGTCATCATAATCTCATGTGATTCATGGGGAAGGCTTTAGGCTGTTAGAGGAGAATGATAAAATATATCGAAGAAACTTAATTACTGACAATAAGTTTGTGCGTCGCCGTAACGTGTCAAATACCATTAGTGAATCATTATGATGTCCATAATGTTGTCCTCTCCCTTGCCACAGCGTCGTTGATTGATTGAAGGGGAGAACGTAAATCATTAATTACCAAATGACGGGCCCAATAATATGACACACAGGTCGCGAAAACTTCCAAATTCTAACATTTCTAACACACCGGTAATAATTATCTTCAAACCTGTTTAAATGCAAATAATAATTACAAAAAGAAAACGTTTAGGTTTCATAGAAAACATTTCAAAAAGTACTTCATTTCCACATTAGACTCCGTTACTCAAGAATCTGAGACATTAACAAGCTACAAAAACAGTTCGAAAAGTGACCGGCAACCGCAGAAATGCATCGACTGTAGTAAAAAGAATACCCGTGAGCTAACTAAAATAATTTTAAATTGACTTAAAAATGAGAACATAATAATGGAACCTCTCTAATAAGATATATTTCTACCGATCTCAGTGATTATTTTTTAATGAAAAACTTTTATATCCGAAAGAAAAAATTTGGATTGAAAATATTCATTGATTCGTACTGGTACTATTGTTTTTAATACTGCCTATTCTTTATGTATGACGCGGAAACATGATCACTGAAGCAGAATGATAGACTTACATTGGAGTCGTTTGAAATGTGGTTGTGGGAAAGGATGGAGAAGGTAGAGTGGACAGAAAGGTCCATCCATCCATCGTGACAGTGAGAGCGTCCATTGAAGTCTCCATCGCGCTCTGCGCTGAAACAAGCTGCTGCTTTTGGAATACCGCCCAAGACGGTAAAGCAAATTTCTCACTCTTGATTTTCACTTACACCTCTGCAAGATGATGGTTGTTCAAGAATTGAGTTCAGAATACTAAGTGAAACGTACAGATACTTGCAATACAATCTTAACCCCTGCTCAACCCGACACTATTCTGTAGTATGGCGATGTAGCGCATTTTCACCTCTCTGACTCAGTAAATAAGCAAACTTATCGTTACTGGGCGACTGAAAATCATCGCGAACTTCACCTAAGATTAATTAAAATTGGCAATTTTCCACAAAAATAATTTTTTCACCCAAGATCTCATCATTGACAAAAAGTGACAGTTTGGTGTGGCGTGTCATAGGCATTATTGGGCCTGAATTTTTTGAATCTCGAGGTTTAACTCTTATTGTGTACTCTGTGCGCTCTTGTGAGATACTGGAGAAATATCTACTCCCCAAAAGGGACTCTACTCCCCAAAGTAGGTTGAGAACTATGACAAAGAAGCCTTTTGATTTCAACAGAATGGTTCCACGGCATATACTGCCAGTCGTTCACGCAAAATTCTGCAATAACAATTTCCTGGCAGACTGATCTCCTTACAAGGGGATATTTCATGGCCCCCTCTCTCCCCGGATTTGATCACGTGATTTTTTTCTTTGATTGTATCTCAAATCTGAGGTTTACAAAGTTCGACCAAGGGCTTTAGAAGCTCTTACAGAGGTAATTACAATGCCATGGCTGGAATATGCTGAGAAGTTTTAGGAAACATTTTAAACGATTCAACACATGTATCGCTCACCAAGGTCACCTGAATGAAATAATTTTAAAACTCAAATGAAAATAAAATGACATTAGATAAAGTTTTTATAAAAGATCTTTTTAATTGTTCTCCTTGGTCTTTTTATAATTCAACTGTTAAAAGAGGAAGTCCATTCTGTCTCACCCTGTACAATTATTTGATATTATTGTCCATCATGAAGAATTTGCAAGGAATCCTACACGCCCTCTATTTGCGTATTACGTAATAAGTTCTCTTAATTATACTTTGGTCTATACGATTTTTATTGCTGTTCACTTTAGCACATGCAGGAAACTCGTACAGCTAAGGAATGTAGGCCATATCCTCATCGATTTAAGCTAAACCATATAAGTATGTGATGTGCTTCCTAACAACAAATTCTGGGCACTTTTTCCCTAAATTTCACATTTTATATTCCTCGTATTTACTACAGTCAGTTCCTTTTATTGCATCTCACTTATACTTCATATCAAAGTGGTGACACACAACTAAATCAAGGACTACGGAGGATTTGAGGCTTAATGTTGATGGCCATATCATGCTTTATTCCAACAAGTAAATACGAGGAAATGCACTTCTCCCGAACCCTTCAAAATGCGGGATTGATGTCAAAGCAAGAAATAAATCTATAAAAATAACTCTGTAAAAAAAGAAAGAGGTTTCTTATATTAAGTGTAACTGGAAATAAAGTTGCCACTCCAATCGCGACTTAATTTTTTTATAATAATTGGTTCGCGAAAGTAAAAAAATTGACGGTATATGTGTTGGTGTAGTTATATTCAAAGTCTTTACAATTATATTTACTTTTTTGGAATCTTTATTGAAGAATGCAAGCTAAAAGTTAGTACGCAGGTGAAGAATCAGCTTCAAATAAGCCATTACTATGGAAAGTTTGACATTTCAGATACAAACTAAAACTTTTTATGGCAACAATTAAGCAAACCTAACACTTATTTTTAGCTTAGAACAAATGTTTAAATACGAGTATATGCGCAAACGCTTCCTCGGAAGACAGGCTATTATCATATTGTGAAATATAGCAGTAAGTAATATACACAGACATTAGTGGTTGGTTTAGAAATCGGAATATATATATATATATTCCTCCCTAAATAGTTCACATGTCATCATTAACAATGCATGAATAAGAAATATGAAATATTATAGTTAAAGCTCAAGAGATTGCACTACATTTCGACGAAAACAGCTGGCACGAATGTGCGGGGCTGAGATGTTAACATCACAAGAGAGATTTGAGATGATAGTGGGGAACGCGGTAGAACAGATTATAAAGCATAAGAATATTACAAAAACTTGTACTTAAGGTAAAAAAATATATTTTTTACCCTGATAAACCAGACCCACTAGTCAAAAAGAGAGTCATCACATAGGTGGATGAAAATATAATTGTTTCATTATCGAAATGAAATGAAAAATATTCTGTCAACACTAAAGGGACTAATCATTGAATTTTTTTATTATTAGGCTTTAGCAAATTCCACGAAACGATTAAAAATAGAGATTTATTAAATTATTTTGTCAGTAGCGTCTCACAGAATTCATTCATTGCCTTGTTTCGTTACAAGATTAGTCATTTTGAATCCTTTTGTATAAATTAATTCATAAAATATCTGATGAAAAAATAGCAAAGAAATTTCTAACTATCGTTTATAAATTTTTAATTTTCTAGCAATACAGTTAAATTTATTTTTACCGCTGGACTGTACGCCATAAAATCAATGCTTAAGCAATATCAGGGTTGGTGTAATATTACTTTGTTAAAACAACGAATAAAGTCCATATGTACGTATATTTACTATTATGCACGGTGTAATTAAAATGATTTTCATGCGAATTTATATCATTTTGCATGGCTTTCCCTCACGGAAAGATTCAGCGTCCGGACGTTACGAAATCTAGCACGATTTGCATTATCAGAACAATAAACAGTACAAGTCTAATAAGTAAACTGACATGGTTTACGTTAATCATTAATTTGAGTTCTCGTTTAATGAAATTACATCGCGTGTCATTCATTTAGGGATCGCGAGGAGGAGTCTCTTACGGCATTGCATGGATATATTATGGTTTGAAACTGTTGCATTAGCAGCTGTTTATTTTCCAAGGAGAGAGAGAGAGTAATGATGGAAAGGAAATGATAATGAAATCTAAATTGACTTCTGGGCTGCATCGGTGGAAACGCAAGAGGTGCGTTTTCATCCAACTCCCTTGATAATTTCTGGACGAGAATTAGCGAAATGAACGAAACGGGACCAAGCATTTCTTTGGTTGTACCGGAAAAGTCTGTGGCTCGGCATGACCATAGAACGAACGCCACTCTGACTTCACCGTTTACAAAATTTTCGATTCCTCCACACTGATTAATTTCTTGTTAGAAGAGTGATAAAAATACAAACTCTAAATAAAAGATAATGGAATATTTAGACCAAAGAAGGCAATTTATGGGTCTAAAGTAGTTTTTGTCCATTATTGTGATGTAAATATTAGTTGAGAAAGATGTAAACTTGGAAAATATCTTTACGCTGTGGAAGTATAATGTTAAATAATATAAATTCCATTGTCTGTACTGTCCAGGCTCCACGAGGATAATGCATGAACAAATATTTCGAGGGTATATTTCCAGTCCAGGCATAAATATTCCGCGTTAAAAATATTCGAAAGCAATGTTGTGGGGATTGATTTGAAATTAACTGAAGAGTTTTAATGAATTAAAATTGGTCACACATTAATTTGAAATTTATATTCACTACGGTTTTTGACATCATAAACCAGCTTAGTTGACATGATGTCCATAACATTACCTCTCCTTTTTAAAAAGGGATTTATATGTAAAAAAAATTACGGAGAGAATAAATATGTTTCTCTCTTTCTCAGGAAAAGGTCAAAAAACAAGAATGCTAGACATCTTACGTGTACATGACACATGGTGATGCAACTTGTCATTAAATAGCTGAAAGTTTTGTGATATCCAGCGTATAGGATTCTGAGAGAGCCTGATTTTCATGCTCCACCCTGTCGAACCTAAGACATACCGGTTCCAATTCGGATGTAAAATCGAGAGGGCTGAAAGTACGTCAGTTGGTAAGTAAAAATATGTATATATTGGCATTGTTAAAAGGCCAGTTGATGTTTGACAACTTGATATTTTTTCAGCTCATCATTCCTGCCCAAACCCCCATCTATTACCCAGCATTCATTTGATGATCAAAATATCTCATTCGTCCACCTCTCATGGAACTACTTAATGACCTTTAGTGCATGTAAAAAAATGAGAGAATGTTAAAGCTGAGGTTAATTAAGTCCATTACATGAAAAGCCAGTACGATTTTAAAAATGCTGGTATTTTTTTACCACTATTTAATATGAAACATTCAAATGCGCATAACTTCAAAGATTGTTGGTTCACACATTTTTGTCAATCATTCTAGGTGCAATAAACTCGACGTTCGTGCCCGACATTTTGTATAACCTGGTACAAATCTCCCTGATATAACTAACTTTCTAGGCGCCCTCGTTTAAGGAGGGCTTGTATATCGCTAAAGCAGTCAATACTTTGTTCCCTTGTCGCGTTATCTAATCTCGATCTCCCACTCCCACACCGACGAAAATTCGTAGCCCGCGTGACCAATGCATATCCCATGGTCCCTCCCCTCCCCTAAAACTCCCACGGCACGCCCCTCAGCTCCGCTCTGTAGCCCCTGTGTCCACCCGCCAATTCGGAAATTATGCCTGCCAAGCGCCCCCTTTCGTCCCCCTTGGGATACAATTCGTAAACACCCTTCGCCCTTAATCGGATACGCGTCCGGCCGGGGTAAACTATAACGGATCTACTACCACCGGTGAGCGAGAAGAGTCTCTTGATCGTGTAAGCAAGTCAACTCGAGCAGCATGACAATTCGTGGGAAAATATTTTCGGAGCAGTAATTTTCAAATGTCCGCGGGACGAAGGAAATATTGACGATTCTAGCGAAACGAGACACTTGCACATCATAAATGCGCAGAAATAACATGTTTCGTTTCTGTTTTTATCGAGGGCATCAGGGCGGGCTTGTGATGCTTCGGGGAAATGACAAATTGGTCACGTTTTCCGAATTGTGTTCCCCACAGAGCAATCTATTTTGTTTTCTATATAAAGCAGTAGATAGAGATTTATTGACAGTGATTTGGAGTTCAGCCTTCTTACCATTCTAACTATTTTCATTATGTGTATTACGTAATAATTAAAAAAAACTGTACCATAAATTTCTCTAATGTTGAAGGGAGTTGTAAGGGCATGTCATATACTTTGAATAAACTTTTTCCCACGTTTTTTTATTAAAATAGTGTCAATAAAATTCCCAGGTACCATTTATCACTGTGTAGTATTTACTTTTATGGGCCGAATATGAGATTTAGAGTGTATGTGAATCAAATTAACGTAATTACAAAGCTACTAACTTAGAGATTCATTAGTAGTTATTGAGGAAGCTATGCTTCACTTAGTAACGTACCAAAATGCGTAAACAGTGCATACTACGCCTTCAGCCGAAAATTGACATCGGGGGCCAATAATAATCAAATTCGTAATAGGTAAAATTTAAAAAATTGCCACTCCATTTCATTTTTGCCACTGACCAGGTTTTCCCCCAGCAATTTAAAGTATTTTTACCTCGATAAGCAATAATTAAAAACTAATACTAATATTAATCCAATTGGTAGAGTTAAAAGTGATTACTCTTGTTATGGTTTGTCGAAAAACACAGCGTGCAACCTTTCTTCCTTCCTCTTTGTTTATTAATAACCTACTTCAACATCCGCATAAGGCATACATAACTTACATGCCTTTCTTCCGAGATTAGAATACAAATTATATTCATTTCTTGACACTTTTCCTTTACATAAAAGTTTTTAAACTGGGCATTAATATCTGCATGGAACAAAGACCCGTAATTCGAGATTCAAGATCAGCAGGATTGTCATACTTCGACCGCTGCGTAGTCTGGAACGCTCCTCCATGGAACTTCTACTAAGCCTCTTTTGAACGATCAGACTCCACACACACACACTGTTCCTACATAATGCAAAATTTGACGCCACATCGACCCTGTCTGTAATGGGATTACGCTCTTTTGTCTACGGTCTACCTGTTTTGCATCTACATTTCCATAATACCCTGGAAGCCCCAACTAGGACGTGTGTCAAGAGAACAGTTTTAGATACTTTGGGAAGGATTACGGTAGCTTAAAACATTTATCAAGATAAACATTAATACTTTTTTGGATAATTTAAAATATAATTTGCACCATACGACAGCTGTTGGTGTTTTATGCAAGTAATATTAACGATATCAAAATCATTCCCAGATAGTTTTTAAGTTTATGTCCTGCCTATTCTAAAACTTGTCGTGTATTTGCATTTGAGTCTACTTACGGGGTCTTGAAATATTTCTACTATTGTAAGAATTTAAAAAAATGCAAACGAATGGGTAAATAACTGAAATTACAGCACTGACAACAGCGATTTCCAAAATTGGAAGTGCAATAAAACATTTGCTTTTTGTACTATTTCATAATTAATATCAAAATGTATCCTGTCACAAAGGCTATAAAATAGAAATAAGTTTGGTGTGCATGAAAGTTCAATATTGCCCATGTATTTCTTCAGTTGATTGACCAGCATTGATAGATGTTACCATAACTTTATTGGAATAGTTCATGCGTTAGGAATAAATGGACGGGGAATCCATAATTATCCTATTCCATAGCGGTCTCAACTACGTTTTATCTTTTGGGCATGGGAAAAATATAACGCAAAACCTTTCATGGATAAAGAAAAACAGATCTTCAAATTTTAAACGTAATCTTTGCGTTAATTTAGAAGAACAATATTTTAATGAGATTCCCATTATTATAGAATATTTGCAAAAATAATAGGAGTGAATATAGGAAACAGTAGTAAGAACCCATGCATACCCTAACAAGAAATCCTTCCAAAGAATTTGCAACACTAATCAAGATTTAACTTGCCAATGTTTAAGATAACAGTTTTGAGGAGCTTACTATTTTTCTTAATACAATAGTTAAAAGCCGATCATTTGGTCGGGTGATAACATGAAGTGGCATAAAATTAAGAATAAATAAAACGATGAGGGTATAAGGAAGATGATTATCTAGTATGAAAAGGGTTAAAAAAAGCTTAATTAATCAGAGGTACTTCCGAGTTCGAGGTAAAACGAAGGATGTTATGCCCGCAAGGGAATTTCCGGCAGATTTAATGGGAGAACAAATAAAGTTGCTGAATAAAATATCGGGATAAAATTATGTGTTGATCTGGAGGATAAGAATTGACAGTATGAAAAGCGTAATGAAAATGTGTATCAACACAATGGGTAATCGCGAAGAAGTGACTCATAATTTGTATCTAAAGACCTTGAGGAAAATCCATATAATAGCACGGCTAAAGAATCAAAAAGTGTATATGCATTTAGGACATCACCTTTTTGCTGTATACATGCATCTATTGACATCTATCTATCCATCTATTAAATATGCATCTGATGATTAATTATTGATATTATTTTATCGTGTTTGGGCGGATGCCTGATGGTCAATTCGAACTTATGGACAGGTTCTAAAATTATGCAAAAACAATCTGACCCGACATGTTTCCATTTCCACCCCCAGACTTTCATAATTTTTTCCTCACGTTCCATTCTATAATTTTTCAATGAGAAACCAAAAGAGAAATGATACTACAAATGCTTCAAATACAGTTGATCACTTAATTGTGTAGTTAAACCCTAATGTATAACTTAGTTGGAAATATTAATTAGACATTTAATACGCTTAAAATATTACCGTCCCACCAATCGCCTATAAATGCATTAAGACAGGCAAGTAACAGTTGTTGGAGCTGAATTTCACCGCCAAAAGACATTGTCAGTTGAAATAACGAGTTAATAGCAGCCTTGGTAGATAAACATTCATTGTCAAGAATTTAAAATCTGGCTATTTCAAAAAAGTTCTAAATCACTACTATTTCTAATAATTCAGATGCAAAACACATTTTCGTTCTATAAATGAAATATTATGAATCACTGTAAAATATAAGTTAATAGTTTTGCTGCACAACTGTGATTTACGTCAAAGGTGATGTCGTCTATTTTACATTCCACAAAACCAGATGTGCTACAGTAGTTCTTGTGTTTCTCATATTGCACTTAATTCCTGCTACATTATCTCAACAGTAAACGTAAATGGTACCTGTTTTGCACTAAATGGGTTTGAAGTGACCAAACCATCAATAGGTCATCATCATAGATACAAGTATTCATACATGCACTTTGACCGCATGATTACCTCCATAAAAAGCCAACTCGAGTAATTGAGTTTCCGCTATTAATGTGCTAATTTCCAAGACTTCTTTTCCATTACTTCTATTCCAAGTGACAGTAAAAGAAGTCAAAAATAAAAATATCCTTATAGGTTTAACTATTCCGGACTAAAGCGTATTGGTGAAACAGTAACAATAATAACAAAATCTAAAACAAAATAATGGTTTCAACGTAGAGGTTATATCACACATTTACATGATAACATCACGCAACTAAATACATAAGCACTATTTATTATTCAATTTCCAGTATCGCAAGTATCTAGGAAGTCGTATCAGAAAAGAACAAGCAAAGCAGCCCTTTAAGTCGTCATATTCTTAGAGGTTAACGAGTTCGAATGGCATTTAACAATACTATCAAAAATTCGAAGTGAAATAAAATTGACCATTCAATTCCTCAAAAGAAACCGGATGATGAGATAAGTAAAATATAGTTTACAAAGTGGAGTAGAACGATCACCAATAACTTGTACGTTAACGGCCGGACTCAGGCAGTAAAAGTTACGTTGGAATGTTTAAAAAAAATACTATCCTTGGTAACTGATTATGTTTGCATATTTATAGAATGTCTATTTCACTCTTTCGAGCCTCCTCAGATTTTTCTTTCGAAGAGATATCGCGATATCCCAAACTGTTTGGAGAGATAAAGTGGGGTTATTAGCCAACTGACCAATAATATCACCAAATAACGCACAATTAAGTAAATTGGTCGCGTTTTTTCAATGTTTTTTTATTAAGATGGGATAAATGACAGAAGGCGATCGAGGCCAAGTTGCAAAACGCTAGCATTGTCACTGAGGAGTGCATGGGGCGTGTACTCCCGAGGTTATAAACACAGCCACCAAGATAAGAGCGAGAAACTCCCAAGTGGCATAGGATTGCGTGCGTCCCTTGTTCGTGTTCACCGTTTCTGTCGATGGTGACGCCGCTGACGATAATATCTTCGGAGCAAGCGGAAAACTGAAACACGAAATACGGCAAAGAAATACAGACCATGTAGGTACCGAAATTCTTCTTGAAGTGAAAATATAATAATTGCTATTGAAAAATACCACTATTATAACCTAAAAAGGTGACTTGAATGAACCAATCAAGGCAAATAATCGTTTTTGTTATAAATTTTGCAGAAAATTGTATTAACTTACGGTTACGATAACTTTGCAGCAAAACTAACGACCTGATTAGTAATTGTTTCTCCCTGTGGACTAAAATTAATGGCGATGAAAAACTTGTGAAGCATTTTCCTGATTTCTATTCTTATATAAATTGGCATCTGTATTATAGTATGTCCTGGGCTGCATTTTCACAATCATACTGAATCAAAATAATACAAAATAAAGGTATTTACAGCATTTTAATTTCCTCATTTCTCGACGTTTGCATTTTTCTTCTATGAATTTCCTCCATTCGACCAACTTTACTTATCCTTGAGTTGAAGTTCAGTCCTTGAGTTCAGTTATGCGAATTCCCATTACTGTAATTATTTATCTGTGAAACGCGTCTTACGTATAAATTTCAGACCGCTCGGTTAACTACCAGGAAATTTTTCTGCAGGAATGCAGTGGATATGAAACACGCAATGATTTAAAATTATCAAGGAATAAGGACTGTAATAGCGATTCTAATCTCTTATTTTCTGAACAACTTACTCACAAAGCAAAAACTCCTTATTAGAATGCGTAAATATTTCATGAACTAAGATTATAATTGCTGTCCATTTTATTTTAATAATTCCAAAAAGGAATAAAAGTGCTTTTACGTGAAAATTATAAAAAAACCGAATGGATTAATAATCCAATCTTAAAATGTCGCGGGCCCTTATACTCTGTCTGGTTATGTATATACGGTTGGATTTTATAGCTTTATCTTGGGTGTGACATAAACTTTGGCGTGCATGCACTCTAAAAAACCCAATTATTACTATATCTAAACCATCTTAATTCAGAATTTACTTGTATATTTCCCTTGAACCATTAAAATATTCTCAGTTAGACGAAGCTAGTGCCCAGAAGAGCGGCATCAAACTCACGTATTTGGCCGCATCGGAGGTAACACATGAAACACAATTTAATAACAATTTCACGAAGATGAATGGATGTAAGAATGTATTTCATGAGTTCATCAAAAACTATCCGTAATCAGCAGTAAAAACAACTTGCATTGTTTTATCCATCTAAGCGTCAATAAGCTAACTTTCCCACTATGCATAGAAATATTTTAGTCAAACAACAAAACGCCGATAGCAAGTCGAAGAGAGGACCAAAGGATTCTCCTGGGAGATATTTTTTTGGGGATAGATTAGGTTGTGCTGCAAAATCAGGCAATGTTGAAAACCAATAAAACTCTTGAGAGATCCGAAATTAGCATCAGTCTTTCCAAGAGGCAGCGTAAGGAAGATTTTATCACACTGAATATAAAAATCAACACGAACCGCATTTGCGTGGTTCCGGCGGATGAATTACAAGAAAAGGATTTCTCCGTTACCTCCGTCGTAAGTGGCTGTCCATTTCAAGGCCGGTGAAAATTGCGGGGGACATTAAGGGGGAGAGTTTGACGAAAATTTAACAACAAGAAAGTATAACGGTATTCTCAGATCCACTGGTGATCACATCACGTGACGCGATGGAGAGCCGGATAAGATATCCCTCCCTCCCTTCCCCCTACTTCCCTCTCTCCGCGAGGGTGCATGTTACGTATCGACTGCCGTGAGGGCGCATTTATCTGTTGCTGCGTCTGATGGTCGTTGTACCGCTCAAAACTGATTTAAATCATAGTGATGAGGAGAATACTTTTCCCCGCGCGGCGTAGAGTCGAGGAACGCTGCCCAGCGTTAAAAAATTCAATCTCATTTGGGAAGCATTGATTTTCTGGCTAGGGTCACGCAACGGAACTTATCGGCACGCCACCACCAGAGAAAGCAAAAGAAAAGTAATTAGCCAGCAAAGAATCGGAAAATGAGGCCCTCCCACAAAGGACTGCCGAAATAAGGCGGATACAAAATCGCGTTAATCTATGGACGAAGGCATGGCGTCCTGTAGCGATACTCCAATCGCAATGAAAATTACTTATCCCGAATCCTTATCCTAAATTTTTGTTGCATTCTGGGGAATGAATCAGTCAACGTGAACTAAATTTAAAGGCACTATCAAAAAAATCCCATGATTTTGGTTTAAAATTTAAAATAAGCCTTAATTAAACCTAATCATTTTTTAAATGAATGAGATGATATGAAAACTTAGGGAAAATGAAATAATTATGGCCACTTGGCTTGGCATCAATCTGATTCCAACAAAGGGCTAAAACCACATGCAAAATGAGGATTTATCAAAAGGTAAGTCACCCATAGATCTCAATTTCGTCTCTCACATACTTTCCTTTTTATTGTCCCATCTGATAAAGTTTTAAAGTCCTTTTCTTTATTTTCTTGAATTTGGTGCCAGGTTTCCGAGTTATTGGCAGCGTAATATCAAACCGCTTAACTCTTTAAATTAACCGGGTGGGTCCATGTCTACCGTGTTACATGAACCAGTCTTGGTATCGCCAGAGCGTATCAACGATCACACCAGGTCGAGGTTTGCCCAATGAATCCAATCCATGCTCTCACCTCTCTCGGAAAGGTTATAGGGCCACTACCCGTGAAAATTCATAAGTTGGAACATTTGGGAACCTATCAAGGATTTAACCTGCCAATAAATCGAAATATCTCAAATAAATTTATAAGAAATGAAATACTATAAAGGTTCTAACAGGTCATGCACTATTTATTTCGTCCTTACCTTACTGTATTATTTTAGCCACCTTTCTGCACATCCACGTTCCCCTAGAACATTCAATTAACATCTTTCCATTCGTATTACGATCATGTATTAAACTGTTGAGAATGACATGTTTGTTTACCAAAAAATGTTACTAGTTTTAATATTCTCTAAATCTGGTTCATAAACGTTGGTGAACCAACGTTTTACTATTTTTTAGAACTTCATCTTATTCTTAAAAAACATGACAAATCTAATGCAATTACATTCTGTCACTTGATTTAATTTGATGATTTTGAAACTATGATTTAATTAAAATTAAGTACCTTTCAGTTTGATACACAAACTGAAGAAATTAAGATGAGAAATGAGTCGGTAGATCCACTTAAAAGAGATATAAGTGTTGCATTAAAACTATAAGTAAGCTCCATAATATTTTACAAATTCCGCAAAAATTCAAGGAAAAAATAGTATAATAAATTTATGATGGATATTAAATTGCAGATTTGCTTTCATATTTTGGAATTCATTGAACATGTATTTTAAACTGTTAATTAGTTTAAAGATCTCTCTTTCCGATAAAAATCATCTTTTACACTAGAAAAACGTTTAATTTTTTATTTTTCATAAGGTATTTAGTAATTATTTTCATTTTTTTCCAATAATTTTGTTGATAATTTACTTACTTAGAAGAGATTTTGTTAGATAATTACAGAATGGTTATTATATTTACAATATAAGTTTATTTAGCTATGAAAAAAAGATATGTGCAACTCAAATGTGATCATTAAGGAAAACATCTGATGTTTTATAATTTTAATAATGCTTCTAAATAAAGTAGGACGGCAAAAACTAGAGCAGTGGGAATAGTTGACGTATCTTGGAAGAGTTTTTGACCACAATTGTCAAAGTAGTAGGGACGTAAAGGAGAAGAGTTGCAATAGGCTATCACAAGGAGGAAATTGATGACAGGGACGTTGAGTAAGGATGTTAACCAAAGACTCATCAAAACTTTGATACAGGCGTAGTTATATACCGCGTGAAATCCTGGTCACTGAAACAGGATAATAGACGTAGTTTGGAGGCTTTTAAAATGTGGTTGTAGATTGAGAAGGTGAAGCGGACAGAAAGGAAATAAAATTTTTAATCCTACACCTGCTAGTCTTCTAATTTTAAACTTAATAGAATCCCGATTTAATCATTTTGACCAATGGAAAACAGTGACAAGGTTATATACTGATGCAATAAAAACTTATTTTTTGATAATAGCGTAACTTAGGAGCCTTCCATAAGAATTATTCTATGTTTGGCTATTTAAAAATAAATTGTATCAATGAAACGAAGGGTTCTTTACAAACCTTAATTAAATTGTTTATTTTATTCAGACATTAGGTATGTATTGACACATGCATTACATTGCATTAAAGGCACCAGACCAATGAGAATAAATTTATGCAATTTCGAGTTAAAGAGACAAATTTCCTTCATTGAGCAAAAATAAACCCTAAGGAAAATGAAACGTAATTGGGTTCCTGAAAAACACCTCATTTCCATTACTCCAATTTACTCTTAATCCCGCCTCGTGCTCGGAGCATGTGTTAACATTTCCACCGACATATTGGATTGTGACGGAGCAATAGAGATGTAAGGAAAGGAAGATTAGGGATGCATTACGAAGCATGCGGAAGATTCCCCACGTAAGAATTGCTGAACGCGGTAATGGGTACGAACGGCATGAGGATCCTTTTCGGTGCGTGAAAGTGGGCCATTTAAGGCACGTACCTCGCCGCAATTACGATTTCGGAGCGCATGGACCTGAAAGGAAGAATTTCCACCGTTTCATCCTCCCACACACGCCTCTCCCTTGCGAGACTGAAAACCTCTCCCGCGGTTGTCTCGGCCCGGTGTTGAACCCCTCAGAACATACGATTCCCACGGAGGGCTCCGGAAGATTAGACGCCATACTATCTTTCCAACAACAAGATAAGAAATGGCTCTAATCCAACCATCTTCCTGCCCGAAAAACTTCACTCTACCCTCTTTCTTCCACTTTCCCACCCGTTACCCGGCAATCTCGGCCTTCCTTTCTCCAACGTCTCGTATCTTCTTTCACTCTTCCTGTCTTTAGCTTGTACGTATGTCATGTGGCGTGGCGGGGAGTGCGCCTCTGCGCTCTGCTCTCCTCTCATCATTTCGACTTCTAGAAAATCTCTCGTCTTGAGGACGTGGAAGACTGGAACGGACGCATGCCAAGAAACGTTGCTTCTTTCTAATTTGGGAGCGAAACAAAGAATTTCTTTGCTTTAGATGTGAATTCTGAAGATGAAATTTCCTGACGTTACGAAATACAGTGTTAATTAGTCAATCAATAAATTTTCATTGCATGCCTAGGTAAGCGCATTCGATGAGGAAAAAACCGAATTAAAGAAGTCCAATTATAAAGATGTGGTCTGATTCATAATATCTGATAACTGATGATTCACTGCCTACTTCACGGATTAGAACTTTTCAAATACATTCAGTAAATGGCGTATCGCTCAACTTAAGCCTCCCCCCAAAATAAAAACAGGCCAGGTTTTTTCTTTAATCAATCTTGAGTGTTTCAATTGCAATGGCCATACTCATCGACGTATGTATTCAAGTATACGAGCAATGAAAGATAATACCGCTAGTTCAATATCAAGCAGATAGGAACCCCTCAGTTCCTGTTCTTTTCTGACAGTGACATACCTGTAGTGGGATAGTCCTTTACAATTGAGTAAGAAACCCGACGAGATTCGTCAAATAATAAAATTCTTGTAACTGAAAATATATAATTTTACCTGATTAACTTTAGTTTTCACTATTAAATAAGATTAAAGTAACCAATTCTATCTGGAAAAAATCCAATTTTAAGGAATTATTACCCTGACAAGGGATAAGATCTAATTAGTGTAACGTAGGTAATTTTAGTCGAAAAATTTCTCGGCTGGATTTCACTTTTTGATACCAATAAAAATAGAAAACTACTACATTTGCTATCTAACAACCTCGAGCTTTTAGTAATTTGCAGAATTATAACTAGCTCCTTTGATATCCAACACAATACAAAATTGCATGCGTCTATAAGTAATCAAATTCGTTCATTATAGGATATCTAAGTTGACCAATACGAGATAATATGATAGCTGAGATCCTCTTTTTAAAATTATCTGCAAATATTGCCTTTTAACCTATGAAAACTTGGAACTAAACATCTATTATACAAGAATAAAAGACGTAATAGACCACAAGAAAGGAGTGGTTCCAGCCTATGACTCCACCCCCACATTCGGTTTTATTCCACCTTCTACACACTTTCATTCAAGGCCGTAGAGCTTTATTCTATCCAATCCTCTAAAATGTCTAAAGTTATCAGAAATTCAATTTAATCCAATTTTCTTAAAACACATTTCCTTATAAACTGGAAATTTTGAGATTATGCATGTGGGTCCCCCTGCAGAAAAAAGTTGAAATTCCGACTTTGCAAGTTTCTGTTCCGCGGTCGATACAATGAATGTACAAGCTGCAAAGTCTGAACTTTCTAGGTCATCGGGTTTCCTGAAGGCAATGAACATCACAATCGCTCTGTAGGCCTACGCTAATGTATGGATATATTCAGCGAATACTTGAACAATTTCATTTATGAATTTTTAAAAATTAATTTCATCTAATATCGTTATCATTTCCATCAATTGGAAAGTAAAACATTTATAGCCTAATTGATTTCTTTCGGGCATTCGGAAAACCATCACATCGGATGGGTCAATGCTGGTTTTGTTCATTTTAAACTGGCGTCAGAGCAAAAAAAACTATAATTGAGTAATAGTGAGTTTAAGTAAAAGTTGGAAGTATTTAAATGTCTAGAGCCTCCCCAAACTACAATATTACATAATTGGGAGTGTTTTGAGTTTTCCTCAAAAATGGTTCTATAAATGCTCCTTTATTGGCGTTAGTGATAAAAAGTCTAATTCGACGCATTTTCTTATATAGTATTAATCGTTTAAAATCAACGGTAACCATCCAATAAAAAAATCCTGGACTTAAGGTTAGAGATGCTAAAAATATAGTCATAAATTCTCACATCAGGAATAAAGTGCTGGATATTCTAATATTTGAGAGGGCTCTAACTTGCACTTATCAGCTTCAAAAAAAATTTCATAAGTACAAGAATTGTATGTTTATCTGGGAATTCAGTAAACTAAAGTTTTGTCTTTCAATAAATCGTTACTTTTTGGCGGTTTTCAGTGCATTTGGTACAACTATATTCAATTATTAGTCATCTGTTCTGTTAACTAAGTGATAGGAATATAACTGAAAATTTTTGCAAACGGAACTAATATAATTTCGCGTGATATATTTCGCATTTCTGAAGCAGGAATAAATAACTTTTGATAAACAAAAAACAACCTTCTTAAGTCACCATAGGTACTTCATTCATAATTAAATACACATTTGTTAAGATATGTGTTTACGTAAAATTAGATAATTCTAGATAATTAGATGTAAATATAGTTGTTGTTTCAGCCTATATGAAATGATGGCCAAGGGCACTCAACTATGGGACTAAACAAATTTATTAGTTTACATATTACTATAATTTTTAAGTATGTACATTATTCTATGTCAAATGTATTCCAATGCTTTTTTTAAAATTCATTTGTAGCTTTAAAAGATAAAATTGCGAAAAAACAAACACCTCAATATCTAACCAAAGGTGTAAATTATTCATCTTTATTTCTATTTTAACGCTTGGTGTTAATCAAACCATTGCCTATTGTTTTTTTAATGTTGGATAATTATTCCCTAGGCAATAGCTTCAAAAGACTGAGTAAAAAATGAATTTACCGAGAAATAAGTTGTTCCTACATAACAACAGTCATCTAACTTGAGTCAATGAGTTCATCCATTGCCTTTTTTATTTATACCTTTTAATAATTTTGACTAACTCATTATTTCTTACCAATCAGAATAACACATCCCTCTTATTTATGTTTTTATGACTCAAATAAATTAAATTTCATATAAATTAAAACTGTAACATTTTTATACTGAACAAAACATTCAATATATTTAATGTGTTTTTTGCCAATTTAAGGAGACCTAACTTTATAATGTTAGTATTTGCTTACAAAATAACGATGTTTCTCTTGGCATATTTATCTTTATGAGCGTCATATGAAGGACCTGTTTTTTAACTTGTTATGACCAGTAATATTTATTTTCAACTTGTTCATCATCCGACGACTAACGTGATTAGAAGACGTACTATATAATAATATCGCCCTTTACATATTGTATCAGCCATTATGTTTTCAACTCAAAATTACTCAAACCGTCAGTGAATAATTTTTTATTTACATATATTCATCAAGTAAAACGCTCCTGAAGTAAAATGACCTACTTTGGCAGCAATATGTGCTTCATGGCGTCACTTCACGTTTTTCCGAATGTTTTCAAAAATTACGGTCGGATGCCGCATTGTGTGACAACTGTCCACGTCATCCTTGCGGAAAACCTACACGTTGCAAACTATTGTGGCGTGAGAACACTTTTACGATACTCCCAAAGTAAGGAAAATAAGGTCAGCTGGGTTCACAGGAAAATGTAATTATAACACTGCTGAAGAAAAGTTAGGCACTATAAGACATAGGATTTAGATTGCGGATACATTTCCATGAACTTGAGGTGAAGGTGTGAAGCGGTAGAATTACCGCCTGGAGTATGAAAATATCTCAATCCCCTCCACAGTTGTTAATGGTGACGGCTGATGACCTAATTTTTGGGCTAGAATGAAATAGCACGATGCAAGAATGTAACAACAGATGAGATATATTTCCGAGTAGCATCTTTTGGCACAACCACTTTAATGAATGTCACGGAACTGGAGTGGGTAACATATTTCAAACCATTGCGGTAACTTATAAGTTTAAATTCTCTGTTAGTACGTATATCCCGCTAATAAATCTCGTTTTTCTCAGCGAAGGGACAGTCATTGGTCCATTTCCAAAGTGCTCTGACGTAAATGAAATTTTTAGAAAATATTCATCGGGTCGACGTCCTTGATCGGTGGTCACCAATTTTCCCGTAAATTCTCCTTCGTTCGCATTAAGTCCGAGCCATACATCTTCCTGCTCGAAGCAGTTAATTGTGAAATGAACGCCACTGCAGCGGGCAGCATTGCGCCTGGGAATCAAGAGGTTTAGGCAACCTGCGCGCCATTATTATCTAAAGTGTTGCATAACACCAAGGATGTATGAAGTAGCTGACTTGGTTGTATGATTCTCCCAGACACCGGCTGATTCATAAACTGCGAACCACATCTAAATGTGCCTGAATGTTTACTATTTTTTTCAAATAGATGAACTATAACATTTCAGTTAAAAAAATAAATGAACAAATACTAAGATTTTATTTTCAATTACGTTTAACTTTTTAACGAATAAAAGTAACAAGAACGTATGTTATAACTGCACAATCGTAATTGGCATTGAAGATTCATGCAAAGAAATGACATTAACAGTTTATCTCAATAATAACCTAGCAATTACGTTTTAGCAGTTTTCATTCATTTCGTAAATCGTGTTTTGTTGCACGGAATAAAGATTACTAAATAAAGACGGATTTTACTTGGTATTAAATATAAATTGTTTAGGATAGATTTTTGGTTCAATTACATATGGCAAATACATAAGTCTCGTCTCAATACATCTAAACTGAAATATTACGATACACTAGCGTTAATGATAAAAAATAACATTTTATTCTATTTTTGGTCATCAAAATAATTTGCCAATTTTTACTTCTCAGGTGTCACACACATTTAAGCAAATACCCCCAAAGATCCCCGTAGAGTATTTCGATATTTACAACGCAAAAAAAGCATAATTAAACGAAGTAACCAAGTAAATCGTGATAATGGAAGGCAGCATAATATTTTCGGGAAAAATCATGAAAATTAACAATTATAATTACCCTTATTTCTTAGGTACAAACTTAAATTTGTCTGATGGTTTGAGGACAGAGATTTTGGTTTAATCCAAGTCTACCGCGTTCTCTGCCGTGTGTGCCTCTCTTATAAATGATGTGGACGTGAAGTGCAGCGCTGACCATCCTTTTCAATCGCATCGGATGCCACGAACACCACCACCACCTCATTTGATGTCCACGTCCCGTCAAGAGCACACGTGGACGGAATGAGATGAGGCAAAAGATTAGATCGCGAACGGATACATATGTAATCGGGGGCTCAAAAGAAATAACCGAAAAAGAGGAATTAAAAAAATAAATAAAATAAATCCCAGAGTTTCGCATTTCGTGCGTATGGTTCTCACAGATTAGGGATCGAGGATTAAGGAAGAGGGAGAGGGGATTGGGCGGATCCTCCGGTCCGTGTGTACCTCGGACGGGCGGAATGAGAAAGGAGAGAAAGAGAGAGAAGGGGAGAAAGAAAAGGGGGTGAAGGGGGATCGAAATGTGAAAGGGGAACTTAAGGACAGGAGAGAGATGGAGAGACGGAGGAGGGGAAAAAAGGTACAAGCAACCCCGTCCCTATTCCCCTACCGGCACATCCGTCTTTATATACCTGCGCCTCATGAGACATTCAGATCACGTCCTGGCCTTACGACACAGTGCTCAACCCTCTCCCCCTCCACACCGTACCCCCCCACGTTAACCTTCCCCACCTCCGCTCACCCTAATCCCCCTGTTCGTCCCCCTTTCTTCCTCTCCCTCCATCCCGTCCCTTTCCCGACCCCTTTCGCAACCCCTTCTCTCTTGGAGTAGTCAAGCGCCGCGTCGACCCTGCCGTTATATTTCACCCGCTCCCTTCCGTCCACCGCCATCCCACTTTCTTTTCTTTCGCCGACTTTCTTCTCCTTTCCGCCTACCCGCTATCTCTCTCCTTTCCTCTCCCCCTTCCCACCACGTCCCCGACCCATTTTTCAAAAAAACCTTCCCGGCGTTCCATTTCTTTCTCCTTTTTCTTTATATATTTTTTTTAGTTCCCTCGCTTTTTCTTCGATCAGTTCTAATCCCTATTTCTCCTCTTCTTCCCCCGCTACCATTACGGTAGGAAAAGGGGGACACACACGTACCTGTCCGCCCGCCCCCTCGAGAAACATCAGGGGGAGGTTGGTGGAGGAGCGGAGGCGGGGAGGGGGAGTGCGGGAGACGTAAACTTTTCGACCTCCCCCACCCGTTTGGAAAAAAATACGTGTGCTCGTGTCGGACGCGTTGGTCGACAGTTGAACGCGAAACGGTACATTTCGTGACGCCAGCGGACGCTTTTTTCGGCCAGTCGTTCCCTCTCTCCCCATTGGCTGCGTCGATCTCGCACGCGCTGCGACGGAGGCCAAATTGCCGAATTCGTTCCGTCGGAGGTAATATATTTTTTTTCTTCACTCCCCCCCCCCCAGGCGAAACATGCCCGCGCTCTGGGTTTAAGGAAAAAGATTTAGCGCGTAGCTGTCAATTTTTCATTTTCGGTCCTCGAGCGAAAATTTCTGTCTGAAATGAAATCGGAATCGAGACCTTTTCCCAAAGCTCTGATCGCGAATAAACCGTCATATCAGCACCTTCACATTAAAAGATCTAACGCAATTAATGACACCACTATGTCCTTCAGCACAGTTGTTGCAAAAACTGGCGGAATTGCGGAACTGGAAAAGAAACGTAAGGGTCCGCTGCCAAAGAGGTATTCTGAAAAAAAACAAGGTGAATGGGGTTGATAGTTTGTAGTTATGAGGCCGTCAAGCACTCAATCCTAAGCACCTACTTCCAACTTTGACCATACACTTTTTCCAATATTGGGTACATTAAATTTACGCGGCATTAAGTAGACCAAGTAGCCTAGTATTTAACTAGGAAGTATTTTATGCTAGGATAGTTTATTTAGTAGGGACATGAAGCTGAATCGCGTTAGGCAAAGCCTTTGCAAGGATGAAGAACTTGATGACAGGAACCCTCGGTCAGAAGAAAAAAATACTGAAAACTTTAATACGGAACGTACTTGTTGTTGACACGCAAATTTGGTCTTTGGTGTAAGCCTATAGGCGTTCAATTAACGCTTTTAAGCATTGGGTGTGGAAAGGGATATTGACGGAAAGGGTAAAAAAATGTGAAGAACTAGAAAGTAAGTATATCATTTTATAATGTGTTTATCAATCCAAAATACAGCATAAATGGTAGGCTATCCTTAATACTACTATTCGAATTACAGATTAATATCCCCGAAATAAATCAAAGCATGTGATTGCAATTATTTAAGGATCCCTTATTGCTTACGAACTTCAGACTATAACTCCCTCTCGGAAGGATGTCGTCAGCTGTGGAATTTGCATTGTCTGCTTCCAGACGTTGTACCAATAAAACGTGGCGGAAAGCGTCTCAAGTAATTACCCTTGAGACAAGGATAAGACGGTGGTTACACTGATAGATAGAGCGTTGAGAAGAGCTGCCTCTAGATGTCGAGAAAACCCGAGCAAGAAAAGTAATCCCCACCACGAGAAGTACAAGTCTTCTTTGGAATAACTTTTCCCCTATCCCCACTCATCATTCCACTTACTCCTTGGCTCATTTATCGCCGTCTCCCTGTGTTTCACCTCCATCAATCCTTCGCACCTGCAAGTTAGGCCATTCATTCTTCGTCCTGATCCTCCCTTGACGGCCGCCGTAGGGGCGAGGGCGGACTCCCTACGATGCACTCCGACGGGTCGACCTCCTTCCCCCGACCATTGTCCCACACGGTGCGTATCACTCGATAAAAGGACACCGGGGCGTAAAACTTCTCACTCGGCGTAGCGAGGCGTTACGGATGTCCCCAAGACGTATCTCGAGTGGAAAGATGGACTACGGCCCCCGTGCTCATGGGCCGTACGTATTCCGGGATGAATCTCGAGTGTCTAGGTCTCCTTTCGCAATGCTATGATTCAGCTTTAAATGCTGTTGTCTGCACAAGTTCCGAATACTGTCGGGTTAAAAAATATGACGTGAAAAGTTTGCAAAGGGAAGCAATTGCTCATGTATCCAATTATGTGTCTGCTTTACATTGTGCCTGTGGCTCTCTGTATTGATGACGACACTGATGGCATAAATATTTGCAATTTCAAGTACTTTGCGGGACTTTAATTAAAAGGTAGTAAAATTAATAAATACAATCAAATATGAATTACGAGCCATGTACCTTTTCAAAATCTTGTGCATGTCCCGTTTAATCAAATTCCTTAAAAAATCAATGAGCCATCTCAAAATGTTTGAACAATAATATTTTAATAATCTAAGGAATTAAAACTACACGGTGTCCTTATGACTTCAATCCTGAGAACCTTTTTCTGAAATGTAATTTAACAAACCAATTTTTGACAATTGATAGGATTTAAAGGGACGCATTTCACCGTGAGAAAGAAAATGTTTCAATCAAGGTTATTTTATTTCAATATTTTTTACGTGTAGAAGAAGAACATGACATGCACTCGCAAGGCTTACAAATCTCGTCGGATATCTTAATAAAAAAACCTTTATCATCCGACATCTTCTCCATTCAAAGGGAATAATTTCCCAGCTACATGACGTCCACGAATCTTTTTTCTGAAGAGCTTACGCCCGTATTCCCAATACCCACCTACAGAAAAATGTGTGTGTGTTTTTGTATGATATATATGTGTGTGTGTGTGTCCGTCCTAAAAGCAACCTCATCATCTCCCAACTACTTCTCTTTCGCTCCCACGCCACCACGAAAGGAACAAGAAAAAAACGGCAAAAGAAAGAATGCCCGCTTGCTCCTCCCACCAGTACCCAATTCCTCTTCTCCCTCCCGTTCAACCAATCCACTACACGTCAAATCCCCATCGAATCGCGATCGATCCATTAATCCAGCACTGGCGCTGCTCTAGGAAGCGCCTGTCGACACGGGGCGAGACGGGACGGTACCGACTCTACCACTCCCGAGTGCCACTTTCGGCCGGAGAGGGGGTTGGGGCGGACAGAGCGGGGAGAGAGTAGAAGGATCTCGTCCGCGAGGAGAGCCGGCCGTCCCCTGCTCCCCCAAGTACCACCTACACTCTTCCCGCAGCGCCTCCCCGGTCCCATCGGGAGTTGGCCGACCGCCCGTAAATTTACCACCCGACCCTCGGAAAACGAAAGCAGTCGAAGCCGCAATAATTCCCCATTTTCCCATAGTGATGAAACAACTTTCGCTACAGCTGAGGATGGAACTGCTCCGCTTCTTTTTTCTTATTTTTCTGCACTCTCTCCGAGCGCAGGATGAATATTGCATTCGCGAAAAAGAAACAGCTCGAGGATTTCGACGAAAATGCGAGTTCGGTGGTCCCCCGGACACGTTTAGACCATTTATTCGATCATATTGGATCGTGCGTGTGTTATTTTTCGTTCACTTAGTATATGATTCGGATTTCTTGGGTGGAATTGATAAAAATATACGTATATTAATTTGTATCGCCCGACAATTTGTTCTTTTATATGTTTAGGAGAGCTAATTTACTTAAAGGAACATTGATTCACTGTAATAACGCTTCGCTGAAGGTCATTTCGTTTATTAATTAATATTAAGTACATCATAATTGGGTTTTGCGCATTTAATCACTATAATTAGGGATAAATTAATTTTTTTAAGTGTTTCAATTTGTCACGTGTATAAAATGCACGTAGCACAATGACTTCTTAGCCGTTATCAATTTGTAGCTAAAATGTTTTTCTCACAGCACAAAATTCCGATAAAATATGCTCAGACTCCTTGCAACAAAAATAAAAGGAAATATTTCATTCTTCGACAATAGTGTAAATAGATATTTAAAATAAAATTACCTTAAGCACCGGTAGGTTGATGTATATTTCAAACCAGACCCTCTTCTAAAACTTCCAAATACAACATAATCCGACAGCATATTTCTGTGCATTTCTATATTATACTTGACATTTTAGAAAGACTGCTTCGTTCGACTTTTGAACTAAGTTCATGTATACTGAATTCAATATTTAGAACTTATTAGGAAATAATGTTTTTAAAGCACTATTAGTCCCAAGAATTGTTAACACGTGTACTTTTAGTAATAAGTATTTGTGTCTCAATCTGTTTTATTTACAAAAATCCATTTCACGGCTAAAAAAATAACTAAACGCTAAGTCGTTTGAACAGTGATTGTTCTATTTTGAAAACATTAGTACAATGATCAAATTCATCAGTGAAGTAATATACACGAAGTTAAAACAAGCCATGGCAAGTTCATGAATCGGAATTTATTCATTTGACCGACATGAAATTTGAAATTAGTCGTCAAAATTATGCTCATAATCAGCCAGAAGAACGGTAAAATATATGATAAATACACCATGAGCAAACTTTTTTTTCCCAATTTGGATATTAAACTTTTATGTTATTGATAGGGTGTTCTTCATTGCTACCTAGACATAGTGGTTTTTTAAGGAGGTTCTTTTTGTTCATGTAAATCAGTTACTGAGGCTATAACATCCAACTTTGTGTCGTGAATGAGTGTAAAATCTTGTTTGAAAATTCCGAATAACCGTGTTCTTAAAGAGAAACATTCCTGTGATTAACCAGACTTTTAGATCTAGCTGAATGGTAACTGCATAGTATTAAATAATTTCTCAACAATTAATTAATTATAAAATTTTGCATTTCCATAACCCCTCGGTATTTATCATAATATTTTGCTTCATGGCGAGAAGGCACAAGAATCCATTAAACATTTAAGAAAGGCGTAAACAGAAATTATTATGAACTTAAGTCTTACTGAATTATGTTCATTTTGAATCATCTATGCTAAATTACGGGTAGCGAATGGTACTAGGTGGGCAGGTGTTCAACTACTGAATGAAGAATCAGTGACAATGACGCATGATTACATTGGGAAACTCATGCATGTAAAATCCAATCGGTGGTACGTATATCCTTAAAACCAGAACTTCTATAATTCCGCTGATAATATATAGACTGGACCGTTATTATATGAATATCACATGCGGTAATGTCGAGACGTGAGCTCTAATTCTGACAATCAAATCAACTTCCTGGCTGTGGGATCTGGTTCTGTTCATCAAATCAACACTCTGGTTGATTCACAAGTGACTATAACTTTTTACGCTAATTTCATATTAAGTGGTTGCGATGCAATCGAATTTTATTTGGTCTTTACATTATTCAATTTTTCCATCAACATCGAATTTCAATGGTAACATCTATTTCAGATATATTTCGTTGTCCCCTGAACAATGTATCTTATTTTGCAAAACAACCTCTCTTTACTGCATGAAATTTAGACTTAATCCCCATGGGAATTTACGTCTAAATCCATTTGTTTGGCAAGGCATTTTCCGTGGTCATAATGTTTATTTTATCTTTCTTCCGAACATGTTGGTATATTTGTAGATCTCATTCTTGCATGATCCCAAAACTATCGCCCCAGATGTGAAGAACACATTTATGTATTTTACTCGACGAGAGATTCGCATTGTGTGCCTAGAGCCTTATTTTCAAAACAGTACGCAGATTCTCTTGTCCTTTAATCTATTTATTCATGTACCAGCCACATGATATTGATATCTATTACTTTTTTTATCATGAAAATATTCACCATCTGTTGAATTTGCCGCATCCGTTCCCATCAACTGTTCTTTTCCTATGTCTCACATCTCTCGACTCTATTTGAATTCCCATACCAGGGTCGAATTCAACCCACTTTCCTTACTTCTGAAACTTGTACTACTACCCCAAATGCCAAATCCCATTTACCCTTCCTTTTATCATCATCCCTGTTTTTTTACATTTTTATTTGATTTCTTTTCGCCAGATTCGTTCACAAAACTTTGCCTCGTGACACCAACGGTCGAAAATTACGTCAGGAAAACTTAGGAGAAAGGCTATATATTTTACTGGTATTTCTTTCCGAAGGATTCTCAGATGCTGTTGGTGGTTGTCAACTATTCTTGACCATAAAGAACTTTAAAAATAATGGAGAAGTTTGAAGTATGGAATATGTGCAAGGATCGGTCAGGTTTAGATATACGGGTTGCTTATTATCACCATGACCTTAAGGAAGTTTGACAACCATCTAATGAGTCAATGAGACACCAATGGTTATGTGCGTACAAATTCCGACTGATGAAATTACCCATCCATGCTTAATTATATTTTGTTAAATATAATAAAAAAATATTATAAAATTTCGGTCTTATCATTTTTTTAACCGTGCTCGCAAACTAATTTTGACCCACTTCCGAGGCGGAGGAGGATTTTTTTAATAAAGCGATGTTGGGATTTTTTTCCAAAATTTCATTGACATCATTTAAAGGAACGCAAGTGAATGCCGTCATGTTAATACTCGGACAACTAATACACAATTTTACACATAATGTCAGGTTTTCGTGATAAATGCATGTGGTTTTGCACCTTAATTCTTCTGCTAGTTGTCCACTACTACCATAAATTAACACTCTCTTGATTAAAACTTGGGTTTTCAATGTCAATTTCAGTGAAGAAAAACACAGAAAGACATCGTTTTATCATATTAATTTGATAGAGTGCACTAAAGGCTACAAAAATAGGAAGTTTATGAAAATGGTATACACATGACATCTTGATGTAACCTCTTTAAAAGCTTGAAATGTCGTCTGTGCCGAAAATTCTGCCATAGGTTATTAAAAGGAAATTCCTTATCCGTGGTCCCTATTTCCCATGAAAACTGATAAACAAATAGAATATAAAGATAAAAAATAAAATAAAATATATTATGGCAATAAAAATTAACTCCCATAAGTGCATATACATGGAGAGGCAAAATAATGAAAGCACAGATTTCGAAGAATATTTTATAATATTAGATTCGCTCATCCCTAACGATCATCCATTACTAGGCTATCATCCGTCAGGATGGTCAGATATATAATAAATAAAATAATACAAAAATAATAATATTCCATAGAATGCTCCCTCTAAAACACACCCGATCTATTATCATACAGTATACTGATTGAAACATCATGTAACCGAAAGGCTGAATAAAACCTATGATTTACATCGAATATTTCCGACGAGAATAGCAACCAGGGTTCTAAAACATCTGATAAATTTCTCCTCTAGAAAATTTCATATTATACAGCAGCATCCTCACACACCATTATCAACTGATTTACAGCAGCGGATCCAACGTCTGTTAGCAAAATGATAAATGGCAAAAAATACTTGAAATGACGTCGATTAGTGTGCAAGAGCAGCGTGTAATCATGTTTGCTCTATCCGTGTGTTTGAATATCTACGGAAATTCATCGTAAATCCAGTGAGGCATGCGATGATGGTGGCAAAAAACGTGTATTTGTGGATTTTGATTGTTTGAGGTAACGACAAACTCAAAGACGTCTCGGAAATAGACCAGCCGGTTTTTAAGTGGCCAAAAGAGACTCCTTAAAGATGCGTTGTCGATAGTCATGGAATTATGATGCTGATGACCCTCAAAATATTTTAATCTAACGAATAAATATTTTGAGAAGTAACAGAAATCAAAACCTTCAAGTGTAAGTATTTCCTAACAAAAAATTAGGAGTTCTCACGATTCGAACAAGCCTTGTAGATCCATAGTCCTCAAATTTTGCGTAAGTCATTGCTACAATTAAAAGGGTTGACCTTTTGCACACGTTAACCTAATTTATAATGCAAGTGATTTGGACCCAAGATAAGTGACTAAGTTTACATAGGGTCTATCTTCTTTTAAGGTTGTCGAATGCTGAATAGGTAATCAGATTTTACTCGTATGACGCATGAAATCTAATCACCAATTATGACATAAAATATATTTCGCAGAGCATGAAAAACGGTACGCTTTAAATTATTTAATAAAGATTGCTGACAATAAAATTGATTAGATATTACGGCATATGCCTTTGATGACATAAGTATACTTGATTATTCCAATTAAATATACTGAAATACAATACGTCTTATAATGGTTTTGTAAAAATAGCACGAAAGTAAATTAATAGAGTTTTGCATTTCAGACGGAAGTAAAATTCTCTTTTTGGATGTAGTGATGGTGATCTCTCCAAATACTTATTTAAAGGAAACAATCCGTTTCATATAACCTTGTATCACTTTCCATGCGAGAGTCCCCATAAACTCGAGATAACTGCCCAAAATGGGAAAACACTACTTTGATAAACAAAGTGTGTTCTCTCCGCAATTTCACGCCCTTCAGTTCATAGCGATATAAAACGAACGTTGACATCTCTCCAATATTGCACACTCACGACAGTTTACGGAGCGTACCCTCTTATCCCCTGTTACAATTAAACGCGGGAAATAATCCGATCTTATCTTTTTTTCTAAAACCTCTCACCTCACCCAAATAGAGATATTTTTGCCAAACGAGGGATGATAAACAAATCTCTCAAGTAAAACTGCTAATAAACTATGGTTCCTTGCGTATGTTTCGGTAGATTCTCGTTAGGCCGACCTTGTATCTCATTTTAGTATGAATTATGCGCATTTGTTTAACCTCCATTATGTTGCTAAGTCAAGGAGCGTGGTAATACGTTATCCTATCATATTCTCTCTGCTTATCTTCCTAATCCCTTATCTTTATGCCTCCTCCCACTTTTTCCTTCTCTCCCTCCTTAATCTCGCCTCGGTAAACCGTTCCCCTCTACGCCAACCACTCTCACTCTCTCTTGCTCTCTCACTCTCTCTCTTCCCATCCAACTTTGCCACGGCCCCTCCCTCCTCATCAAACTTTCTACTAGGTACCATACCTCCCTTACACATGAATCCCCCCTCCCCTCCGCAACTTTCTCTTCCCTTTCACTTCAAATTACCTTGAGCTCAGTTTCTTCCCCTTCCGCCGCCCCTCCGCAGAACACCTCACCGTTTCCTTTCCCTCTCCCAATTTTCCCACCATTTTCTCCCATCGCTCTCATCTTCTTACCCTTCGATCTTCCACTCACCAGTCGTTCTGTAGTCCTGGATAACTCGCCCGAGTTGACTCGTTACTCGATCGATTTTCATCGGATCGAAAACCGAAACGATTCGATTCGGTAGGCGTTTTGTCCCTAACATGTTTCTAAACTATCATGGAAGCTGTCCTGAAGGTGGAAATGCTGAAACTAAGCCGTACAATCCGTGATAAGTAAATAAATTAATAATTAATGCATAAGATTCTCTAACCCTAAGTTTCTTACGCTCTAAAAAAATAAAAGAGTGATGTCACTACTGAATAAATTACAAAACAGCAAACTACAAATTTGACGTCTAGATGCTATCCTGTAAGCCGTGGCGTGACAGGAAGTGTATAGAAATCATGGTTGGACAGCATGTCAATAGTTGTGTTCCTGCATCTTGAAGAAAAGGCTGCTTGTCACAAAAGCCTTTAAGTAATATTAAGCTATGAAAAATTACGATGAGTGGAGATGGAGTCAACATCATTAGCGGAGAGGTCATGAAAATCAAATAGCCTGCAATCCCTAAAAATATTTCTGGTATACTGCACGATAAAGCAGGAATGATCAGCTACGTCAGAAAAAAATGGGCATACCTTAGACTAATAGTGATAGGTTATATAATAATTAATTTCCGCAGCTACAAAAAAACAGGAATACAAAAAAGGAAGTCCATTAATATATCATTTCTTTAATATCGGCTGTGAATAGTCGCTATTTCTTTCTGTATCTGTTCTCATAACTTAAACACATACTTAACGCTATCTTCCTCTCTTATCTTGAAGTCATAGTCTTTTCTAGCGTAATACATAATTCCTATAATGGAGTTTTAAAAATATCCTCTAGTCTGCAGATCATTGATGACTCAGATTTTTTCAAGAGGTTCAAGCTTTATTGATCTTCGATTTTGAATTGGTTTCCACCATATCTCCTTCAAAAGTACTACTCTGTTTATTGTTACTACATTCAACGAATGTCGACGTCCTATACTTCAAACGATTTGATTATTTCATTAAGCCTACCTCGTGAAGGTCTCCAATACTAGCCACATAAACTAAATGAGGCCCAACAAACGAGAGTTAAAGCGATTCCTTTGCTTTCTCATCGCGTTTCCCCCAACAGTCCCTTGAGTAAACCTCATTTTCGGTTCGCTTCGCCGCATATTTGCCATATTTACCAAAAGGATCTGAACTATTTGGTGGAAATAATCGACCCGACCCCATTCGTGGCCTGAAAGGCGGCTACTTCATCAAACTCCACTGATTTTGAAAGTGAACTTGTACTGAATTGAGTATGTAACATGAATTCCCACTTTATAAGTGTACATATATAGTTTATTTAGCCCGCAATGTGTATCGTATTCCCTTAGGCTTTACCCCTCTGCCCCTGATGCTGCAACATGACTCGTCCTGAAAGATTGACAGCAATTCAGAGAACACTCTAGGGTTCTTCTTCTGGCACGGAGAAATAGATTTTAAGAATGCGGTCATGGAGGAGAGTCAGCCGTTCCTTAGTCCTTCGCCAACCAATAGGTTGACGGCCGTCAAGAGAGTAATTTTCATGGCTAATTCATCGATGTGATGGAAAATTAATCGCAGTTTTCGGTAATTTGATGCCTCGCAACCTACGATCTTGAGCCTTCTATCGGTCGGTGTTACGTTTCGCGTGGGATTTTGTCAGCTATCAAATCGATGCATCGCAACCTACGCTGTAAGCCTGCTAAGCTGATCCCGGGTAAACCTACGCTTTCTCCTCACTCCCTTCACTCACTTCCATCATCTTTCCATAGAACTTCTTTCTTGTATCCGTAACATATTCCATGTGAATCCTCGACCTCTGTCGCCAATGATTTCAACTTCATGGGCCATTAAATAATTTTGAATCCCGAAGTTAGACCATTTATATGAATTTTTTACACCAACATTTATAAAAAAAGAATCAATATAAGTCCCATTTGTTTAATATGTAACTCTTAACACTTATTTAATTACTAAAAAAGTATCCAATCTCGTATTAATGCAACCAAATTATTGTGATATTTGATCCCCCTAGAAACCGCCGACATTTCCTCGTGGACCACTAGTTGAACATGATTGCTCTGAGTCGATACAATTTTACGAGTAAGATGTTTTATTCACTACTGTGTTCCTATTTTCGCAGGACTTCGCCAGCCTTACTCCTTTGTTATTTCATTTTATCAGCCAAACCTATCTATATTCTCTATATTTTTTTGTTCTCACCAACACTTATATTACACCCGCCCATGATGATTAGATTCTTCTTTCTGTTTTGTGCGCTAACGACATCTTGTTATTCTAGGGAATATATTGTACTACCAACCACATGACCAGGATTTAAACCCGATTGACTCTAAATACCTCAGTTTAACCCAAAATTGTGTGATTTTTCGGGTACCAGGACCCTCGGGAAAACCTCAAAGATGTTAATAGGACTCCCCTACCTTAGTGTTTTCATTTCACACGTCGTAAATGAATAAGTATTAGCATTTTTCCCTTATGAAACAATATTTTCCTTTCATAATTGTGTCTAGGAACTTCTTCTGATCATATCTTGTTTGTCTTTCCTCTTCTCTATGGCTCAACGTTTGAATTATTGATCTACGCCATCCCTAAGACCTTCCAAATATTATGATACTACATTTGACGGTTCTATAATCATTTAATGAGTCTAGCCATCACTTAAAGGTCATCTGTCTCAATTCATTTTTCGCTCTTCCTAGCGTGTTTAGCACTGACAGAGGTATAATTATATCTGTATTTTCCAATTACCCAATCACCTTTCACTTCACTACGCAGCATTATTCCACGTTGAATTGTGTTCCTCTCATTGTATTCCACACAGATATTCAATCGGAGAAATATAATTATGCGAGGATAACTCACCAATTTAAAGTTAATTCGTTATAAATTATGTAGTACGCATTTGAAAAGTTATAATATGACGTAATGTGCTTGGATGCAAGGCTGCTTTAGAGGGGAACTGACGTGGTAGCTTACCATTTCCCCCCATAACATAGGACTACATTTCTTCGGTGTTTGCACCTGGACCATTCTAATCCTGCGCAATCAGTGCTGTATGGAAAATGCTACTACCTCTCAGCAAATGGTTAAATGCATTACGGCTCTCAATGTAAATATAAGTCATATTTTTGTCCATATAATCATGAATGATGATTTCTTACGAATGCTGTCAAAACTTTTGGCGTTCATGGGTAAAATCTTCCCCTCACTCGGACATAATACAGGTATTGTTTAAGTTTTTTCGTATTTAATATCATAATTGTCGTACTGCTTAAATTGTTGATATTATAAATTTTAAAAAATGTCTCATACTGGTCATACATCATTATAACACTATTATTGTATATTATTATTGTTTCCCTAATTAATTAGCAAACATTTCTGGCAAATTACCTTTAATTGAGCTGATGAGTCGGAAATTGCTTTTGTTAATTCTGTAATGTCTCTTAATGGAAGCCATAAAATTCGGATTAATTAATCCCTCTGTCACTATTAGGCACTCCTTTGTATTTTATCTTTTTGTAGACTATTTTAACAATAATTGCTTTTAACGCCACCATGTATTTTCAAACAAGCCTAATGTATATTTTGGCTCGGCAAAAAGAGTGATTTGGGTTCGTTAAAGTTGAAATATATTAACTAATATAGGAGAAAATTCTTCATATAAATTCTACGTTTTCAATTCATTGTTTCAATTTCATTTCGCTATAATTTTCCAATATTACCACTGAATAGTTTAATGTTGGTTCATTATATTTTAGCCTACATGCAATAACGGAGAAAAAGCACTAACATGCAAACGGATATGCTAGATATTTTATGAAATGCATGATTGACGGATTTCAATTGCACGATTTGCAATAACTCTCATAATGCCCACGCTTCTGGTTTCAATTTTTAAGCGATGCCACGTCAAATACGATATAATTGCCGATGCAGACACACACGCACACAAACGCACCGTATTACAAGAAAAAAATTCTGTTGCAATCATAAAATACATGTATGCCAACATGGCTGTAAAAATATATGCATAATACCAATATAAACGATAACGCAAGAAGAATTTGGAAAATTTAGATGCAATTAGTTTACAAAAAATCTCACAAATCTTAGGCTTAGTAGTATGTTCGCCTTTTCGAGTGTTATTAATTATGTCTTTAATGCAGAATTCACTCTGGTACCGGGAGTAACAGTCTGGTAAAGCACTTATAATCTTTGATATATGGAGACAGTAAATTTTCAGAAATGAAAATGGAATAGTGAAACACCACTGGCCCTTGTCATTCGCAGAGGTCAGACGGATGGCAAATGAATTGGAAGGGTCACGCAAAGAAGAGGTTCCCGACCCCTCATGTTACTTGTAGATTTTTCACCGCGTTCTTCCATCCCCGGTTGTTCCCTTGCATTCGTATCTTAGTAGAACCACAGAGACTTAAGCGACCCCATTAAGTTTCTGCCACTAACTTATACCTTGTTACAATATGGAGTAGGGTTTGTCTACTACTAATGTAACGTCCTTCGTAATCCCTGTTACGTGCCCATGTTGCAGATTATTCCTAGTTATCCAGTAGTTATTTATATGACAATCTCTCACTGACGTAAATTGAGTTGCTCTATCCGCAGTTTTTTTTATATTTTTAGAGTCGCTTGCTCTGATCGTTTGCTCTGTTGCTTTCATCGATAGTCTTTGTAAAGATAAAATATTATACATTAAATTTTTTCAGGTATGCGTCTCAAAACGGGGTCAATAATACTTTAACCAGTTACGTTCAGTTTGTTTCGGGATCATGTATTTTTTTTGAATGTGTATTTAGCGGTGTATTACTTCTTACGCATATGTCAAACTGTTGTGTCAATATCCAGTACTCGTCTGCATAAAACTGTTGGTGATCACCTTAGATATGGAAGATATGCACTCTGTATATCCTGAGGTAATTTTCTCATATTCTCGCGTACATCCTCGTATAATAGATAATTCATAACAAACATAGTTTCTTCTAAAACACGTTTTTGTTTTAGGCCGACCTTTTTGTTAAATTGCCTAATTTTTCGGCAATTACGTAAATTTGAAATGGAAAATGTCTAACATTATGTAAATTGAGTAGTGTCATGAAGTCACGTTGGGGAAAGTGTGCGACATCAAGTACAAAATTGAAAATGTTATGAGGAATCCCTATGGGAGTAACCCTCGTTGATAGTCAAGGACCCCCCACCCTCTCAGGAATGAGGGACGGAACTTTGTTGTGGTTGGAATTGATTTAGAACTGTTGGAATGGGCTCCGTCTCACACACACAACGAATACGAGCACGGAAGGTAAAATCAATTTCTCTTTAGTCGTTATTTGACAAGGAAAGTGTTTGTAGAACTCCCAACGAGACATAATCCGTGCAATGCTGACGCTACAACACACACACACACACATATATATATACACACACACAATCAAACACGAAATCCTGCCATATGGCGAACACATATTCATTCACATGGAAATAGATAAAAGGAAAAGAGGAACACATTTAAACGACGAACATGGGAGAGGTGGGAAAGGTGAGGAGAACACCAGTGTAAAAATATTTCCTTGACCGGGACTTGAACACCGGATCTTTCCACTTGCCGGGCGAATACTCTAACTATCGAGGAAACTTACTTTACATTGAAATTTGCGGCCTTAAATGTAGTCAAATGCCCCGATTCTTTTGCCAAAAAATGGCGTCAGGGAGCTATTTTTACACTCGTGATCTGCTCAATTCCGCCTTCCCCACCACCACCCACTGTATTCGTCCTTTTTATGTGTTCCTATCCTCTTTTCTTATATCTATTTCTATATGAATGAATATATATATATATATATATATATATATATATATATGTATATATACATATAAAACCATAAACGCAGTAATCAACCCTAAGGTCGGTTTGGTAGGTGATGGTAGAGCTCACCCGGTACTAAGCCCGACGGCGTGTCAAATTCACGCATCAGGGTAATTCACACATCACGCCAGTTCCTTTCTCTGTGCCGGTTATGGTTTCCCAGGAAGATCTAGTACCCGAAATATCACATAGCTTTGGTCAAGCTCCGGGTGCCCAGAGTATCTTGCCCGGGAATCGAACCCGGGACCATCCTGTCAGTAGTCCAACGCTCTACCCCCTGGACTGCTGCGACCCACATGTGTATATACATGTATATATTGTACTACATATAAAATTACTAAAATAATATTTTTCTTATTGTAACCAACCAGTCCAACGCTCTACCCCCTGGACTACTGCGACCCACATGTGTATATACATGTATATATTGTACTACATATAAAATTACTAAAATAATATTTTTCTTATTGTAACCGACGAAAGAAACTTCGTAGTTGGAAAAGCAGAAAGATCTTAAAAAGTTAGTATATGTGCCCTGAGATGGTAAAATTTTCAGACTGGGCATATGTATCAATTTAGCTTTCACGTGACTCCCTTGCTAAATGTTTCTCTCCATGAAGGAGTATCGCGTTTTTCGTATTATTTAATGTTATCAATTAATAATTATACTTGATATTGAAAAACTTAAACGACGGTCATCAGTAGTTCTTCAAGTGACATATTGTTTTGCTGTTTCCATTACTCCCCCACCTAATTCTGTTTCTTTTTTGCCCATAGGGTTTTTCTGCATCCTCTTTTTCTCCATCTCCCAAGAACCTTTTAGGGAACTTTTCTTCCGACTTTTTCAGGCTAAATGTCGCCGTATCTCTACATGATCATTTCACCTGGATATTCTTTTTCAGAATAATTTTCCATACTATTCCTTCTTCCTCCATTCTTCTATATAAACTCATCTCTCATTCAATCCATCGATTGGACTTTCAGCACCCACGTTCAACATTGGATTGCGAAATGTTCCATTTTTCTTGGGTTTTTGCCCTAGTTTGAATAGCATCAAATCATTCGTCGATTTTTTAAGACAACGGCAGCATTTTAGTATGAACCAATTTTGGTTTCACTGGATTAAACTCTTAAAAAATAAGTGAATTTCCAAGGTATTTGAGTATGATTATAACGTTTAAATTTTATGTAAATTTGAATGTTACACTTTGGATAACCATATAGAACTCATTCTGCAAAAGCACTCAAATATCCACAAATTAAGCATCAATTTAGAATGCTCAGATAGAACAACCCAGAGTTATCATTTCCTTGCAATAAAAGGTGTAATTTTCTACAGAAGTTTATTGCGCACATTTGGTTTCAATCCCAATTCACCATCATCAGTTATATTATACTCTATGGTCATATCCATGGTATTTTTACCTAATAATGAATTGGCATTGAATTGTGTTGCACGCAATGAATAGCTTCGAAAATTTATAATTTGTATTGCAAAAAAATATAATAACTCATCACAGCTTGAAAACTTACCGTTACTACCTACACCTGAGTCATCAGCGTAAAATGTTTGTTCAATGTAATTAATAAATCTTTTGTATTTTGGTATGATCAATAGGACTGCGCTTTCCATCAAATTACTGGTAGAGTTATTTTATTCGATAATTTATCCAGAACACTTTTTAGTCCCATGTTTACCATGGTTTATCATAATATACGTGTATGTCTCACAAATTAATACATGAATACAAGCCATTGAAGGGTTTTATAAAGTTCACATAAAGTCTTCGTTAAAGCCATGACTTTGAACTTCAATGCAGGAAACTTCTATTTCCCTTGATATAATTGTAAATGTGAAGCAATATTTTGCAAAAAAATACTTACACTTACTTACGATATTATATGCTAAAAAATTACAACATAGGGGAATAATAATACTCCCTCTGTCTCTCTTACAATGGAGTTTATTGGCAACCACTTGTGAACGTCACTGATATTTATCTATATCACTCAGTGAATCACCTGTCATCCTTTTGCGACACATCATTGTGTCACGACACAGCGGTTGATAACTGCCTCGCTACGTCGATGACATTCGCCGGCACGCGACAGCAAGAGGAAGACATATTTTCTGCTTATATCGCGTGAGTACGAAGAAGAAGGGAAACGTTTCTTGCAGTGGGTAAACACAAAGACGCTTTCTTTCCCGTGTGTATTTTCCTATCAGAAACTAAGATTAATTTTTTTTGGATTGGCATGAAAAGTAACCAATAGTAATTAAGTAGATAAAATAGAGAAATAAATGTTGAAAAAATTTAATAAATGTGGATATATTAAATATAAATAAGATTTATGATTTTTATTTCGTTTTAATTTATGATTCCTTGAGTTACATGCGGTGAGACAGCTAAAATGAAATGAGTATGTTCCATCAATATACATATTCTGATATTTAAGTTTTCTTTTCAAAACCTGATGAAAACTATCTAAAGGAAATAAGGAAAGATGAAATATAGGTACTTTTTCCAATACTATTGTCTTGTTTAGCACCATATAAATTTCTACTTTACTCGATCGACTTCATCCAACCTCCTTTCTTTGCTTTTTCTGTTTTCCTCTTCTCCATCACTTCCTTTAATATCCCACTAACTATCGATATTTTCCCAAAAAACATTTTCCGTCTTCCTCGAATTATACCCTCAACCTTCTCACCGAATATATCCCTCCTCCGTTTATCTTCCTCTCTATCCAACTCACTTTTCTCACCCTTCCGCAAAACCCACAACCCGCAAACCTCCGATCTACGCCCACCATATTTCCTCGGGGACCAAGTTTCTCAACCACAGAGCACCATGCTCCATATTAATGCCTTCGCTAATCTTTTTCTATTCCTTCTCCCGACCCGGAACTCCGACCACCGCGCTTGATGTTTCCTTAAAATCCCTTCCCTCCTCCCTTTGGCATTGGTCTCCTTCCTCTGTCCCCTCCCCATTCCGCGAGTTGACAACCTTCAACCCAAATAATCGCCCCCTTACACCTTGGTGATCCCCTCTAACTTCCCTAAAGGGCCCGTAGTAGTCCCCCTCACATCCACCACTCTGACCACTCCTCCTCGCCCAGTTCCTCCCTTCCATTACCTACCCCACACCACCAAAACCCTGCGTAACGTGGATACTCTACGGCGAGATGCCACGCAAGCATTTCCCACCCCCCTCCCGCGTTACTCCTATACACGACCCCATGGTGCTGGAGGCGTTCGAATCCCATTGTTTCGCATTTCCGCTCCGCTCTTCGGCGTCCTCCACAAACCCGCACCCTCCACTCCTCACGCACCATTCATAATTCACGCCCTCTACTCTCGTACCGCTCTGAGTCGCCGAGGATATGGAGGAAATTATCGCGGCTTTTTTTTCCTCTCCTCTCCACGTAAAACTCTCCAGCCTCCTCTCTGCTGACTCTGAGAAAACTCCCGCCGCATTCGTCGCCTCTCCTTCTCCAAGCTTCCCGGCCGTGCTTCCATTTCCTACTCTCCCCCACCTCTTTGGATCCCGCGTTTCCTCCTCAACTTCTTCACTCACTTTTCGCATCAATTCCATCCGAGGAGAGAGAGAGAGGACTCCGAGGCTTCCTCCCCTCATTTCTCCAAAACTTTGGGAAACCGTTTCCTCCTGGCCTTCATCTCCAAGGCGCGCGAGGCTCTCCCCTCCAGCCCCGCCTCCCTCTCCCGACTGCTCCTGCCCTCACTCCCCACTACTGCACAGTGGACAGACGCTCCTCCAAAAAATCCACCCAACCCTCCCCCTCCTCTTCCCGCACTTACCAACCAAATTTCTACGTCAAACTTTGGTATTTCGGACCAAGTCGTGTACCATTCATCTACCTACTTATGACGTGTGTGAGCAACAAGACACGAATTCTCCGTTTTCTCGCCATCCACTGGTCTCCATATTGTTGTAACTTTCCTCATGTGGGTGTATGTGAAAGTTAGCATCCGAGTTGTCATTAACTAAGATGATCCTGTCGAAGAAAATGTGCGAGAGTCCGACTCGGTGGGGAAATGGCAAGACATAATGTGTGGTGATATAACTTGGGGAATTCCGCATAAGCACACTTTTACATTCGAACTTCCTCGAAGACAAATTATTTATAAAAAAAGTATAACTTACGTAATGGAAACGACCACGGAAGAGCATTTATTGTTGTGATTTTCGAAAATAATATGGCTATTTCTATCACCTTATGTGCTTACATTGCTTTTCGCCATCCAACATGATATCCAAACTCATGAAAGAGCAAAAGTTAAAAAAAATTGTTTTTTTTTAATTAAAAAGTCACGATAGAAAGGAGAGTAAAAATTTTTAGACAAAAATGATATCTCGCAGTGCCCGAAAAGAGAAATATATCTATTGAAATTCGGATGCTTCAACCAAACTACTATTTTAGTATTCTGATCTAAAATCTGGAACCCAGCCAGGGAAATATAACCATGTCCTTCAGATTACGATCGTTGAAACAAATAAGTGAAATAAATTTGTACATTTGCGTGAGCAGCATGCCTGTAAACATTTTATGAGGACAATATCAGTCCACATCCCAGCCGGACAGGGTGAGTTGACCCGAAAATATATTCAAAATATTATTTCATCGACCCAAATTCATAAAATAATATTTATCATGGTTATGACAATCTCTTTGTAAAATAATTCAATCTCGATGAAAAATATATTTATAATAAAACCAGATACTTCAGCTTTCTCAAATATCAAAATCTGATTGGTAAAGCATTGACATTGTTCATACGACGTTTGCCCACTGCTCCTCCGAAATACCGAATGCGTTTTCTAATCTCCGTCATCATTTTCCCTCGAATCTAGTTTTTCTTAATGTTCAGACACTCAGGGAATTCTGCAGTAAATATAAAATTCGAACTATTTACAGATTATAAACAATAATTTTGCGATTCATCACGAACAATAAGCGATGTCAAACACGGAGATATTTACTATCAGGTCTTCGAGAATCTGGTAATTTTTAGTTCTAGTGAATCTTTTTGACAGGATTTCTAATCCAATGAATATGTTCAACCAATGGTAACTTGAGGAATAATTTGGCAATTTAAAGATTGACTTATTTCTAAGAAAAGATAAAAAAATTTCTGTACTATAAAATGTATGCTGAAAAACAGAAATGTGGGCTCTATTTTTCTTATAGCAGAGTACGGTGTGATTCATTTTAATGACAAATCATTTCCAATTTAGTGATAAAACTTTAATGTAGTGGCGTTTTCAGCGGACATTTCATTCTCACACAGCGGACAGCGGCATTACTAAGCATAAATATCTACCCAAGTTATCTTTAATTATCTCATAACTCTTCAACGTTTCGATCGGTAGAACAAACAATTTGCATTGCCGACAGTAAACATTGCTTCCAATATGAGAGATAATTCCAACATTACCAAAGTTAACGCCAATGGGAATGAAACGAAATCATTAGTAGCAGAATTACGCGTTATCTGTATGACTTTAGTGATTAAAGTGCAAATGGGAACTAGTTAAGCCTAAATATATAATTTTAAGCCCCATAAAACAAACTTGCCATTCATAATTTTCTTTAAGCGATTTGCTTACCTCCAGTGAGGGCAAAAATGGTAGCGAATCAGTCCACTTCACGAAATCGTGTAGCATTCTAATGACTGAGAGAGAACTTGCCTGCTGATGAACTTAAATCCCACGTCTAGGCCACTAATGCGAATCTCTGTGATGGTGGATTTTTCAGTGGTTATATCCGGTGCCTCCTGGATTTCCGTGTGAAGAGCACTTGGGATATTCCATGTCCTTTGGTAGATCATTCATTAACTGTTACGTCCCGCGCAGGTTAATGATTAATCATAAATTCCCGCCTATCATCACCATCCTTAGTAATCACGAAATATGTAACCTTAAAATAAACCCCTTTTGAGGTGCCTATTCTTCTATAATATCTAAATACGTTAATGTACGTTTTAATCGATATTAATTGTAAAATTATTTCACGATAAAAGTTTCGGGACATTCTGCCATATTTACGTGCATCAAATATAAAGGGGTGGGATAATTACACGTGTGTACAGGAGTAACAGAAAGAAATTTGGAAACTGGTGTGGGCAAGGGTTTAAGTTCAAGAGCAACATATTTTAGCGTGGTGGGTCGTTTGGGAAAAAAGTTAATATTTTTCTCAACCAACGAACTGTCCCACAGTCCTTCAAAACGTTTGGAGTTCACAAGGAATGCAAGCTACGAAAAAAATAGAAAAATATATATAAAAAGTCATCAAATAATAGTTTGTACATAAATTAAAGAAAAATGGTTCACGACGGAAAAGTGGACAGTCGGAATCGATTCGGTTTACAATGTAGGGGTTTATATATTTAATTTTAAATAAAAATTAACTAAATTTGAAGGAAAATTCATGTAATCTCTTTCATCTAATTTAATATAATAAAATAAATCAGGCAGGCTTCCAATCACCGTAGATTCGTATTGACAAAAAATATTCTACCAATTCGTAGCCAAAAAGTAAAGTATCAGTAGAACATATGAAGGTGCATGATTCTGTGTAATATGCAATAAATAATTGAAATAATAGAATAGTTACAAAGATGGGGAGCATGGAAAATTGCGAATTTCATCATTGACATAATACTAATCTGAATTAGATGGTTGGAGTTTCTACTTTCGAAAAAACATGATTACTGAATAAATAAGATTAGTATTTTTTCATTTAAAAACTTACATTATACCACTACCGGTTTCGACACATAGGCGATCGTTATCATCACCTATGCGTCGAAAACAGTAGTAGTAAGTAAAGTTTTTTGTGTGAAAAAATACTACGTTCATTTATTCAGTCATACTAATCGTTTATTTTAAGATATATCTCTAACGAATTTTATTTTATTACTATCTCACAAAAATTAATTACATTACACTATGGTTATACCTATGAATGAAAAGTTTGCGCAAATTACTTGTTATTCATTCCACTATTTACTTGAAACACACTTAGCGCAGTCCCTGACGAGGTTTTCTATTACGTCATGATTGCCTAGGATTCAACTCTCCCTTTAATCTTTAGTAGGCCTCTACTCAGGACAAATCGAGGAGGAGTCCCCGGATCTGTAAAATGACACTTTGAGAGCTTTTACGCCCTCGTAGAGATCATTCCGCGAACGAGAGTGCGCTAAGCACATTTCCTACGAACATGGAACTTTCTTCGAAGATATTAACCACCACATATATTCCCCAGGGCCACTTCTTCCAGGAGGCAGAGGATACGTTTCCCTAATAATGTAAGTCTCACCTTTCTCCCCTTAAAGACGATGCCACCAATGAGGGTGAATCTCATTTTGTTTTGAGAAACTATCGATGGAATTACTAATTCAACAGTATTTCATACATATTCATTGAGCCCTAATTCTGTTGCTATGTCTTTACACCAACCCCATTGTTTTCTCCTCAACTGTTTTAAAATGAAGGCCATAGATGGCGAATAAAACACAACAAAAAACTTTCAAAACAGTGAATTGAAAATATATAACGCAACACGCTCGAGAGGAACAGTAGACTACCAATGGCTCACTGGATACATTTAATCGCGAGATGAATACGGGGGCGGCTAAGGTACAGATTTGCTTTAGAGATTCTGTGAAGTTGTCAAAATATTTGCACAATATCAACCCAGAACTCGGGTTTACATTTGCTTTACAATATGAAACCATTCGAGGCGCACCTTGACGAATAATTTGATGCTTACATTGATATATTTGCATTACAAAATCAATTTCTAAAAAGCCGTTCGTGCTACTTGCATTCCTTTTTTAATACACTTCCATTTATTTACTAGTACTCCCACTGATTATACTTGAGTTCCAACACACATATTGATGCTGTTTATACATTACGGCATTGATTAATTGCATAATATGTTCATATTAAATCTCAATAAACTCCTTTATTGAAGAAAATTCTATATTTATTTAGTAATTTTCAACATATCTTCTCTTGACAATCAGGGATACATTTAAATTATTTATTATAAGTTATCATACGCACGTATTTTACCAATGAATATGAAATAACGTAATGCCGAAAGACATATTAAACAATTCCATGTAGTACAGCGTAAAATGTAGTAACTTTTAAACCATACCATGAATCCTGTGGCACCTGATAGGGAAGTGAACAAAAATTATTTCCCCAAGTATTTGTTGAGAGTTAAAGTGTGTTGTGTAATTTAAGTGTTTGCCATATCGAATTTCCCCAAATTTTTGCTACATTAAACTCGAAAATCATCAACTTCGTTTCAAATTCATTTCTCGCCTTGATACATCGAATAAACCGAAAAATGTCTGGAGGATTTTTTTCAATCCACGTGAGCTACAAAATTCTTTCGAGGAACAACTTCAAATAATTCATCACGCATTTCTCGGAGGGAATATTATAGCATTATATTGCTTAGGACCTTCTGGGAAATTTCCATTTTTATTATGCTTGAATTTATCGTATCTGGAAAAAAAATATTCCCTCCTTAACGCGAGATTTCCGTCGCAAAGAAAAAAAAAACCTTCGTAACAAGATTGGGCGTGAAAGGCATAGTGCAATTTTTCTCCATTCGTCTCGAGACAAGACGCGAGGAAAAACCGTCATCGACATCATTTCCTTCTCCCATACTCTCTCCGTCTAGAAACTCGACGCCATCAACGCGGCGGTTTTGACTTCTGCAAATGGCTTGTTGCCACGCGTTTTCCCTTGAATATCCATTCGTTTTCGCCGACCGTTCCCTTGGAATGTACTCTCATTCAGGCTTCCATTCCGTTTTACGAGATAAGTTACCTTAGCCCGCCCCACCCCACCCACACCTTAGTCTTCCCTCCTCCCCGCTTAGCTTCTCTCCACCCTCCCTCTGCCCTCTTCAGATTCGTCCCCCGCCCTCGACTCCGCCCTCTCCTTTGTCTCTCCCTCACCTCCGGTCCATCCCGCACCCTCCCTCTCCCAACCCTTGGCCCCACCCCTCACTAACCCATGTGACCTTCCCTACCTCCTCGTCCTTTAATCACCCATCTCCCTCCCACCGTTCCATTTTCTCCTCCCCGCATGTTTATTCCCGGTTTACACAAATCTCCACGGCCCCCATATCCGTGAGACCCCTTTGGCGGAACTTTGGTTGCGCTCGGTAGGACCTCGTTTAGAACAATGGAAGAGAAGCGAAGGAAACAAGGATTCTGTGGGCTCTCTCATTCGGGAGGGACTCGAAATTGTCGAACCACCAACAATACCGAAGTTGTGACACACGCGGCCCTCGGGCATTGGTCGGGACTGCGGCACAATTTCCAGCGCCCACAAAAGAAATCGGGATTTGTCGAGGCCCCTAGCGTCAAGGCCGCGTTATTGTTAGGTCTTGGCAATTTCCAGTAGATAAATCCCCCTGCAGCATTTGGATTAGGGTTCACACCAGGAAGTATGGAGGGGCGGGACGTGCAAACGAGGCGATGGCCATGCGTAGGCTAATAATTACTGCTCCTCCTCGTGTGGGGCCTTCCCGTGATTCGAACCAAGACGTGACGCGCACACAACCCGTGTGTGCACGAATTGAAACGTTGGACAAATAAACCTTTGCCTACTCCGACCAGAGAGTGAGTTCCGTGCCGAGAAAGCTCGTATCGGACTTGAGATAAAAACCACCTTACATTTTTGAGGAGAAACTCTCAAAATGTTGACGGTGGCGTTAAATATTTTGAAATGTTACATGGACTCTAAATAAATCTCGTGATCTTTTTATTTCTATGATATATTTATGGGACTTTGAATTTTTATATTTTTAATTTAAGCGTGTCTTTATCGATTCCGCGTGGCCCATTTAATTATTAACCCGGGCGGCCACAAAAAAATCTAAGCCATAAAGCAGTTGAGGGGCTGGCTAGTGAACCATCGTTTGCGAGACATTAACAGCATATTCCACGACTCGGAATTCCCGAGGCAGCCGCCGCGTTTCTCTCTGTTTACAGTCCTTGCCAACGTCCCTTTGGCAACGGAATTAGAACGAGATTATTCAAAGCCACTGCGGTCCCTCTTTTGCCGTGCTCACGTTCGTAGAGCGAAGGGGTTTACCGCGGCGCCCCGGCGCGTGCAATTGAAAGAGAGTGGGTATTCCTCGTCACAAATATCCACATTGAGAATCTGTCTGAGAGGAATGGAAACGTATATTTAAAATAATTACCCTCCTTGCACATGCGCGTTTTATTTCGCGGGGCGGTTTTGCTGAAAATCTTGCCTCCCAACTGACCCAGACAGTTAAAAATATGTAACTTACGTCCGGTAGAGACTTCATCAGCTTATTTTATAGATGAAACCAATGCTGCTCATGGATCTCAATGTTGACAGTTTAATATAAGACCGATGTTACTTGGAGATAAGATTTCCATCCCAGAAGTTTTCGCCAGCATGCAATTTAAATTAAAACAGGAAATGGTAATATCTTACCATTACAACGAGACTAAGAGTCATGAGATGAGAGCAGCTGGATTCAGTGGACTAAATGCAAAACTCCGTTCCGTTGTTGTTTTCAAAGTAGGGTAGAGTTTTAAAACAGCCATTTCAGTCGAGTAACATCTTCCTGGGATTGGTTATTTTCCTTACATCCAGTACTTCTGATGCAAATACAAGTACAATCTATATCTATGCATACCAAATTTTAAGAAAACTTATTTTGCCAATTCAAACGCTTGCACAGGTCTCCGAAATGTCATTTTTTATTAACTTTCATTGGAATTTCCCGTACGGGATTTTGAATTTCCCGTTAATAAATTGAAAAGTTCAGAGTAATTTGTCGTTTTCCTCCCTTGAAATCATAGCCGTTCGTCAAGAACAATATATCGGTAATCCTTCAAGTAATGTGATCCCAACAAATCCGAAAATAAGCCTTTTATCCATCATAAATTAAATATTGAGATACTATAAATTTCTGGTGTTTTCAAATTATTGCCGTTAGCTCATACCAAAGAAATACCTACTCGTAAACCCGGATGTTTGAAGGAATTTTTATATAAGAGTAGCTCCTCTCAATTGACTTCACTTCACGTCAATTAGAGTCTTCCGCAATAGATATATTTGCACTTTCATCTGCTTTATTCATCTCAGGGTTAGATAATAGTAGCTCGTTGGCACTTTGGCCTAAGTTCACACCATATTCCCCAACTTTTCTTTGCAATAATTGAGTATAATTAAATGAAAAACGTTTCCGCGCTAAGTTTTCAAGTTACCTCTATTTTCATGGAAAGAGAAAGGAAGTACGAAGAGATTGGTTTCTCCTGTCCATTTGGCCGCAAATTCTGACCCTGTTGCCTCGCCTCTACCTCCCATGTTCATTGTCCTAGTATTTTAAAAAGGTAATATTCTTCCACTCGGTCAGTCATAATTTATTAGGAAACAGCAATGACCATGCTTTGAATACTCAAACTTAATATCTCCTCGAAGGTCGTTCCAAATAATAGCTATGGGACGATGCGTCATGCGGAAACAACGTTTCTGAAGCTTTGGAAGTTTTCTGAGCAAATTAATCAACTCCACAGAGTTTCTCCGTTTATCAATCCAATCTAAATCTCAGAATGTTCAGTACTTTAATTTAGAAACTAAGTTGAAATAAATAAAACCTCACATTAGTGATTCTCAAAATGGTCCATATGACACATCCATATGAAGCTCCCGGTTACGATATTAAACCACACCGTTGCACACGAGCCGCCTTGGGTTCCACGTAAAATGAATGCGTGCACAAATGAATAAACTTTTTTGTATTAGAAAGATTACTAGTATGTTTTCTTTAATTATGGTAATTCCGTCATATTATCATGCATCATTTTTCCTATAATCGAGAATTATGTAAAGAAAATATACTAAATAATGCTGGTCAAAGCTATTGCTAATTCAATGCTATTGAGCGAAAAGAGGGAAATGAGCGGTGCGAAGACAGTAGTAATAAGTCATATAGTTAATCAATTGTTTGATGAAAACAAATCGCTTTTGAATCGCCTTATTATCATTAAAATTTTAACACTGCGTTAAGTAAAGATGTCGAAAGGCATTTCCCATTTTTTTTCCAAGACCGATCATTTATTGTTGTCGATGGAAACTGGTGCTTATAGTGTGGTCCTAAACAATTAAAAAATATAGTTCTGTATCTTTTTAAATCGAAATGAATTTAAAAATTTATTCCCAACTGTGCTTACCAACATTTTCACAAATGAGTGAGAGCAAATTCTTGTAGAAAATATCCAATTTTATCTTGTGGATATCACATCAATACTTCCGACTAATTTGGTCAATTTACTTAGTGTTCCAATGAGCCTTAAGGTACCTATCAAAACTATAATAGAGATATTTTTTCAACGAAAAAATAAATTATTTTCTTTGCGGTTTCCCGGATTTGAATTAGATTAAGAGGATCCCTAAGCTTCGCTACATCTGTCATAGTTCGACCTCTCGCGGATGAATTTGAGCTACAAAAATCCACCGCAATAGTTGGATTATTATAAAAACTTGAAATAGTAATTACCAACCAATTAAATAAAGTTACCGCTCTGCTGCATGTGTTTGGGATCGCAGCGATGCTATTCCCGTTCGTTCAATTCCGGTCCAGCTGGGTCAATCGATGTAGTGTTGTATGCGACCAAAAATTGGCTCCTGGTTAAATTGCTTTTTACTGTTTTGCGGCGATTTTCATGCTCGTGTTAAAGTATCGAAAGTAAAACCGAGGAAACTGGGCTCTCTTAGCCTGCAGGCTGTCAAAAGGTGTCGTCAAGAGCTGTGCGCCCAAGTACGGACAAAAGTGGATGGTGAATTGACAATAAATTTAAGGAAATGAATAAGGAGAATGGAAATTTGACTTTTTTACACCGTTCATGTTTAAGCGACTAAATGTATCTACGTCAATTTATTGGTTTTAGAATATATTTCTTACATTGTAGACAAAATATAAGTATTTAAGTGTAAGTAAGTTTACCCATAACCTATTCATTTGAAATCGGAAATTATGACTATGATACGACTATATGACTATGATGACTATATACTTCCCCTTTACTATTTTTAGCACGCCAAATTTATATTATACTTAGTGGCATTCACCAAGAGTCAAATGGTAAACGTGTATATTTCCAAATTTTTCATACCGATAGGACATTTAACAAACCTTTATTTTCAGTTTATTTCACTGATAGTAAATATGAAAACTTCAAAATGTTTTATTTGTGAAGGAATAAAGGAAAGGGCACTATATATTCTAAAATTAATCACAAAGCCGGGATTAAATGATTGCAGAAACCGTCATCCACCATGACGAAAGATGTTATCTATCAGGGCCTTTGAACCAAATTTGACACCGAAGAAGACTTCGCAGAAATTACTTCATAAGCTTTCAAACAAAGATGCGTTCCACTTCCCGCTTATCTGTTCCACTATATTCCACAAATAAAGTGTTCTGCTTTCGTTTGCGATGGAGTGTTGAAGAATATGATAGAGGTGAAGAACGAAGGCAAACGAGATATGCGAGTAAAAGAGTAGGTATCTATAAAAATATCTAGATTTGAACTATGGTCTTCTGAAATTCAGGGTGTCAGGTTGTCTTGTTATGTGATTCTTAGAAATATAGCGGTGTTCACTCTGGGTCTAACAATAACAAATTAAGATGGTGATCTACCAAATAATAATAATAATTGCAGTACTTATTTCAAGATTATTACAATGAAGAGTACTTATAACATCCACTCAAAGTAAACGGCAGTCCACGGAATGAAGTTTTAACAAGTTCTTTCCAATCGTTTGGAAAGATTAAAGCCTCTCTGCAGTACTCAGCGTCACTCCAGCATGCCGTGGATACGTAAAAATGCAAACATTTGCTCACTCCATTTACAGTTTTCATCATTCACGACTTAGGTTTCAACCTAAACTACTATTCTCAGACGAGATTGCTTACGAAAGTTTTCTTTTACATTTACACCAGAAAGTTGGGAGGGTGGAGTCTGGCATCTTTTGGAATCCGGGGACGAGGACCAAATGAGGAAGTGAGCAAGTAAGTGAATGGGGAAACGTAAGGATGGACCCCGTTGAGATGAGGAAGACAGTTCCCTATAGCTGTCGAGAAATGAAAAGGCCAGGGGAGGGGGAGGGAGGATGCGCAGCAGAAAAGTTTCCTGACAATTTCACCATTCCAAAGGACACTTTTTAAACTCTTTTTATCTGTTCCAGAACGTCCGTTCTGGGTCCTTTAATTTCGGTGCGTGGGATTTTGGGACTGAATTTACTTTTATGTTCTCTTTCCATTAAACGTTTGGCAAAGGATGACGGTGTGTCCTTGTTCTCAAAATACCCCTGCAGTCTTTAACCCGCTCTTTATATTGCCCTACTCTTTACCGACATAGACTATATGCAACTTGCAATGTTCAACTCTTTAACGTTTCATTTGTTTATGAGATAAGTCCTATCAATCTTTCAATGAAATGTTCCTTTTATTTTGTAATTAACAATTCTGAGAGAGCTTCAGGAATGTGACTCAGAAATAAAGAAATGACCCATATTTTTTGTCAGTTGAGTCAGCATTATGATAGAGTAGAACACAGCATTGAAAATATTCACTTGATTAATATATTTACTTGATGACCTTTTAATATAGATCCTTTGGGGTCATCATTGGGCACTGCAGTCATTACCGAATAGTTTTTAACAGATTAATCTAATTTTTGGATTTAGATTTTACATAACTTTCTCACATAAATCGACAATTTTGGTTGACATAAACGAAAGGCACAAATAATCATTACACCGCTTCGTTCCTGTGCGTATTTTTCATCCACAATCTTAAGTTGCTTGTATATTCTTAAATCATTATCATTTAGTATTAAATAAATTTAAGCCATTTTTTTCGTTAAATATACTTGCACCTTCCGGGTAAACAACTTTTCACGAGTTATAAACGATTTCACTAATGAGGAACTTAACTTTTGCCAGATATAATATAATTCCAAACAGAAAATGTTTTACGATAGACATGAAATATCTATGAGATAATCTGGATTCAAATCTATCTTACGTTAAAGCAGCATATACATATACCTTGGGGATAGATAGGGAATGGCCTAGATCTCCGTACTATTGATCTAAAAGACTTCGAAAAATAGCAATGAATAATTAAGAGTAAATCCGACTACGACCGTCTTCTCGAATACGTCGGAACCGTATCCATTCGATGTTTCTCCATCTGACAGTATTTTAGGTAGGGAATTACCGTGTTTACTTATTAAACGTCGTAATAAGGTGCTACTAAAAGAGGAAGCAAGAATTAGAAAAATAAATTTACCGTTATTATGTGAGATGAAAAAGTTTATTCTTTGATTTAATTAAGGTTCAAAAATTGTTCCTGTAAGTATCATAACGAAATCCATATCTAAATGCTCACCCAAAACTTATGAATCTTGCGTTCGAGTGTAGGAAACTACAGTTTTTATTTAAGGGCGACTACATGCATCTTTTCTGTGCCAAATACAGTAAGTAATAGAAGATAATTTACCATAAAAAATTGCCATGGTATTGAAACATATAATAGGCAACATATAGTTGAACCTACTGCCAAAATGCAACATGCATCTATTATGAAACGAGTCGGATTAATATCCAATATAATTAGAATATACCAATATTGGTATTATTAGTGTAACGTAATGGTCCGATATTTTCCATCTCTGTCTTTCAGTCATATTTACTTTTGACTGAAAATCATAATTTATCTCACAACCTGTATGAACAAATATTGATTTATTTCCAATAATCCAGATACGATAATTTCAAGATTTCGTTTGTGAAATAAAAAATTACTGTGTGAAATAACATGACCAAATTGCTACCATTTCCTTTTACCCTTTGATTTAATGCTTGGATACGTTATTAATCAGTCTATTGTTCAAATATAGTTTAAAACCCTTAAAAACCTCATCTTTAAAACTATTACAAAATGCTCTAGTCCTGTGAGGAACTCAGACATATTTGTGGGAAAAGGAGATACGTGGAAGGGATTGCACTCAACTAAAATTTGTGTTCAGGAGACTTCCAGGATTAATGAATCGTCTATTAGTCCGGCCTATATCATGAAAAAATATGATGCAATCACATTCGACACCGAAAATATTTTAATGTAAATTTCATCGGTACGATAACGTTTAAGGTAGGTTTTGGATGGAGACACACTTAAAGATGATACATTTCTTTCCCTTCCCTAACGAAACACAACCCGTCATGCGACATTAAATTAAAACTGTTCTTCAATTCCGCAGTCATAACTCCTTCCTAATTTAAAGGTAAAAATGTATTCAAATACGAAATTACCCCTTGATAATCCATGCCCACTGAGTTGAGTACGGAATATTTTTTTCCACTGCCCCACACTCCTCTGGTTTTCTTCAACTTTTCACCATGCAGGAATTCGTTGCCCGCTCCACCCCCTCTTCTCCACCTTTCTATCCCGGACCTCAGACCCTTATTTTATTCCTTCCCCATCTCCATAATACAGCATCGGCGCCGTCAGCACGCCAACTTCCCGCCGCAGGCACTCTCACGCGATGCCTAAAGCGGTGCCCCCTTCAAAGGGCTCTCAGGGCCTACCCCCCCCACCATTCTGACCCCACCCCCGACGACCTCTCTTCCCCACCCTTGGTGCCCTTCCCATTTCCATCGTCCTCCCCTGCACCCTCACCCAATCCCCCTCCTTTAAGGGCTCCAAAACATCACTCCCTCGTCCCTTTTAATGCGTGCGCTTCCGAAATTTCCCCCGACCCACTCCTCTCTCTCCGTTTCCCCCTGCCCCCTCACTAGGGTACTCCTTCCCCTACCCCTTCCACCGCTCGCCACATCCGCGGCACTTACCATCTGTTTGCTAATTTATTTACAAGGGGCCGGAGAGAGAGAGGGAGGGAGTGGGAGCAAAGGGGTCGGTGGGGGGCGTAGTCAAGAGGGGGACGAAAGAGGGGAGGCAGGGATCGCGGAATGCTAGATGAAGGCAACGTCGTGCCGCGGTGGGTGAGGGATCGACGGAGAGGAAGGAGAAGTACGGGGGTGGGGTGAGGGGAAAGCGGTAGAGAGGAGAAATGGGTTTATATGCATCGGGTCGCGGTTTAAAGATGGAACGGATTAGATAACTTTCGGAGGGGGAGGTTTTCGGGAGTCCCCTACCCTTATTCCCGCCTCGAAAAGAATTCCCTTTTTTTGTTCACGGGACGGGGGGTGAGGTGGAGGAGTTTTGTCGATTCGCCGTTCGAATTCGACATGAAAAATAAACGGCAACCCCGATCGACCTTTAAGCCGGGATACTTTTTATGAGCGAATTCCGTCATCTGAGAGATAAGGGCGTCAGGCATCGGGGTTTGGGGGAGGACTATTTTGGAATTTACGCTATGTCGATGAAATTCCGTGATTTGTCTCTCGACTCCTAATTCCTTAGTGGATATATAACTCCCACGTAAATGAGGATTTATTAAAGCGGTGAACTTAAACGTGGCGGCGGGGGAGGGGTGTGGGAAATCTGATTCGGATTCCTCAAAGTAATCTGCTTCGCCCTAAGATTTATTCCGCAAGTATATTAGCGCACGCACAAAAGTTGGGGTTGCGGTCTTCACGTGGCTACATCAGTCAAGTTTGGGTATCTAAATATTTAAGTTCTAAGAGCTCCCTCACGCAAAGGTGGCTAGCTAAGCTTGGGCGTACATGAAAATCAGCCGGCCGCAAAGTAATCGGAAAGCTGGAACTCTTTTGAAGAATTTCAATGAAGAACTGGAAGTAATCTGGTTAAATGGAAAGTAATACTTGTCAATTATGACAACAGTGATCATTTAAATAATTTTCATATAAAAACTCAAAAAATAAAACAATTATTGCAAAAGGACGGCAACTATTCAACACATCATAAATAAATTGGTGAAATAATTGCAAATGGAAATTTGTGTAAAAGAAATTCGTCCTATCTAAATGAATTGCACCACCTTTTCCAAAATGTAACTAAAAATAAGTCCTTATGTTGCCATGGATATTCATCATGGTATTTGTAGAGTTTGAACACATTGATCGGGAATGTTATTGAAATAACAAGTGGATCTTTACAACTATAGCAATCATTTCATATTCCAATCACGGAACTGGAATATGAACTTTCTATTGTTCCAGGCTCAACTTTGTGGAAGTTCATGTTCATTAAATGAAGAACACGATGTAGATACCCACTTTTCTTTATTATAGTACAACTAGTTTCAACGCTTAGGCGTCAAGGTACGTCATGATGACGCCCTAGCGTTGAAACTAATTGTACGAGAATAAAGAACAGTGGAAATATACATTGTGTTCTTCATTTAATGGAATATGAAACACTGGACGTCGAAATGAAAAAGATATACCCGTCCTGTTCTTCATTTATTCTTTCTTGGGAGCGGATATTAAATTATTTTCTTTATTGAATTCATTCCCCGTGTAAGAACTGAATTATTCACAGAAATAAATCACTAAGGGAAACTACATTTCTAGGGAACAAACATTTCTAAAGACTTCTCTATGCTTTATAGTTAACCTTTTTCGTTTTTCTACCCAAAAGGATTCCAAGTCCATCGTTTCTCACACTGATATTTATAAATAACTATATTTTTCATTATAAAAAATATTACTGAAAATAAATTTTGTTACACCCGCCTACAAGAATATTTTTCAATCGGATTAGTACTGTAAAAAAGGTTACAAACTCCCTGAATTTCTGCGTCCTCAACAATACTTTCACTATACGAGTATTTGTCCTATTCTGACTTCCAAAAGAAGTATAGAACTATTTTTTTGCAATACACTTGATGCAAAACTTGCAATAAAAATGTTTCCTACGTAAGTAAACTGTATTAATACAACTAATTTTTCTTGAAACTCCGAACCAATAATCTTCAGGACATTAATATGTATGAAATCAACATCCCTGTAACATCTGGGTAACTAAAAACTCTATGCCCCAAGGTTCAATGTAAGATTATCTGAGTTCCTATTTCTTTACTACAAGGAATAATATTATTGTTAGGGGTTGGCGCGCATGGCATTTTAATATCTTCATTTTTAACCGTACATTGTCTGCCAGAAAGGGAAGAAGTGCTTACCAAATTATGGCAAACACTTCTTCCGCTGACGAAGGATTCCGGGAATTATGGGCAATACAGGAAGCTGTTTAACTTTATAAGTTCTAGCATAATTTTCTAGAATTTTAAGCTGCGGCAATGTTGTTCAAAATTGGAGAAAACACTAATTGAGCTGTTTATTTAGCAATATCGATTTTACGGCATGCAAATAATATTTTACGAAAGTTAGAAGTTTTATGATTTCTGAAAACAGAGAAAATTGTGTTTGTTAAAAGATAGATGGATGAACCATCATTCCCTTAATATTTAATGAAATATCTGTCACATTCTTTCATTGAATGATAACCATTGCCTAGAACAGTTTTTTTACTTAAATATCATTAGAGAAAAACATCTTACACCTATTCTTCCCTCAAGTGTGGCAGGTAATACAGAGAGGGTTAAATAAAAATAAGTAATTTCATACGTCTATGACAAATATGAACGCCCTACGTGTATGTTTATAAAATAATTATGGCATGCATGCACCAATTAGTAGGCATGAAACTTGTTACTCGCCAACTAGTTTGAAAAGCCCGTTAGCAGACCCTCTTTTGAGCTTAATTATGCTTCCAAGATGAGACTAAATTAAATATAAGGTTCCGCGACGTTGATGATATCCTCCGAAGTTCTCCTAATTCTGCGTGTTACAAGGTCCTAATTATTGAGAAAACAAACCAAAGACCGGTAGCAGCATGCAAGGCCCAAAGAGGAGAACAACTTCATCAATAAGCATTGGGTGCAAATATCTTTCCCCTGGAAAACAGAAAAAAACATCTCCGACCGGTAAAAGTGGCCACCACCCACACCTTTTCCTCTCTCCCCCTCTTTCCATTGAGACCTTAATCCTTCTCCTTCCCTTCCAATCTCCCATTCGGAAAACCCTTTCCGGCCCACCAATCCACACATTTCCAAAACGCTAGGGAGTTGCTCTATGATATCATGAATAGCATCTCAGAACTGCTTCCGCGCGGGTGCACACGACGAGTGCGTTAATATCTTTTTTTCTCACTCCCTCTCTCCTTGGGTTCGCTTCAAACTCGGATCCTCCTCTCCCCTCCGTCTCTGGAGAAACAAACTTTTCTGCGAAAAGGTGGGAGCAAGGGGCCACATGAGTGATGCCGGGGCACGGACTAGCGAAGAAGGGCGGGTTGATAAGCGAGCGGGACTCCTCACCGAGGAGTAAACGTTGCGCGCCCAACCGACAACGGATGGAGCCCCTCTCTTCCTCACTCACTAACTCACCGACTCACCCCTCTCTCCCTCTGCCCTCCCTCCTCCCGCCCAAACGCGGATCGATTTCCCATAATCGATGATTCCGCTATGAAAAGCGATGCGTCCCCAATAAACCCTCAAAAACCCCCCCGCAACTCGCAAAATGCTTTCCGTTCCATCCACCCCTCCCTCCCTCCAACGTATTATAAAACCTACGGCGCACGGCTGGCAATTTTTTTCTTTATTCCCGACCCTCGCCTCTCGTCTTCCTCCTTCTTCCCCGAGCCATTTCCCACGCCAAAAAGAACCCTCCCCAAACCCACGGCATCTCCGCCCGTGCCTTCTCCCCTATCCATATTAATGCCACGAGCCATTTCAATATCTTATTGCTCTTCCACCCACACACCTACGCAGAAAACGCCGGGATATATATCCCCGCTCCTCAAATCACGATGTCCACAACTCGCATTTTCTTTTGAGAGTAAGCCGCCTCCGTGAAGCGTGGAAGAGATCCTTGCTCCCCCCGTCTCTTTCGACGGTAGGACGATCCCGTCGACTCAGCACCGGCTCGCCTCCTGAGGAGCCGCTTTGAAGGCTCGCGATGCCTATACCGTATGACACCTCTAAGCCCTGTGGATTTGAATTTTGTGTTGCCTTGCGAAAAATTAAACGGCTCCAAAGCGTCCATCAGGAAGGGAAGCACTTGAGACCTTTGAAGATGATGGTTATGTATGCTGAATGACGAGCAACGAAGGAAAAAGAAGGATATGACACTTTTTTACTGCGATATGCAATACAGAGGATGGCAGTAGGGAACATGATATTAACTGCAGAAAAAATTAATATTCCTCAGTTAGCCTAAAATTGCGAAAAGTATATCTTTAAGCTGGAAATAATCATGTATTCTATCTCTTATGTCTTCTATGTAAGTTAGAACTGTAATTAATACCTATATAAATGTAAACACAAACACTTTAGGAGGAAACTTCAGACGTGACAACAAAAAATGGATTTTTAAGATTTTCCCTTTTTAAAAATAGGGAAAAAATGACACGCTTAGATGCGAGATAATTATTTTACATTTAGGTTGCCAGACCGCTTTCATCGGAAGTAGAAGAATCATAAATCAAAAAGTCAAAACAATATATCTTCGTGTGTGTCCTTTTTCTGTATTTGTGTTTGAATAGTGCATCAAATATGTACAGTACGTGCGCGAGTACGTACATGTGTGTACTCTGTATAGAATTTATTAATAGTGCATTCTTCTCTCCATTCAAATCGCATGCAAAATAATATTCTAACAAGTTGGACTTGGTTAACTTTCAACTTCCCTCTATTTTCTCTTTAAAATTTCTGCCCATATGCTGTAGGTAAATTTTGGAAAGTGAATGAGGGGGCACATTTTATCCTCCCGACTAAATTTCCTGCAACTAGGCACTCCTAGCTCCGTCCATTTTCTGCGATTTTCTGTGATAGCAAAAACTTTCTGTGGGATCGCAGGCGGCACAGAGAGAGGTGCTGGGCACTCTACCATGAGCCTGGGAACTTCACACTCCGTAAAGCTTATTACAAGGTGAACTATGAAGCTGAACTTTTTGGCTGAAGACTATAGTGATATAATGAATTATAAACTTTACACATAAACTCCAGCAATATGCAAATGTGTGGGATAAAATGTTGTATAGAATGAATTAAAACACACTATTATGAGCGAAGATATATTTTAAGAGCACTTTAAATACTACTGAAATTAAAACAATCACATTATAATGACATACTATATGTTGTAATCTCTTTACTTTTTACTATTTACATAACGCGTAAGTTAAGCTAGGGTTTTTCAGTGCCTTTAGACAGAAATAACGTGTAGTGTGGATAAACACATTCACATTACAAATCTAGAAAATTAATTACAGATGACCCTACATCTCACACTAAGTTTGCTGCTAATGGAGCAAAAAAAAGAAGAAATGAAGTAAATCGATGAAATGCTTAGTTTTATTCATACAACTCTTCAGCTCGTCAATTTTCAAAAAAAGTAAAAATCAAAATTTTTATACACATGTTTGAGATCATATGGATGGGTTTAATGTAGGTGCAATCGTATCTATTCCCGAAAAAAATTCTTAACAGTATTTATTCAATTTAATGATAAATCCAAACGGCATTAAAATTTAACCTTATAATGTATGTAATAAAGAATATATATATTTACCCAACAATGTGTGCCCTCATATTTTTTTTAGTAAGGACATGCATCAAAGTAATCGTACAACAATGATTACAAATATTTTCTAACACTCCCTCCGCTAATTTCGGACGTCAAATTAAAACGTGCGGGAGAGAAAATTGTTTGAATCACTGAATCATTAGGGAACGCCTTTCTTTTTCAAACTTTGGACTTAAAAAATATAAGAATACAAAAAGAAAACCCTGCGCATTAAGTGGTGTAAAGGCGACGGTAGGCATTTGGGAAGAAAAGCCACAAAAAGTCTCGGTGGATGAAAGGATGGGGGAGGGCGAGGTGAAAGGATGATGACAACAATACAAAAGGGTGAAGCTCTTAATGAAGATAAATAAAAAGAAGAAATATCTGAGAGAACGGGACAACAAAGGTAGGCAAGGGGGTGAAGTTGATTCGGAAAAATGAACGAGATGATTTAGAGAGACACCAGAGACAAAGAGGGAAACGTAAGCCAAATTTGAGGAGAGAAGAAATGCGGGCGAGGCAAGAGCGAGATGAAAGGATAGATAGGGAAGACTGAAATAACAAAATGGTTATATCAAAAAAGGATAAAGAGATGCATAGAGGGGAAATAGGTGGAGGGAAAGAGAACAAGGAAGTGCTGTGAGTAGGGGAAGAGCGAAGTGAGAACGAAGGGGTGAAGGGAAGATTCTGGGATTTGATAATAAGGGCGAATGAGGGGAGTGCGAGAAAAGTTAAGTGGTAGCAGGGAAGCTAACGTGAATGGAATTGCGGAGATGTGCGTCGGACATTCGGGGCGTTTCCCTTTGGAATCCGTGGAGATCACAGCTGTAAACGTTTTTATCTGAAATCAACCCTCCTTTATGCCTTTATATTTTAACAACTCTGAGGAAACGACCACTCTCAATCCACACTTTTTTCTTGAAATCTCATAATATGAGCTCGTTTTTAACCAGATTTATGCTTCACGGCAAAATGTTTTGTCAAAGTTTTTATTTTTCGCACAAGGATGATTATTTTTGGAATTATGCAAATATTTTTAAATTTACAAACATATTTGGTAAACACTGAAGTAAGTGGACGTTGATTTAAAATAATAATTTCCTTATCTTTCGTCGTTCCCTTAAAGCGCTGGCGCAACTAGCCTTATCCAACTAGTTCTCCATATCATTCTGGTTCTTAAATATGCCCTTCATTCTCGAGTATTTCCTTCAAAATATGCTCAAACTTATATCCACAAAGATACATGCTTAATTGGGTGGGTTTTCGGACGTGATGATGAAAAATGAAAGGAAAAATATTATTATACTCTTCTAGGTGATGTTTGGAGTGAATGGGAGGTGTTTGAGACTCATTGAGGAAGGGTTCAATAGGATTTAGAAAACGATCAAAGAATTCCCATAGGTTTCAGAAAAAATTTAACGAAAAATTAGGAATTGCGAGAGTATTATTGGGGAAACCTAGATTAGGGTCCATTCAGAGAGGGATATAAGTAAGCAAGCAAGCATACCCTATAGTAAGCGAGGGTTGAAATAATTTATGAACCCCAGCAATTATGAACGTCAAATCCGATCCGTAACACTCATTACAGATACGACAAAATTACACGCAAAAACCATACGGAAAAGGTTACACTTAGCCTAACACTCCGTCATATTACCCCGTGAACAGGAAGATGACACAAACGTGACGTAGTTGTAAATTAACTTTGACCAAAAACTTCCCCTTTCAGAGCATCTATTTTCTGCAATGAGGTTACAGTCTTAGCGCTTGATTTATTTCACACTTCCAATATTTTTTCGCCATCTGATTAAATGAGCATAGTTATTGAATTTCTTAATACTTTATTTTTCCACTCCCACTCTTTTTATGTAAAACGCAACCCACAGCTAACATGAGTGAACATCCAAAATTGAGGCTATCATTGGTAGAGTTTCCCATCCAGCATAACACTTAAGGAAAAATTCACTTTTAGAATGTAGAAAAAGACTAAAACTATAAACACAATCGACTTCGGCAGAGCTCTGAAGCATGCTTCTAATGAAAAGATTAAATTGGTCGTGTGCGTTAGTGGACCGTTTGATCCTATGGCGAGAGTTTCAGAATTACTCGTTTCACATATTGGAACAAGGGAGATGTACAGGGTTCGTCCGGAAAATAAGTGTACTGAGCTCAGGAAAAAAAATTTATTACACTTTTACATATCTTAAGCTAATATTCCTCAAAATAGGACCCTTGTGAGTCGATACACTTATTCCAGCGGCGTTCCCATTCCTGGAACGCTCCCGCGAAGGCATCATCGGGAACCTCTCGAAGACACGTCGTCACGGCCTCTTTAACGGCGTCCAAAGTCCCGTATCGCGTTCCCTTCAAACTCCTCTTTATCTTCGGGAACAGAAAGAAGTCCGGTGGTGCCAAGTCCGGGCTGTGGGGCGGGTGCGGCAGCGTTGCCACGCCGTGCTTGGCCAAGAAGTCCGACACGACAAGTGCGGTGTGAGACGGCGCATTGACGTGATGCAGCCGCCAGATGTTTTTGATCGCTGGCCGGACGCGGGCGACTCGTTTTCGAAGCCTGTCGAGCACTTGGACGTAAAATGCTGCATTTACAGTTTGTCGTTCAGGTACAAATTCGTAGTAGACGACTCCCCTTTGGTCAAAAAAGACAATGAGCATCATAAACTTATTTTCCGGACGAACCCTGTAATTTCGTATAGATGGCTCCTATCAATTTTGTTACCCTCCGTTTTGAGGGAGATATCTTAGAGATAAAAATGTGCGCAATTTTACCAAAGTCAAAGAAATCTTTTGCAATGCGTGAAAGAATATTGCGTCACGGTAATATCTTCAGTAGAAAGGAATAGATGACCATGAAAAGGCTAGAGCGACGAGCAATAATTTGCATTCGTCATTTGATCATATAAACCAACACGTTCCTCTTGTCATGAAGTGCGAGGATAGCATGAGGAGCATGGGCACTATCTAACTTCAATGACGCTCAACTAAAAAATTTAAAGGTCACGTGATATATTACAAAAATTTTAATCAAACAAAATCGATCCTTTGTCACAAGCGGCTTGCTGATTTTGAGGGTATACCAATTCCTATATACGAATTATTTACCCTTCATGCAGCTAGAGGCAGACAGAGAGTTAATTTCTCGTGGGTCATGCAGAACACAGAGTAAATACAGAGATATTTGCGAGGGTGGATGAAATCCACTCTTATCGACAGTCTCTTTTTGGAATTTAAATAGCGTGCGTTCGCACGCCCCAAACCTCCCTACCCCCGGGGAATCTATCCTAACCCCACTACCACAAGCCCACAATTGGACTGTTTTTCCACGCCCGTTCGCCTCCCTAAACAGGGAGAGATGGATAAACATATCCGTGGGCATTAAAAGAGGAAAAAGGGATTATGAGAAATCGTGCCGAAGAATATTAAAAGATAGAAGCGTGTAACGTTTTACCCACACTCGTTGAGAAGCTTCTCGGAGGCTCAGAATGAAGTTCGTCCAGTTTCCCGGTACTGCTATCCCGTAAAATAGCTTGAAAAACAAAAGTATTAATATATTGCTATCACACCATATTCTTACAAGATATCGTCAAAGCGCTTTTAATATACGGCTAATAGTTTGGACATTCAAAAAAATAATAATCCCACGAAATATTTTAGGAAACCATATCTTTAATAATGTCTGAAAGAGAACGAATTAAAAACAAATCTCCAAGGGAAAAAAATGTTTTTAACGATCAGACAAACTTTTCATAGATGAGTATCCATTCGTCCACCTTCTATATTCAGTCTCCTTAAAAATCTAGAACTACAACGTTGGTCGTGGTTCTGAGATAATATGGCTTTCGGGGAAAATGAAAAATTCATTTGAATACGAAGGAAGAAATAGGATCACGCATCACAGCACACGGCAGTTAATTTTTCCATGTAATGAACTCATCTGTTTAATTCTGAGTCAAATTAAATTATAAGTTTTATGTATATAGCTTTCACAGATCTGTCGAGTAGCAACAATGAATATTTATGAACGTCAATAAAAATATAAAGAGGGTGTTAATTGGATGTAAATCGAATCATATGATTGAAACCACCTTACTAACAGTAATTATTAACTGAGCCAAGTGAAAACTTTTAAATTAGTTGAAACATGGTCTACGAGAAGCGCATTTGCTTAAAAATCACAATTTCTCGTAAAGAAAGCAATAATTTTTAACCGAATAAGAAAATTAACAATTATTCCCCAGTATTATGTATTATTTTTCTGTACGGCCGATAGCATTATAGTGAATTAATATTGTCTCAATGAAAGTATTACTTTTGTATGTATGTTTAATCCCAATAGCCATTTTATTTGTTTCTTAATAATGTATGTTTTATCAGGTGGATCTTTTTGTTTTTTACGATTTGATATAAAAAGCAAATGATTTCACACATTGTTTCCTCATCTGTAGTTCTCTCGTCTTTGGACATAGCAGTAGACTTTTCATTGTGAATGCACTCTTAGCTTGAGCTATTCATTGATGTATGCATTACTTCTTCTATCTAATATGATAATACTTCCTAGATAGGTGAAGGAATCTACTTGCTCTAATTTGTGTCCTTTCAGTGTGACTACTGTATTTCGCTTCTTTCTTCCACACACTAGGATTTTAGTATTCGTCTTGATTATATTTATGATCTATCTTGGTAGAACTTTATCCAATACGTTTAGTGACCTTTGAAGATCCTCCTGGCATTCTGCTATCTTTGTAATATAGTTGGCGAAGCGTAGCGTGTTTATCTCTTCTCCATTGATCCTGATTCCGTTTAATCCGATGTCTTATGCTTATCTTATTGCCTCCTTCAGGTACACATTGAACAATGAACTCCATCAATATGTTTCGCCAATTCAAACAATCAGGCTAATTGCATATAAATAATAATTCCTTTCTCTCTGCTTAAAGTTGTTTCCCACACTACTTACTAATTAATTTGAAGATGACATTAAGTGTTTGAAACCCGGGTCGTGAATAAATCTCTATTCAAGTGAAATTTGCATAGTTTGTCTCCTTTCCATCACTAATTAATTTAATTAATCTTCAGAGAAATACCGAAGAATTTACTTTTGTCAGGCAAAGATCATAAAATTAAGTGGTCAGCTACCGAGAGCACTATGTCATAAACCACCACGACTATCTTAGAAAATGGTTACGCCATAAACTATTGCTCCAATGAAATTCTCAGTGCCTATCTAAAATGTTTTCTCCCGTGAGGGCTTGGATAAAGAGTGTAAATGACGGAAATTTAACTCAAGTCGCGCATTTTAACCTATTCCGGTTCTTAATGTTCAACAACACAATGAAATAACGCAAAACTTTTACAACGTGCAGAGTACTACAATTCAAGTATAACCATTATTTCATTTTGAGTACTATAAAATGTTGCGGCGCAAGTTGTTCCGTGAAACAAACTCTTTGGACATATTTCATCTTTCAAACGGTTGCATGGTGCCATAGTAATGCTATTAGTAAATTGCTATCAGTTAACGAGGTATTTAACTGCTAACGCAACACACGCAGTGAAACTCGGAAGCATGCAGCATTCAGGATCAACAGTACGCAGCGGTAGCCTTCGCACCGACTATTAGCTAATGGGTAGAAGTCACTGCAGAGGAAATTCAATGAAGATAGGCAGGACGCATAGACGTATAAGTTTGAGATGGGATTCTGGTCGCTTACCTTGAATCCTATATCCTTCATCCGATGGGTGTGCTGCATACTCCTACTGCAACCCTTAATTGAGTCTACATGAAGCTAGCCAGGAAGATACTAGACATCTCTCGGAATCAATAAACGCTGCTTTACTCAAAGAGTGTATCATCACTAAGAGGGTAATATTTTTGACCCAGCAAGCAGTAATCATATAGAGCATATGGCAGATTGTTGAATGAAAAATAGTCTTCATTAGCAATGGACCCAACCAAAATTAATAAGATGTGCATTCGATACTTTTCAAGCAAAATTGTTTGCAGTTTATCGGTGTTTCACTGTATCACTTCTACATTTCATCTGCTCTAATTGTTCCTGCCTTCATGCATCTTCCGCATAATGATTTTATATTTACCACGACGGCAGTTTCCTATTTATCCGTTTATCGGGGTAGCTCGCTTGGACATAAAATTCCAATTTTCTCCCTTAATGCACTAAGCGGACTCAGAGAAACATTTTTGTCGAAACATTTTCTTCTCAAAGAGTCAGCCGTTTACTCGTAAAAACAAAAAAGAAAAATCGTCCGTTTCTGGATGCCTATTAGGACGTTCGCAAATATTCCCTTGTGGTGTAACGAGCGTCAGAGGAAGAGGCGAGGGAAAACATGAAGGAAAGAAAAAGGGGAGGGAACATTTTTCAAGTCTCAGCATGCTGAGGTCCTAAGTAACACAATGGTGATATGAAAAAAGGTGCCTACACAGTTATAAGTTTTGGGCAAACCGTTTCAGATGACTGAAAAGTTATTTGACTCGAATGTGGCCGCGTTTAAATTACACGGGCACTCTTTATAAATACAAGCTACACCATGCAGTGCAAAGGATTCGTAGAGCCAGTATGAAAATCGTTTTCAATACTAATAATGGCGTCGTTTGGTGAAAACGAATAGCATGATCATCCGTTATATCCACTTGCATGGTTTAAAAATCCATTGAAATTCGTTGTCCATTGAGTGAGTTTTGCGGCGATAGTGTAATGTGTGTGAAGAATATGCGTCCGTAGGTATGACAGTTCAAAGAAGGCCAAACTTCGGATGACAGCGAGCCCATGAAGCCTCGGTTATGGACTAGCCTGTTTCTACCACTGAATAAAAGATACGCCTACAGCAGAAACTTTTTCGACCTCATGGTGATGTCGTTTTGAAAAATGAGTATGTATTGAGAGATCATGTGAATAATTCATAGAAGTTTCCATATTCTGGTGCAAGTAGTTTGTGAGAAAACAATTAGCTGGCTTTAATACTTTGTACCTCGTACTATATAGTATGTGGCATTCGATGCCTCTAATAGGAGAAAAGTTCATACTGTTACAAAAACACTGCAACAGACTTAAGGGGGGGGGAAATAATTTTATGACTCTTCAGGAACCAAGTTTTTAAAATATAATTAAATCGTGGAGAAGAAACCAGACTAAAATAATAAATAACTAATATAAGCACCATCGATTATACCCTTTTTACCCTCCCTCGATTCCTATTTTCAGTTCATTCCATGTGAAATGGTTTCCTTCCAATCCGATGTACTTCCGAATATCATTCCACAAGCAATATTAACGTCTCATTTTTATAGTTTAGTCACCTCTTTTTATTATTTTTTTTTAATTTCACCTATTTATTTTAAATCCAGTGTAAATGCCACATTGCGAATTAAACATGGCTATTAAATAAGTGAAAGGGTTATGTACAGCCATATGAACATAGAGAACTCATTAAGAGTGATGGATTCATTTTTTTTCGCACAGTCAAGTATTCCAAATGATCATCAAAAGAATAAGTTCTGAATTTTTAGAATGCGAATTAAAGTTCATGATGGGTGTTGCTGTTTGAGAGATCAGAAAACGTTTAATCTTGCACCTATCTTTAAAGCGGCAATACATTTAATGGAAAGAGTTAAACGAAATATCAAAACTGCTTAAGTCAATGCTAGAAAGCGCCCTAAAGTAATAGGCAAATATTATAATTAATTATAATATTTCCACAAATCAAGGAATGAGTAGGCCAAAATATTTATGATATACCGTGTATCGAATGTGTAGTACTTGAGAAAATCAGGCCAAGGAAAGCAGAGAATATGAAAGGGGTTGTTGAAGATCGAATGAACTTAATTTGAAAAAAACTAGGTAGTTAAAAGAATTTTCGAAGCATTAAATCCCATATGATGTAATATAAGAAAATAGAAACGACCAGGTGAGTTTTAATATAAAAATTTTGCTAAACCCATAACTGTGGGCACAAAGAATTGCATAACCTATGATCGGTGACGAAATATATTAATGCTGGGTATCAGTGCTTTAACAAACGAATAATTACTAGAGATAGCAGCGTAGGAGAGAGGATGGTTCAGAAATCTTCATAGGAGGCTGGAATGATAGATGGAGAGCTATTTGATTGGCGATTGAGTGATGAAGATTCTGAGAGAGGGGAGAACGTTAGCTAAACTAAGTAGGGGAGGAAAGGGATAGCCATATTGGAGGGAATTAGAGGAGTTAAAATTAATACGAAATTGAAGGGTTTACTCTAGGGTGAGGTCAGGTTATGTCTTGGGTGATGTAGCGGTGTTAATTTTGTGTTAATCCAGAATCTACCTTAAATGGTAGACAACCACGTAAAAATAATTATTTCATAAATCCAAAACGACGAGTAATGATATTTGAACATTTTTAATTGCTAGCCTTAAACCAGAAGTATACTTTTAATATATTATTACTACACAAAAACTAATTATTCAAGTCCTAGGTTCGTAATCTCATAGTTTTTCCTATGTCTGAGATTATAATCATACCGACGTGTGAATCCTAGGAAATTCTTTTCGTGAAAACAAGTCTTGTCATAGGCGAGAATGAAATCCATAGCCTCCTGGCTACCAACAATGACATTATTCAGTTAATACGAGTTAATCTAGCTTCAAAGAGCTTTGAATCATTTTCTCCATTATAAGGAACCTCAACCCAAAAATTCGCTCAATAGTATCATCAATCCTTATCAGTTAACTATTTTCCTTCTTAAATTAAGCCCACCCCGGATATCAAGAACAAATAACCTGTCGGCGTCTCTTAAATATCCGTACCATTATACGCTCTTAATTAATTACCTTCCAGGCCCTTTTTTCGAAGCACTTGACGAACATTATTATTTTTTGGTCACAAAGCGCAGCTTTGAAAATATTATGCTCTCTTTTCGGCAGTAATTAATGCAAACAGCCTCCAAGTGGAATAATATGCATCGCAGTTTTCGCAGACGAAGGAGACAGATTTCCTGGCACTTCTCCCAAATCTTTCCCCCCCCCTGAAAATCCCCCATTTCTCCTACCCCCCCTTTCTCGCGGAGACTTAATGTCGGAGAGCGTATGGAAGCGGAAACTTTTTACCATAAGGAATCTTTAATTCGAAGAATAAGAAGTCCCAAAGAAGAATAAAAAGGACAATCGTTCACCATGAATCAGTTCCGGTCCCAAGAAAAAGCTTTTCTTATGAGAAAAATTCTGGCAACTTCCATTTGGTTAGCGTAGCGATAGTGCCCAAGGAATTTAATAAGGAGAAAATAAACTGCGATTGTGAGCGTAAGAGAGATGTAGGGAGGCGTAGGGAAGAGTGGAAAGGGAGAAGATTGATAGGAGTTAGTTAAGGCGGAGTTCGGGGGCATAAAAGATAAAGCAGGACGTTAATACCAACAATAGGAGCGTGTATGAGGATTGGGCTACTTGGAACGAAGGAGAAGAAGGAGAGGACGCGAAGTCGTGAAATAACCGGAGTCGGCCTAGAGCACATGGAAAAAGCCAAGGTGAAAATTATAACTTTAAACGAGATGGAGGTTTTATGTGAAAAAATCTGATAGGAGTGCAAGTGAAGAAACAACAGGGGATACACCCATATGGATTTAAAGTTTCAAAATTTAGAACCCTCATCACAAATTACGTGAAAATACTCTAGGAGCCAGATACAGGGTAGTTTTGCAGCACCTGTTCCTCAGTCAGGCAGCTGCAAAGGCGCTCGACCCCAAAGGGGCGGCCATTTCAGTAATGCTATCAGGTCAAAAACACTATTAAGGAAAGCAACTGGAAACCACTTCAATTATTTCTGCGGAGTGTCGTACCCGGCATTGGAGGAGGCTGGGACTCAACGGTCGTCATTAAACCAAATCCTTGTAAAACCTAGGCAATCAATGGCAACAGAACAGAAGAGACAGAAGAAGCGTCACAGTGGGATTAAGAACTTGGAATTTTAGGACTATGCTGAAGATAGGAAAATTGGAAAACATCAAGTAAGAGGATACGTGTATATAGACAAGTTATGCCTACACGAGGTGAAATGAAAACATAGCGGGAATTACTGGAGCGATAGTTATAGAGTAACTTAAAGTGGAGGGGCGGAGAGGGTTGGTCAAGAGAAGATAGCCACAGTAACGTAATATGAGAGAATACTGATTGGCTTATCGGCACCAAAGTATACAAGGGAATAATAATAAAAATATCGCATATTATAAGACAAGCTGAGGAATGCATAACACAATATCGTTGTTGAAATTTCTCACATTGTCAATGTCAGAGATGGAAAAAAATAGTGGCAGTATCCCTTCAAAATAAATTGTAATTTGATTGGAAATAAAAAAGTAAACAGGAATTAATCCTTAAAATTCTATACAAAATAGCACGCCAAAATCCATATATAGGATCGTAATTTGATTCCGCTCACATTATATATCTATTATTATTTGACCCTTTTCCCGAAGAAATGGCATAAATAGACCCATTCAGTCATTTATAGCCATCCAAAGATATCAATTTGAAGCCTTAAGGGGAAAAGGATATAAAAAAGCGATTTTTGAGAGGTTTATGGGTATTCTATTTTATTACCAAATAAAATTATTGTGCCAAAAATGTCCTTAGCGACACCGTGCCGTAGATATCGAATCGAATCTCTCATGAGTATGCGATTATATGATATGCATCAACAAGACTTGTGAATCTCTAGTTGTTTGCCCTAAATTATTTTCTTCTTCACGTCTTCATACAGGGTTCATCCGGAAAATAAGTGTACTGAGCTCAGGAAAAAAAGTTTATTACACTTTTACATATCTTAAGCTAATATTCCTCAAAATAGGACCCTTGTGAGTCGATACACTTGTTCCAGCGGCGTTCCCATTCCTGGAACGCTCCCGCGAAGGCATCATCGGGAACCTCTCGAAGACACGTCGTCACGGCCTCTTTGACGGCGTCCAAAGTCCCGTATCGCGTTCCCTTCAAACTCTTCTTTATCTTCGGGAACAGAAAGAAGTCCGGTGGTGCCAAGTCCGGGCTGTAGGGCGGGTGCGGCAGCGTTGCCACGCCGTGCTTGGCCAAGAAGTCCGACACGACAATCGCGGTGTGAGACGGCGCATTGTCGTGATGCAGCCGCTAGATGTTTTTGATCGCTGGCCGGACGCGGGCGACTCGTTGTCGAAGCCTGTCGAGCATTTGGACGTAAAATACAGCATTTACAGTTTGTCGTTCTGGTACAAATTCGTAGTGGACGACTCCCCTTTTGTCAAAAAACCGGAAAAAATAAGTACACTTATCTTCCGGACGAACCCTGTACATTCTACCTGCCTTTAGACCGTCCGCAAGCCCTTACTTCTCGCTATAACCTTAAGTCTATTCTCTCACTCTCCCTTCTGTCTCGCCCTTGAACATCCCACTTCCTCTGAATATATTCTCCGCCCACTTTTCAACCTTTTTCCAATCTTCCCTAGCAACTTTCTCTTTTCGCCGTCCATATTTAAAACTTCGTCGCTAGTTTTCCTTTCTATCCAACTTACTTTCTCCATTCTTCTCCATATCCATAGTTTTGTTCCCTCCCAAGAGAATTAATATTTCGTCTTTTCAGGTCAGGAAAAATTTCGATATCTACAAGATTTCACATTACCACTTTGTAAAATCGCAACTATTTTCTATTAACGTGGCTGCACTATAGATAGGTAAAAACTAAAATGGCGAATCTCCGTAATGTGTTCACTGAATTCATACCATTCTTCTGTAGCTGTAGAAAGTTTTTTTATGCTACTGAACATTGGAAACTGACAGAAATATCCATCTGAGAAAGTCCTTAACAATAATTTATTCCTGTTAAGCAACACTAAAAATTAGCGGAAACAGGCTAAATTACTTTATATTGCAACCATTTCAGAGAGTAAAAATCATTCGCCTTGACCGGGATTCGAACCCGGATCCCTCGATATCCGGCCGAGTGCTTTAACCAATTAAGCTACCGAGACGTCCTCTTACACTCTGAAATTTTGGGGCTTTAAAGGAACAAGATGTTATGACGAAATACCGTACATACAATGTAACAGGCATTCGTAGTCGTGCGCAATGCGCATGCGTAGTCGAATGGTTGCAATATAATGCACACATAGCGGGTGACTCCGTTCAAGTTACTGTTACAGTTTCTTGAAATTTGCTCAATTACTTATTAAGCGATAATTCTAATAATATTAGTCTAACGATGAGGAAGTGCACTGAAAAGTGGGATAACCTTTAAATATACACTATGATTAGTATATTGATTTTTATTTTGCACATCAAACGAATTATGAATATTAAAACCGAACACTGGGATTAAATTCATTAGCACCTCCGGTCTCATAGCATTTCATGTGAAGTTATTATGATTTAATTAGACTCAATGACTAAGATGCATATTTATGAAAACAAAAAAAAATCATTGTTCCACGGAAAACCACGCATGGTTGTTTACGGTATTTTATTACCTATTTTAAAGGATTCCTTAACACATGTATCTCTAATGTGTTATCCTAAAAATTCTTCGATTCATAAAATGTGGATTTATATCAAAATTTAACCATTATTTTGATTTAATATTAACTGAAAGACTCGTAAAATTCAATAAACATATGGTTTATTTTTGCTGAAGAGTGTATGTGCATGCATATATATATATATATATATATTTTTTTTAGGTAAACTACCGGTTAAGGTAGGTTTTTGGATGGACACAACTATCAAATAAACATTTTGTGACTCCCCACCTAGCAAACTAATCTATATCAGGTCCCTCTTCATCTCGGTGTACCTCCTTCCTCCCCTCATCCCGTCCAACATCCCTATCCTGCTCCTACCCTTACCTCGCTTGCCCAACATTCTCCCCTCTATTACCCTCTTCAACATTACACTACCGCTCAATACGCCTTTCATCCATTTTTCCTGCCTCCATAGGACTTCTCTCAACAAACCCCTCTCCTCCCCCACCATTTCTAGTACTTCCTCATTTGTTTTCCTTTCGGTCCATTTCACCTTCTCCATTCTTCTCCACACCCTCATTTCAAAAGCCTCCAATCTACGTCTATCCTCCTGCTTCAGCGACCACGTTTCCGCGCCGTACATTGCTACGCTCCATATCAGAGTTTTTACGAGTCTTGTCTTAACATCCCTACTCAACGTCCCCGTCATCAACTCCCTCCTCCTTGAGAAAGCCTCCTTGCCTAGCGCAATTCTTCTCCTTACGTCCCTACCACTTTGACCGTATTGGTCCAAAACATTTCCGAGATATGTAAACTGTTCTACCTGCTCTATTTTTTCCCCGCCTATTTTAATATTTAGCTTAGCCTTTTTCTTTCTGGAAAATCGCATAACCTTTGTTTTATTAATATTTATTCTCATCCCATATTTATCGCACTGAACCTCCAATTCACTCAACAATGCTTGCAACCCCTTGGTTGACTGAGCAACTAATGCTTGGTCATCAGCAAACCTAACCGATTTTACGAATTCCCCTCCGACTTTCATTCCTACCTCCAGTTCTTCCCATGCCTCTTTAATCATTTCCTCTACATATACGTTGAACAGTACCGGTGAAAATGGGCAACCCTGCCTTACACCTCTTCCTAACACTGCCCATCCGGACTCTCCGTTCCCCACTCGCACCTGAGCAATTCACTCTATCAAACGCTTTTTCGAAATCTACAAAACAGGCTATATATATATATATATATATATATATATATATATATATATATATATATATATATGTATATATATATATGTGATGGTGTCACGTTAAAAACACTATTGAGGAAGGCAACGGGAAACCACCTAAATTATCATTCCCAAGAAAATATGATGGACGCAAAACAGAAATTGAGTCCTGGCAACTGCGGGACTCGGCCCAAGGGGCCGTGTGTCGTGCCCGGCAGCGGGGGAGGCAAGGCTTCCGCGGTCGTCATCCCACGAAATCCTTGCGGGGGAGAAATAACAGCAGCAGGACAGAAGATGCAGAAGAAGACGAAAGTAGTTAGAATAGGAACCTGGAACGTCAGGACAATGTTGAGGAGAGGCAAATTAGAAAATATTAAGCGAGAGATGGAAAGAGGTAACATAGATGTTTTAGGCCTCTGCGAGGTGAGATGGAAGGATAGCGGGGATTACTGGAGTGACAATTATAGAGTGATATACAGCGGCGGGGACGAGAGCCAACGAGGGGTTGCCGTAATTTTAAATAAACGGGTAGGAAGAAGCGTAGTCAACATAGAGCAAGCGACAGATAGAATTTTACTCGTAGAGATTAAACCAGAGCCGACGAACTTGGTCATTATTCAGGTATACATGCCACCGAGCAACCACAAGGAGGAAGAAGTCGATAGGATGTATGATGAGTTAGAGGATATAATCGCGAGTGTTCCTGCAGGGAAACATTTGATAGTGATGGGGGATTGGAATGCGACGGTAGGCGAAGGAAGAGATGGTGGTGAGGTGGGGGACTATGAGTTAGGCACGAGAAATGAACGTGGGGAGAAAGCGATTGAATTCTGCAGGAGACAGGGGTTAGTCATCACTAACACATGGTTTAGACACGACAAAAGGCGTAGGTATACATGGAAAATGCCAGGTGACTCAGAAAGGTATCAGTTAGATTATATTATGGTTAGGCACAGGTTTAGGAACAGTGTGATAAATTCGCACAGTTTCCCAGGAGCGGATGCGGACTCTGACCACAATTTAGTTGTTATGAAATGTAATGTTCGTTTCAAGAAGATAAGGCAAGGGCGGCGGGTTAGGAAATGGAATTAAGAAGCAGTAAATGGATTAACGAGGAAGGAGTATCAGCAGGCTGTAGAGAAAATGATGGATGACGGTAAAGAACTGAGTACTATCGAAGAAAAATGGGAATGTATCAAGAAAGGGATATTGGAAGCCGCTAAAGACACTATAGGAACCGTTAACGGGAAAAGGATAAGGAAACCATGGGTAACGGATGAGATGATTGCAAAGATGGATGAGAGAAGAAGATAGAAAAATGTAAACACAGAGTTAGGCAAAATGAAGTACAAAGAGTTAAACTATAAATTGAGAAGGGCTACAAATAAAGCAAAAGAAGAATGGTGGAAAACGCAATGCGAGGATATGGAAAGTTTACAGAAGAAGGGTGAAATTGGTGCGCTATACAGCAAGGTTAAGTTATTATCGGGAAGTAAGAAGGCAAGATCTGTGCTAACAGTTAAAGATAAATGGGGTAAGATAATAGTTGAACCAGGAAAAATCCAAGAGAGATGGAAGGAATATATAGAAACACTGTATGGTAAAGAACTTAGGCCGACAAGGTTGGACATAGAAAAGGAACATGACGTAGAAGAAGATAGCTTAGGTCCAGGCATACTCGACGATGAAATAGAAAGGGCATTAAAGGAGATGAAAGCAAATAAGGCTGTGGGGGTGGACAATATTCCTGTAGAAATGTTGAAATGGTTAGGGAAAGGTGGGAAGAAGGCCATATATGGACTGATTCGTAGTATCTATGAGGAAGGAATCTGGCCGGAAGATTTTGTGAGATCGGTGTTAGTTCCTATTCCAAAAAAGGCAAAGGCTTCGTCATGTGAGGACTACAGAACAATAAGTTTGATATCCCACGCAGCTAAAGTTATTCTCAGGATCATCAACAAAAGGATAGAGAGTAAGGCAAATGATTACTTAGGGGATGATCAGTTTCGGTTCAGGAAAGGAAGAGGTACGCGTGATGCCATTGCGGTAATGAGATCACTAGTCGAGAGGAATATAGAATACAATCAGGACGTTTTTGCCTGTTTTGTAGATTTCGAAAAAGCGTTTGATAGAGTGAATTGGGAAAAATTAATGCGTGTATTGCAGAAAATAGGAATGGATTGGAGGGACAGGACACTGATCCGCAACCTGTACATGTCTCAGACTGCTCAGGTGCGAGTGGGAAACGGAGAGTCCGGATGGGCAGTGTTAGGAAGAGGTGTAAGGCAGGGTTGCCCATAGTCACCGGTGCTGTTCAACGTATATGTAGAGGAAATGATTAAAGAGGCATGGGAAGAACTGGAGGTAGGAATGAAAGTCGGAGGGGAATTCGTAAAATCGGTTAGGTTTGCTGATGACCAAGTATTAGTTGCTCAGTCAGCCAAGGGGTTGCAAGCATTGTTGAGTGAATTGGAGGTTCAGTGCGATAAATATGGGATGAGAATAAATATTAATAAAACAAAGGTTATGCGATTTTCCAGAAAGAAAAAGGCTAAGCTAAATATTAAAATAGGCGGGGAAAAAATAGAGCAGGTAGAAATGTTTACATATCTCGGAAGTGTTTTGGTCAAAGGTAGGGTCAAAGGGCAATACGGTCAATGTGGTAGGGACGTAAGGAGAAGAATTGCGCTAGGCAAGGAGGCTTTCTCAAGGAGGGGGGAGTTGATGACGGGGACGTTGAGTAGGGATGTTAAGACAAGACTCGTAAAAGCTCTGATATGGAGCGTGGCTATGTACGGCGCGGAAACGTGGTCGCTGAAGCAGTAGGATAGACGTAGATTGGATGCTTTTGAAATGTGGGTGTGGAGAAGAATGGAGAAGGTGAAATGGACCGAAAGGAAAACAAATGAGGAAGTACTAGAAATGGTGGGGGAGGAGAGGGGTTTGTTGAGAGAAATCCTATGGAGGCAGGAAAAATGGATGAAAGGCGTATTGAGCGGTAGTGGAATGTTGAAGAGGGTAATAGAGGGGAGAATGTTGGGCAAGCGAGGTAAGGGTAGGAGCAGGATAGGGATGTTGGACGGGATGAGGGGAGGAAGGAGGTACACCGAGATGAAGAGGGACCTGATATAGATTAGTTTGCTAGGTGGGGAGTCACAAAATGTTTATTTGATAGTTGTGTCCATCCAAAAACCTACCTTAACCGGTAGATTACCTAATAATAAATAATATATATATATATGTATATATATAGTTATATTGATATATATAATAGTCATATCTTATCTTCCGAAGAAGACGGAGTTCGAGTCCGTCGAAATTATCAAGATATTATTATGAGTGTTATTTTTGTGTTCTCGTGCTGTGTGTTACTGTCTAAATTTTTTATTCAACACTTCCGTGTTACTTCGAAGAAATCATCTATATATATATATATATATATATATATATATATATATATATTATATATATTTATAGAGTTCTGTTCCTAATTCCTCTTGAGAAAGGTGCGAAAATTCGAGAACCAGTGAGTCCCTCTTTTATATGTTTTAGTTTCTGTGTTTGTTATGACTATTTAGTGAATTTACATTATATATACACATACACACACACATATATATATACACACATATGCATAGAAATATACAAAAACATACATACACACACATACATACATATATCAGTCATCACATCATATATATACATAAATCAGTCAGTCTGACCTGGAGAAGGCTTCAGCGAAGTTCGATAGTTTAAACTTTCTGAAATAATAGTGTCCTTTTACGAATTGTATATGAATTTTTTAGTGTTTTATTGTACCATCCAAATTATATTGACACATGTATCTTTATGTATACGTATATATTAATAGTTCAACATTTATTTGAAATAAATAAGTAGGTCTTTCTTTTAAGGTAGAAATTATCATGGTAAAATAAAATTCTATATTTTACAATAGTTCCACATAATATAAGAGTAGTTATTTTGGACTGGAGAAACATAATGATATTTCGTTAAATATAGTTTTTAAGTTGATCCTGATATTCCTAAAATTAGAGTAATATACAGTTTATATTACTAATTGAAACCTCAGTCTCTTCAGTTCTATTACAACACTGAATTTGAAGAGATCAGAGGCATTCTTACTCCTCATCACAATTCATACTATCTTTAAAAAAAGGGAAACAATTTCAAGGCACATATTCATTTAGTTCCTCTCTCTCTATGTATATATATATATATATATATATATATATATATATATATATTAGCTTCAGGTTTCACTAATGCCTCCATTATATTCCCTATTTCCCTTATTCGGCCCTCTTCTTTAAACTCGTCACTAGGTCGTACGTTGCTCTTGAAGCGCGGATGCATTGTTGTAAAAAAAGAATAAATAACAAAAAACATCACACATCTTCTTCGCCGAATGGTAATCAGCTAAGCATACCGTGAACCTACCCGTTGTTTAACTTGTTTGTCCTTTAATTCTATAATTCATATCTGTGAGACCCAACTCTTGCGTTCGCAGTGAACAGCCTTGAGGGTGTTCGTGCCGGAGGGGGAGGGAGAGAAATTTGCATATAACTCCAAGGCTGTAAGTGAATTGGCCAAAGAGGTGGAAGGAGGGAGACGAGCATGCGGAACGAGGCTCCTACGGTGGTTACAGGTGATTCTGGGCAGCAGAGAGAGCCTGGGGGAGGATGGGAAGGGGTGCAAGGGGAGAGTGCAAGGCGGGGTGGGCGGAACGAAGAGATGGCGGAGCTGAATGGACAACGAGGACTGTTAAACGGAATGGAAATGAATGGGGGGAATAACAAAAAAACGGCTGCCGAGTGGGATGCAGAAGAGACGGGTGAAGCAGTTTTGGGGGGGGGGATGAGATTGGAGAGGGAGAGTTTCAGAGAAGAAGGGGAGCAAGGCTGACTTTCCGACCAACAATAGTTCGTAACTTAGGATTCATCCCGGCCAAAATTCTCGCCTAACAACGGAGCCCGCCGGCTCGGCGTGGAATCTTGGGAAAATTACAGAGAAAACAAGGGAGACTTTTCCACCTCTTCATCTCCCTGCAACAAGCCACACGGGCGGGTTTTCCCTTTCCGCGAATGAAGCGAGTCGCAATAGGAACTTAAAAGGCTTTTGTTAGGGAATTGCCAACATAATTTTCATACCACTCGGGAGACTCGGAAATTGAGGAAATCTATTGCTTCAAACGTGAATTGAATCGTCCTTTATTTTCAAATTAAGTCCTCATTATTTGGCTTGCGATATTATTTATTTTTCTTTTCTTTAAATGGGGAGTTATTTCTGGAAATTCACATTTTCATGGAAAACTACGTATAATACTTACAGCAATTTACCCAACCATGAGAATAATGCTTTGGCCGATAAGTGTTACATTCCCATCCACGTCACAAAATATCTATGTTATATAATCATGAGAATATTAGTCAAATTCCCATAAATCAAATAAAAATGGCATGCCTAAATAATATTATGCTTGAAAGTACAATTTTTCACTCGTGGCACCCTATCTAGAGCCAAAATGTTTTGAAAATTAAATAGTATGTTAAACATAAAGGTCAAATAGAGAACATCGTATGTTAATTAAATAAATAAGTAATTATGGATAAATACCAAATAAAATAATTTTAAAGGCTTTAAACATTAATATTTTGAATTGATTAATTCAGCGTTCAGAAAATTCCGCGATGTTTTGGAACATATAAGCCGCGGAAAAGGTTACGCTACCGTTAATAAAGAAATTGAAATTCTTATGCCATAAAAGATTGTTTCTTAAAATGCCACGGATTAATGATATATTTCATTTGTGTACTGAAACATAATTTATGTAGGTATTACATCTCCTCATGAAGTCTTAGAGATATGAATCTTAGAACAATGGTAAACACGGCTCAATAGGCTCTTAAATTGTGACGACCGTGATGAGATATTTTAAGAGTATCGGTACAGCATCCCAAGGACTTACTGCGGTTCGTTCATAACAAAGAAGAGAAGAAATTATTTTCTTCGTGAACTCGGGCGGGAGACCCGAAAGCTTAAATTTATACCCGAGGATGATCCTTTATTACCCAGGTGTGGCTACGCGGGTTTAAGGGTGGACGGTCTATTCACTCCGGCACCACGATACGTTACCAGACTGAACCCTCTGAGCAATATTTAATGCCTACGGGCAAAATCCGCGGTTACAATATGAACGCCTAACCAAGCTCACAGAACTGCCCTACCCAGACTGTTTCCAAGCACTCAGAGGTCGCCAGCAGTTTGGGGATCTCCGGCGACGTAATCCCAGCGCTGCACCGGACGCGGTAGGATCTTCCACCGGGAGAGACAATCTCTGACGATCCGTTCCCTACTGAGAGGTTTTCCACCTTCCCTTTCGGGCTGGTTTCTTCAGCCCAGATCGTGATAGAGTACGGACGTGAAACTCATATCATATTCGGGGCATTACTTTGACCGCCACATTGATAAGTTAAATGTCGAGCGATAGCAATCCATCCCAGTTGCCGGCCGACACCCAATCAAGTCGCCAGATTTTTGTATATGTCTTGGCGTCGGGTGAGGGCGGATTTACCATAGATTATTTTAAATGTTTTGTGTTTCATTAACTTCACTTGGGAAGCAATAATGATTCAAACGAGGAGCAGTTTACACTTTGACTTTGCAGATAAGTATTCACAACCTCAATCCTCAGTGATGAATAACGGCTGAGGTTCTTGAGAGAGGCACTTTTATTGATGCTGATGAAACTTGGTGAAAACGTAATGCAATATTGTAGGACACTTTGACTTTATCACCATAAAATTATTCTAGCACATTTCCATTACATGACTAAGTTTTCAGGCATGATAAGTGAGCAGAGACTGTCCAATGCAAAATTTTAGTTAACTATTTAGTCACGTAAAACTCATGGAAGATTGGCGTATTTGGGAAGGTAATAACGTACAGGGTTCGTCCGGAAAATAAGTGTAATAAGCTCATTGTCTTTTTTGACAAAAGGGGAGTCGTCCACTACGAATTTGTACCTGAACGACAAACTGTAAATGCTGCATTTTACGTCCAAATGCTCGACAGGCTTCGAAAACGAGTCGCCCGCGTCCGGCCAGCGATCAAAAACATCTGGCGGATGCATCACGTCAATGCGCCGTCTCACACCGCACTTGTCGTGTCGGACTTCTTGGCCAAGCACGGTGTGGCAACGCTGCTGCACCCGCCCTACAGCCCGGACTTGGCACCACCGGACTTCTTTCTGTTCCCGAAGATAAAGAGGAGTTTGAAGGGAACGCGATACGGGACTTTGGACGCCGTCAAAGAGGCCGTGACGACGTGTCTTCGAGAGGTTCCCGATGATGCCTTCGCGGGAGCGTTCCAGAAATGGGAACGCCGCTGGAACAAGTGTATCGACTCACAAGGGTCCTATTTTGAGGAATATTAGCTTAAGATATGTAAAAGTGTGATAAATTTTTTTTTCCTGAGCTCAGTACACTTATTTTCCGGACGAACCCTGTACATAGTTTTACGAGCGTAAATCCTTAAAGATTATTTACTACATCTCCAGTATATAGTATATACGGCCCCACAAGCTTTCATTAAAGATAAATGATTCATAAAGATTCTACAGGGCAGATCGTATCTTTTGGAGAAATGGTTGTTTTCAAAGTTTCAATATCATTCTCACTCACCTACATTTCCACTCACCAACTTTAATTGTAAGAAACTACTCAAAATATGACCAGGGTGCGAGGGTATCACTTCATGAAAGATACGAAGTACTTCCGTTTATTTTCGACGCCCAATTAAAAAACTTATCCCAGTACTGATTAATGAAAAAAATACTCTTTCCCTCTTTCATATAACTCGCGATAGCAGGAAATAATGTTTGTTAAATAATACATCGAAAATCCTAATTTCTATATGCATTCCTCTTTCGTACACAATCCATTTAAGTTGTTAGAATAATGTTTAATTACATTATAAATGCTGGCGTTTTTAATATCCCTTTCCACTAAACCCAAAATATTTGAAGGTTGCATATAGATTTAGAAAGATACATTATTTTGCTGCTTATAATTCGACTGATAACTTTTCATATTTATCCCACGGAGAGTTGATGGCTATTTACGTTTTGATTGATAAACACTCCTTCCTTTCTTCTATCTACTTCAATTGATAGAACTTGATCAGTCATTCATTTGTGTAAGAGTCTTGCTTATAGCCTAACTACGAGGTCATTCCTACTAGCTTCCGAAGTATGGCCGTTATTCCCACAAAAATTTCGCGCACTTGTTCATCTGCACGTTTCTACAGCAGACTTCGAGCGTCTCAATTGAAGTGGGATCATTTTTTTTTACATTTACAAATACTTTTCACATTACCCAAGGAATTGAATTTATGAGATGATATTTGCAGAAAAACTTTTAATTAGTCTTCCTTTTTAATTAAGGATGTAAGCCTCTAAACTGCTGCTTTCCCAGAATTCTCAGTTGCATTCCTAGATACGCTCGGTCGGATTTTGCCGTCTCCCTGGCACTCGCTAACACTCCAAGGCTTGAAGCGGAGGTTTGGTATGTGCAACTATGTAACGAGGCATTCTTTTGGCAAAAGGAGGTTTGGGAATGAAGGAAGGCAACTGAAAATTGGGTTAGTTTAGATGAAGTTTAACGTGTGACGGTGGCATCAGAGTTGAATATAATCGGAACAGTGCGTTCTCAATTTTTTTCTGCTACAGCCACAACGAACATATCACCCATCTTAATACAGCAATTATCTGTAAAATTATCACTACCCATTCGCTCTTATTTCATTTTAAAGTAGGCATTTAAAAAATCTTTCTTAAGCTCATTCTTTCCTCTCATAGTATTTTACGTCTACCCATTTAAGTAACCCAAAAACCGAAATTCCAATAAAATTCAACGAGTCAAATGACGTATCAACCATTAACTTACTAATTATGTCCTTACCACCTACCAACGATAAACTCAAGTAAACGATTAACTAATTCGTCAAACTTAGGAGTTTCAAGAGTAGGTACAATATGTTTGGTACCTCTTCGATCATTCATTCGTTGTTTAGAAATTATCATTTATTTCCTCTCCAATAATTTTGGATTAGTACAGGAGACGTGTAAGTTTTAACTATTCAATAATAAGTATTAAGTAAGTTTGAAGATTTAATTTTCTATGAAGTTTAACTATGAAAATAAACCCGTTCCCATTTGCCTTTATCTGCACCGGTTAGAATTTTCTTCGTAACGCGTAAAGTATTTTTTTCTATTACAACCTATACTTCAAGTTATTAATTCCAAGTCATCTACTTAAGAACTAAACGATCAAAGTTCCGCAGCATTGTTTTAGCTCATATATAACTTCTCTAAGTAGGTATTTTACGAGTACTGCTATTTCTGCACTAAATGTTTGAAAAAATGCAGAGCCAAACTTCGGCGTACACATACATAGAAAATTGTTGCCCCTTCTCCAGTATTTTCGTCTAGTGCATGAGCTTTTGCAAATGGCTTCTTATTTGTTAAATTCTAGCTTGCACGTTGTTGGAAATTTTTTTACTGCATCCTAAGGTGCAATTGTTCGCCAGTTGATAAAATATGTATTTGCATGTGTGTAAGTTTAAATGATTTTTGCATGAATTTATACGCCACTGTGGGTATAAGTTTGCATGGATGTGTTGATTTTACATGTTGATTTGTTCCCTTTTACGGGTGGTGACCTAACACCTCCCGCCACACGATCTGGCATTACGTAGCTTACGTAGCTGGTTTACAGCGTATTACGTAGTTGTTGATATGATAAACCCATTATTTCAATCTTCATGTTATTACATCACAAAATATAATGTTAATATTTACAGAGTATTTTTCATTAGTCAATATTAGAGGTGTATTTTTATTGAGACTATGTTTTGAATTAAGAGTTGCTTATTTTAATGGTCACAAATACCGAATGCGATAATCGTCACTATTCATTCAAAACAATACGGTAACTTAATGGGGTAGTTTCCAAAATTAAGAAGTGACCACAAATACGTGTCATCCGCAACTATTTTTGGAACTATAATTGACTTGAACCCTCAGCATTAAAAAACGGATCAAGCAGTTTAGAAGAGAATCTACAGAACATTTTACCAGAATTAAATACTGTTGGCCAAAGTAAAATCACAAAATATATTTATATATTATAACATATACTACAAATGTTTCGGTAAAAAACCAATTCCTACTTCAAGTTATATAATTTTACCGTAATATTCTAATATATGTATCAATATCTCAAACTGTAACACTGAAGAATATCGGCGATGATTACTTTTATTAAATCCGGCCACAAAGATGACCTTTGTTAAAAATCAGCGTCGATTCAACACAGCGTGATATTTTTGGCTCCGTTTTAGTGCACTTTACCACACCAGTACTCGGAACTGAGCACCCGCTTCAAGCAATCTAAAATCCCGGGCAATAGAATAGAGAAGGCACCCTGATTACACGGCGGAGTTCTGTCCCCTTCTAGGTGCCACCCCTTTGTGCTTCAGGGAGTTTCCGTGTTTAGAATCGGAACCCAGGGCGGGGCAATGGGTCCGACGCCAAGTCTCCTCCAGTCCATCGGGACCTGTTTCGTGAGATTAGGCTGGATCCGGATTTCCTGGAGGAAAGATAGGACAGGTGAACTCGCAGGGTCCACATCTAAGGATTTGCGAAGGGTTAGGGAGGACGGGTGAAGGGGTGGTCTCTGGGATTGGCCAGGGCTGGAATGGGGATGAAAGGGACGCTGTGAGTGCCAAGGGTTGAAGTGGAATGGGAGAGGTCAGCCCAGTGCCCTCTTCCAAAGAAGTAATTACGTAGGGAACTGGTTGATTAAAGTCGGTCGGTCTAGCGAGACTATGGTTTTATTGTGTCGATTTCTAACAGGGATGTGGAGAAAATAACGAAGGCGCACGACAGAAAAATAAAAATATTTTATAAAGAAGGCAAAATTAAGAAGACCGCTCGTGCCGTAGTCAAATGCTAACCGATAACATGTATGCCAAATTTATTAATATAAATGTATGGAAAATATATGCGGTAATATATATATATATATATATATATATATATTTATACAATTATTATTACATGTATACATAAACCTGTATATATATAATATTTATATTATAATATTGACCTGGAAATAATCATAGGGAAAGGGATAGGAACACGCATAATAGACGAACACAGCAGAGGTGGGGAAGGTGGAATCAAGCATACCACAAGTGTAAAAATAGCTCCTTGACCGGGAATTGAACACCAGATCTTTCCACTTGCCGGATCGATGCTCTCTAACCACTTGAGCTATCTAGGAAACCTAATTTACACTGAGATCCGCGGGGGGATACGACTAGTTGCCCCGATTCTTTGGCTAAGAGATGGAGTTAGGGAGGTGTTCAAGTCCTGGTCAAGGAAAAAGTTTTACACATGTGGTCTGCTTGATTCCGCCTTCCCCACCTCTCCTGTGTTCGTCTTTAATGTGTGTTTCTATCCCTTTCTTTTTATCAAATTTCATGTGAATGAATATTTGTTCGTATGACGGGATTTCGTGTTTGAATGTGTATATGTATAGAAAAACAACATCACGCCTGTGGTCTTTCTAATGAGTAGATGGACACGCTTACATATGAGTGTACGTTAGTATTAGTAGAACCTTGGACTACTGGCCGGAGGGCCCTGGTCCGATTCTCGGGCAAGCATCTCTGGGTACCTGAAGCTCCACCCATGTTTTGTGATTTTTCGGGTACCGGGCCTTCCTGGGAAATCGTAGCCAGTACAGACAAAGGAACTGCCCCCCTAACCTGATGTGTGAATTGCACATGCCATCGGGCTTAGTACTGGGTTAACTATCAAATAAACATTTTGTAACTCCAAACAAAACCCAATCTAGCAACCTAATCTACATCAGGCCCCTCTTCATCTCGGTGTACTTCTTTCCTCCCTTCATCCCGTCCAACATCCCTATCCTGTTCCTGCCCTTTCCTCGCTTGCCCAACACTCTCCCCTCTATTACCTTCTTCAACATTCTACTACAGCTCAATACGCCTTTCATCCATTTTTCCTGCCTCTATAGGATTTCTCTCAACAAACCTCTCTCCTCACCCACCATCTCGAGTACTTCCTTATCAATCCGAAGGTTAGTTTAGTAGATATCCGTAGAGTTCATCCTCTTGACGGACGACCAGGAGCAGAGTCGATTGTCTGCATGTGAAGTCCTTCTGCACGGCATCACTACGATTCCCCAACCCTCTTAAATTCCCAACTTGGCACTAGCAGACTATTCCCTATTCCCAAAAGTGAAATCCTCCCACGAAGGGTCTCTAAGTGCCATGAAACAAACTTGGACGCATAACCTTAAGGACTTTCCGGAATCCGCCGACTACGGAGTCTTCAAGTCGTGAAAAAGCCGCAGGTAAAAGTGTGCCGACGCCTAAGTGATGTCCTCTGAAGAATTTTTAAGCCTTACAGCAATATCTAAATAAATATATTTTTTCAAATATTGTCCCTACTTTTTACATAAATTATGCATCTCGTATATGATTCTAAGGTTATAGGCGTAAAAATCTAATACTATCTGTGTGTACACATGTTTGCAAAAATATTTAAAAGAAAAAGGATTTGGAAAATTTGTAGCGTATTTCATATACCCTGTGAGTCAATTACATCTTAAACGTACATCGGGGATGTATATAAATAATAGAAGATTCTCCACAATCATTATTTCTTTGATCCAACAGATTTTTTCAATTTCTTAGAGGTAAATCAAATGTTGAAATTATTCAAATGTTTTTATTTATCAATATATGTGGACTGTCCGACTAAGAGTTAGTCATATATTTCCAATACGCCTAATGCATTTTGCAAAACTTGAGTTGTGTTATACGTATAGATTTATATTAAATGTATACTTTGCTAATGTATCATAGGTTTACTTATTGTGTCATCAGTAGCTGTTAAAAATTGAAAATATTCATAATACGTCAACGATTGAGGTAACACGCGACGCATCATCTAAATGCTCTTGTCGCAGGGGCATATCGTTAGCCGATGTCTGTTTAATATTATAGAAGGTTTGTTTTTTCCGTTCTTGCCTATGATACATCTATAAAATTGTTTAAATTTCTTAAAGAAGGAGGATAATTTCAAAAGAAGTTTGGAGTCTCGAGCTCCCATTACTGCTCTTACGGAACATTTGCACCACTTTTGCCCTCACAGAAGAAGATCGTTGAATACGTTAAAAGCACCATCAGAAATATTAAAAATTTCATTGGTACCACCTACACGTTGGTACCAAAAAAATTGAACTTGAGATGTTTTTGTTCGCAGTAGGTTTCGAGACAACTCATACCTGAACAACAGAACGTTCGCGTGCAGGTCTTTACGCTGTAGAAGTTGATGTAACAGGAAGATGAGGAGTTTCCTTCGAAAGTTATCCCTGTTGATTGAGATTGCCTACATCAATTTCATTTTGGTTTAAAACAACAAAACCCTGTTTTTAAAATCGTTCGCGTCACCAGCACCAAAAACACGGGTTGAAAAATTTATGCCGACATCATATTTCGATGTTCAGGGAATGACGCATCAGTTAGTCATATCAGCATTATACACAACCGTTAGTGGAAAATAACATAGCGATATACAGAAATTTCTCCAAAACCAAATCAATTGCGGAAGGGTAGAATTCAAAATAACAGTGCCAGGATAATGCACGAACGCATATCGCAAATGTCGTAACTGAATATCTGGAGAAAATCAAAGCAAAGTGTGTGCCTTATCCTCTCCATAGTTCAGTACTTCCGCATTTTCTATCATCAATGAAGGCAGTTGCGACGATTTTGGAGGAATTATAGAACAATGGATAACAGAATGTCTTTTAAGACGCTTCAAGCAAAAATGTTAAGTCAAGTGTATTAACGGGAATGTAAAATACAATACACTCAATCTGGGGATGAATAAAGGCTTTGTATTGAATATAATAACTGTTTTTCTTTATTAAAGAGTCCTAGGGTTTAGAATGTGCTATCATATTCGTAGAAAAATTACTGTGTAAAAGCGGATAAAATCTAATACGGACCATAAAACTATTTTTTTTATGCTTGCATCATTTAATTCAAGAATCGGTTCTTGATTTTTTTTCAATTGAGGGGATGGTTCCTCTCAGAGATTATTACATTCGGTGACTATCCTCCAAGCCACTGTCTTTTAGTACAACCGGACGTTTATCAGTGCACGCCTAATTATGACGGCAAAATTGACTTACGATAAAATCACCCATCATCAAAAACAATAAGGGATAACTTGATGACGATGTATTCAAGCAACGAAAAGTTTCCTCTGACACTGTGCCAAGCCTTAATTTCATAGCTAGTTTAAAAATAAGAAATAAGAGCGACACTGACTTCTGGATAAGGAGTCCTTGACCGCTGAAAATACAGGAATAAAATGGTGTCCAGTTAATGTTTTCTACGCAGTCCTCCTGATCAGGGCTTGCCCAATTTACAATATTATTTCAATGTCCTTAAACTAGAGTCACCCAATCTGTTCTACTCATCTTTCTTTTCGAATTTTGTGGAATAAATTATGGTGGTTCCCATAAGACTTTTATAACATCACAAATTATACGTATTCTCTGTTAAAATAACCAATGGTACTCAAATTTATATGCTTTTAATTTTCATATTTATTTCATCACAGGCTACAATTGAATTTGATGGAGTTAGTGGGAAATCGCAACTAGTGGTCAAACGCAATTTCCATTACGTTCTACGAGTATACTTTAACTACATGCCAAAATTGGGAGACTACCAGTAGTACCTTGTGTATAGGGTTAACGGCTTTCAAATGCTACTAGACTAAGAGAAGGATCAGCACTAAGCAGGTCCAATCCTTCAAACAGTGGAGTGAAGCAAATTCATAAGCAAGTTTATTGGGTGAAATAAATTTCTCATATTATTCAGTCTAAACCTTTGCACTTGATAGATTTTGCAATGCTGCCATATGTTGCTCGTAACCAGAAAGCAATGACAAATTGGAACTACTATGAACCATAACCTATGGTAAGGGTTAAAGAAAATGGTCAAGGCACCTTTTTGCAAAGTGTTTAATTGGTTATGCGAACTGGTAGCATCGATATACAGGTGGTCGTATTGATAAGTGCGGTGTCTGCTCTTGGCGTTTTCCGTTGACTATTGTTTTCAGGTGTTTCAACCTTTCGATGGATGTAGTCGGCTGGCTTCATCCGACTATTTAAATCATTGGACCATATATATATTGCACCATTGGACTATATATCTTAAAGATTTTGTTTCTGATACGAAATATTCTAGACAACAATGTTTGACCCTCCATTTATTGTTTTACACATATTGTTTAAACGTATGTTTTATCCTGCGAGTGTACAGCGTAAGAGTCTTTTAGGCAAGTTTTCATCTACAATTAGAGATTGAAAAAGGGTGTGTCCAGACGTGTAGAAATATATATATGTATATATAACGTGCCCTCCCATGGACTACAACCTTGTCGTGGTGGAAGGGCTTGTGTGTTCCGATGACCCCTAGAGCTGTGCTGGCGGGAGTAAAAATAATTACTCCTGGAAGGGTCACCCATGCCAGATAGGTCGAAGGTTAGGAGCCAGACGAAAGGTAGTCCACGCAGCGTCTGTTCCTCAGTGAGGCGGCTGCAATGGCGTCTGACCCCAGTGGGGCGGCCATTAAGTGATGGTGTCACGTTAAAAACACTATTGAGGAAGGCAACGGGAAACCACCTCAATTATGATTCCCAAGAATATAATGATGGGCACTATAGATAATATGAGTCCTGGCAACTACGGGACTCGGCCCAAGAGGCCGTGTGTCGTGCCCGGCAGCGGGAGAGGCAAGGCTTCCGCGGTCGTCATCCCACGAAACCCTTGCAGGGAAGAAATAACTTCAGCAGGACAGAAGACTCAGAATAAGGCGAAAGTAGTTAGAATAGGAACCTGGAACGTCAGGACAATGTTGAGGAGAGGCAAATTAGAAAATATTAAGCGAGAGATGGAAAGAGGTAACATAGATGTTTTAGGCCTCTGCAAGGTGAGATGGAAGGATAGCGGGGATTACTGGAGTGACAAATATAGAGTAATATACAGCGGCGGGGACGAGAGCCAACGAGGGGTTGCCGTAATTTTAAATAAAGGGGTAGGAAGAAGCGTAGTCAACATAGAGGAAGCGACAGATAGAATTTTACTCGTAGAGATTAAAGCAGAGCCGACGAACTTGGTCATTATTCAGGTATACATGCCACCGAGCAACCACAAGGAGGAAGAAGTCGATAGGATGTATGATGAGTTAGAGGATATAATCGCGAGTGTTCCTGCAGGGAATAATTGATAGTGATGGGGGATTGGAATGCGACGGTAGGCGAAGGAAGAGATGGTGGTGAGGTGGGGGACTATGGGTTAGGAACGAGGAATGAACGCGGGGAGAAAGCAATTGAATTCTGCAGGAGACAGGGGTTAGTCATCACTAACACATGGTTTAGACACCACAAAAGGCGTAGGTATACATGGAAAATGCCAGGTGACTCAGAAAGGTATCAGTTAGATTATATTATGGTTAGGCACAGGTTTAGGAACAGTGTGATAAATTCGCACAGTTTCCCAGGAGCGGATGCGGACTCTGACCACAATTTAGTTGTTATGAAAGGTAATGTTCGTTTCAAGAAGATAAGGCAAGGCCGGCGGGTTAACAAATGGAATTTAGAAGCAGTAAATGAATTAACGAGGAAGGAGTATCAGGAGGCTGTACAGAAAATGATGGATGACGGTAAAGAACTGAGTACTATCGAAGAAAAATGAGAATGTATCAAGGAAGGGATACTGGAAGCCGCTAAAGACACTATAGGAACCGTTAACGGGAAAAGGATAAGGAAACCATGGGTAACGGATGAGATGATTGCAAAGATGGATGAGAGAAGAAGATGGAAAAATGTAAACACAGAGTTAGGCAAAATGAAGTACAAAGAGTTAAACAATAAATTGAGAAGGGCCACAAATAAAGCAAAAGAAGAATGGTGGAAAACGCAATGCGAGGATATGGAAAGTTTACAGAAGAAGGGTGAAATTGGTGCTCTATACAGCAAGGTTAAGTTATTATCGGGAAGTAAGAAGGCAAGATCTGTGCTAACAGTTAAAGATAAATGGGGTAAGATAATAGTTGAACCAGGAAAAATCCAAGAGAGATGGAAGGAATATATAGAAACACTGTATGGTAAAGAACTTAGGCCGACAAGGTTAGACATAGAAAAGGAACATGACATAGAAGAAGATAGCTTAAGTCCAGGCATACTCGACGATGAAATAGAAAGGGCATTAAAGGAGATGAAAGCAAATAAGGCAGTGGGGGTGGACAATATTCCTGTAGAAATGTTGAAATGGTCAGGGAAAGGTGGGAAGAAGGCCATATATGGACTGATTCGTAGTATCTATGAGGAAGGAATCTGGCCGGAAGATTTTGTGAGATCGGTGTTAGTTCCTATTCCAAAAAAGGCAAAGGCCTCGTCATGTGAGGATTACAGAACAATAAGTTTGATATCCCACGCAGCTAAAGTTATTCTCAGGATCATCAACAAAAGGATAGAGAGTAAGGCAAATGATTACTTAGGGGATGATCAGTTTGGGTTCAGGAAAGGAAGAGGTACGCGTGATGCCATTGCAGTAATGAGATCACTAATCGAGAGGAATATAGAATACAATCAGGACGTTTTTGCCTGTTTTGTAGATTTCGAAAAAGCGTTTGATAGAGTGAATTGGGAAAAAATAATGCGTGTATTGCAGAAAATAGGAATGGATTGGAGGGACAGGAGACTGATCCGCAACCTGTACATGTCTCAGACTGCTCAGGTGCGAGTGGGGAACGGAGAGTCCGGATGGGCAGTGTTAGGAAGAGGTGTAAGGCAGGGTTGCCCATTGTCACCGGTACTGTTCAACGTATATGTAGAGGAAATGATTAAAGAGGCATGGGAAGAACTGGAGGTAGGAATGAAAGTCGGAGGGGAATTCGTAAAATCGGTTAGGTTTGCTGATGACCAAGCATTAGTTGCTCAGTCAGCCAAGGGGTTGCAAGCATTGTTGAGTGAATTGGAGGTTCAGTGCGATAAATATGGGATGAGAATAAATATTAATAAAACAAAGGTTATGCGATTTTCCAGAAAGAAAAAGGCTAAGCTAAATATTAAAATAGGCGGGGAAAAAATAGAGCAGGTAGAACAGTTTACATATCTCGGAAGTGTGTTGGACCAACACGGTCAAAGTGGTAGGGACGTAAGGAGAAGAATTGCGCTAGGCAAGGAGGCTTTCTCAAAGAGGAGGGAGTTGATGACGGGGACGTTGAGTAGGGATGTTAAGAAAAGACTCGTCAAAACTTTGATATGGAGCGTAGCTATGTATGGCGCTGAAACGTGGTCGCTGAAGCAGGAGGATAGACGTAGATTGGAGGCTTTTGAAATGTGGGTGTGGAGAAGAATGGAGAAGGTGAAATGGACCGAAAGGAAAACAAATGAGGAAGTACTAGAAATGGTGGGGGAGGAGAGGGGTTTGTTGAGAGAAATCCTATGGAGGCAGGAAAAATGGATGAAAGGCGTATTGAGCGGTAGTGGAATGTTGAAGAGGGTAATAGAGGGGAGAATGTTGGGCAAGCGAGGTAAGGGTCGGAACAGGATAGGGATGTTGGACGGGATGAAGGGAGGAAAGAAGTATACCGAGATGAAGAGGGACCTGATATAGATTAGTTTGCTAGGTGGGGAGTCACAAAATGTTTATTTGATAGTTGTGTCCATCCAAAAACCTACCTTAACCGGTAGGTTACCTAATAATAATATATAACGGAAAGGTTTCCCTTTATCGAATCCTTTGTTCAATTTTACAGTAAGTGTCGTCAGTATCAACAATAAAAATCGTAGACAAACGATCAGGAATTAGATGGATTTTGACTCACCTTGAGGCAGTGACTTTATAGGGGCATGATAAAAGGAAAATTAAAAGGGAAGGCCGTATAAATAAGGTAAAGGGTCAAATTTGTAAACCAATTAAAGAGAGATGTTAGACGGACAGCTTTCAAGGGGTAACATGGTAAGTAAGAGAGAAATGTAGGGCTACCCTTAAAGAATTTTGAGTTTGTATTACTGATGACTAACGATCAGAAACAAGAAAAATATGAAATAACAATTAAGGTACTAGTAAGCACGGATTTTTGCTCTAGGTGCTGGAACTACGTTAGCGTCGAATCTTGCCGTGGGTACTTCTCCTATGGAAACGGTATCTATTTTTCCTGAATTACAAGCCAGCCACAGCTAAAACTCCTCTAATATATTACATGAGTTAGAAAAATGCAGCGAAAAATATATTGTAAACTCAAAATGAAGTACCTACGGTCGGGAAAAAATGGAGAACGAAAAAGCCAGGTAAACTTGCTCACCAGGTGTTTCGCCTGTCTGTCCACAAGTTTACGGTCTTGGCTTCTTCGTTCTCCATCGCAAAATACATGTTTAAGTTCCGTCTTCAAGATGTTTTGATCAGTTTTGTAAACTTTAACCGCTGATTTAAGTTTGACTGACCCCCCCCCCAGAGGACGCTGATGGTTTAACTGCCAACAAATACGTTACCGGTTTTGAACACATTAGCACTTCCCTGTAAAGCTTCATTTATTTTTATTGACACACTTCGCGTGTCAAAATGTCCACCCTTTTGCGAGATGAGCGTCCGAGCTAATAGACTGGAAAGTCTTTTGTCACGTGGCTCCAGTTCTACGTCATTACCCTCCTTAATTGAGTAAGCCGCGTTATATTGAAAAATATGAGCTACTTCTGATTAGCCCACAACCTTTCCCATTTACAGTTTACCCTTCACAACTTCCTTTCGACCCCGTTTCCCAACTTCCTCTCTTCTTCCCTAAACCTAACACCTCCTAGGCTAGTACTTTGAATACAGCTAATGCTCCGAGTAAACATCCGCCACTCCCCTTCAACAGGTGAAGCGGGTCATTTATGCGTGTGTAGGTGTATGCGAGACACCCTCCGCCGCGCGGCATTTGAAAAATAAATTTAAATACTTCCCCCGTCTGCAAGAACGGTTCCTTAATGACACCTTTTTCTCCAACACCACCCCTACCTCCCCCCAGGCCCAGTATTTCACGCCGCCACCTCCGCACGAATGAGTGGATTGCGTAAAATGGAAACCAGAAAACGAAAGTGTGAGGGGAGATGGAGATGGAAGATCGGCGGGGTGGTTGGGAGCGAGGGGTAAGAGGCCAGGAGGATGGAGAAGACATTGACGAGGGATGAGGGGGTGGCGGACGAGGATGGGGGGAGAAGGGGCGGAATGAAATAACGGTCGGAGAGAGGGGTGGCGAGAGGGCACTGGGTAAGGGGGAAGGGTGGGGAAGAGGAATGGGAGAAGAGAAACGGGGATACGAAAGGGAGGCACAACGACCTAGGGGGCCAGAGGAAAATCCAATTTGGCGCGGGAGGAGAGGCCTAAGTCCGCGGAGACATCAAACGACAGGACGAAGGGAAGAAGGTGGGGCGAGATGGGAAGAGGCGGTTTGGAGCCGGCGAGGGTTACGTAATGGGGAAAGCGTCAAGGAGACGAGAGGCCGAGGGCGAAGAAAACTGAGACGGAGATGGAGAAAGCCGAGAGATGAACAGTGTCCACATCCAATCCATCTAGCTCCACCTCCAGCAATCCACGGCAATGTTGTTTGCCGTGGGACGCAGAATAGGAGTTTGATTGAATTATATGTTGAATCTTTAAGAGTAGCCCAACTCTCTCATAACAATAATTAAGATTTTGATTTGATAATGCATTTCCACGGTTGTCACTCAGTAAGTCTTAATTAGGTTGTCACGGTACTCTGACATTATTATAGTGTTACTTTTGGGAATAAAGTTAAAGAATCCCTGTCAAATTTCACTGCAACTATTCATTTTGCTTTCATCTGAACTCATTTCAACGTCTGTCCATCTCGTTTGCATGGAAATTTAATTTGACTGAAGGCCTACACAACAACTTAGAGCTGGGTATAACTTACAGAAGTAAATTAGTGGCGTCCATTACGAAATATGTTCATCAATGATTCCAGACGTCTATCGTCATATTTCCCATCTCTAGGCTTGGCATGGGATGCTTGCGGTACACAAAACTGTAACAATAGGTGGTATTTCATTCCATTTCTATCGGTAACAGTGTAAGATGGCATTAATTGTTTATTTCCAAAATTCAAAAAAAATGTGAACATTTTATTTAATATTCTGTGTTATTAGATCACCCTGATGTGGATATCCAATCCCTTTACTTGTATAAAATTATCTGCGGTGTTATGCATAAAATATAAATTAATACCTTAATTTTGAGTTTATATTATCTTCTGCCTAAATATTAGATTAGCTATTGGATAAATAGATTGATCACATAATATATTATGTAGAATCATATTTTCAAAAGGCATTTGATAAGGTTCCTCATGGTAAACTTATTCATAAATCAAAGATTGCAGGTATAAACAAGGGCGCATTAAATTGGGTCGAAGACTTGCTTTCAGAGGGGTAACATAGGGTAGTCCTTGATGGCGGTGACCCCGAGAGCGTAACAGTGACCCCGGGGGTACCTCAGGGAAGTGTAATCGGGCTGTTGCTCATCTTGATTTTTTTACGATTTGAACCTTGAAAAGAACAGTAAGATTAGGATGTTTGCGAATGACACGGTGATTTATCGGAAGGTATATGAGGATGGAAAGAAGAATGGTGGAAAACGCAATGCGAGGATATGGAAAGTTTACAGAAGAAGGGTGAAATTGGTGCTCTATACAGCAAGGTTAAGTTATTATCGGGAAGTAAGAAGGCAAGATCTGTGCTAACAGTTAAAGATAAATGGGGTAAGATAATAGTTGAACCAGGAAAAATCCAAGAGAGATGGAAGGAATATATAGAAACACTGTATGGTAAAGAACTTAGGCCGACAAGGTTAGACATAGAAAAGGAACATGACGTAGAAGAAGATAGTTTAAGTCCAGGCATACTCGACGATGAAATAGAAAGGGCATTAAAGGAGATGAAAGCAAATAAGGCTGTGGGGGTGGACAATATTCCTGTAGAAATGTTGAAATGGTTAGGGAAAGGTGGGAAGAAGGCCATACATGGACTGATTCGTAGTATCTATGAGGAAGGAATCTGGCCGGAAGATTTTGTGAGATCGGTGTTAGTTCCTATTCCAAAAAAGGCAAAGGCTTCGTCATGTGAGGATTACAGAACAATAAGTTTGATATCCCACGCAGCTAAAGTTATTCTCAGGATCATCAACAAAAGGATAGAGAGTAAGGCAAATGATTACTTAGGGGATGATCAGTTTGGGTTCAGGAAAGGAAGAGGTACGCGTGATGCCATTGCAGTAATGAGATCACTAGTCGAGAGGAATATAGAATACAATCAGGACGTTTTTGCCTGTTTTGTAGATTTCGAAAAAGCGTTTGATAGAGTGAATTGGGAAAAATTAATGCGTGTATTTCAGAAAATAGGAATGGACTGGAGGGACAGGAGACTGATCCGCAACCTGTACATGTCTCAGACTGCTCAGGTGCGAGTGGGGAACGGAGAGACCGGATGGGCAGTGTTAGGAAGAGGTGTAAGGCAGGGTTGCCCATTGTCACCGGTACTGTTCAACGTATATGTAGAGGAAATGATTAAAGAGGCATGGGAAGAACTGGAGGTAGGAATGAAAGTCGGAGGGGAATTCGTAAAATCGGTTAAGTTCGCTGATGACCAAGCATTAGTTGCTCAGTCAGCCAAGGGGTTGCAAGCTTTGTTGAGTGAATTGGAGGTTTAGTGCGATAAATATGGGATGAGAATCAGTATTAATAATACAAAGGTTATGCGATTTTCCAGAAATAAAAAGGCTAAGCTAACTATTAAAATAGGCGGGGAAAAAATAGAGCAGGTAGAAATGTTTACATATCTCGGAAGTGTTTTGGTCAAAGGTAGGGTCAAAGGGCAATACGGTCAATGTGGTAGGGACGTAAGGAGAAGAATTGCGCTAGGCAAGGAGGCTTTCTCAAGGAGGAGGGAGTTGATGACGGGGACGTTGAGTAGGGATGTTAAGACAAGACTCGTAAAAGCTCTGATATGGAGCGTAGCTATGTACGGCGCGGAAACGTGGTCGCTGAAGCAGGAGGATAGACGTAGATTGGATGCTTTTGAAATGTGGGTGTGGAGAAGAATGGAGAAGGTGAAATGGACCGAAAGGAAAACAAATGAGGAAGTACTAGAAATTGTGGGGGAGGAGAGGGGTTTGTTGAGAGAAATCCTATGGAGGCAGGAAAAATGGATGAAAGGCGTATTGAGCGGTAGTGGAATGTTGAAGAGGGTAATAGAGGGGAGAATGTTGGGCAAGCGAGGTAAGGGTAGGAACAGGATAGGGATGTTGGACGGGATGAAGGGAGGAAGGAAGTACAGCGAGATGAAGAGGGACCTGATATAGATTAGTTTGCTAGGTGGGGAGTCACAAAATGTTTACTTGATAGTTGTGTCCATCCAAAAACCTACCTTAACCGGTAGATTACCTAATAATAATAATAAATATGAGGATGGGGGTCGATTAATTTTAGCACAGGGTCAAGATTGCATTATTAAACGGTGTTCAAATTGGGCATTGTCATGGAACATTAATAAATGTTCGGTGGTATATATCTTTGAAAGATCAATAACATTTGTTTACAATTTAAATGGAATTGACCTTGGAGTAGTTCATACGGTAAAATACCCAGGTTTACTATCACTAAAGACAACTTGAGGGAACCACATAGGTAAAGTTTACGGGCAAGAAAATGAAAAATTGAGATTTTTTAGTCCCTTTTTCGATGACATCAAGAATATAATACCAACCCCTACGTCTTTCGGTCGGAGGGATCACGACATTAAGATTATAGTGATAGACTGAAAGGTTTCAAATGTCATTTTTTCCTAGAACGATAAGAGACCAGAATGCTTGTAGTCAAAATCCCCCAGGAGTCAGTTCAACACAATAAGTATTAACGTACAGGTTAGAGACTGCGCGTGTGTATATTGTATATATATGCTCTGCCTACCTGCTCAAATCCGCCATCCCCACCTTTCCTGTGTTTGTCGTTCATGTGTTTTCCTATCCCCTTCCCTTATATATCTGTTTCTATGTGTGAAAATAATATTTGTTCGCCGTATGGCGGGATTTTCGTGTTTTAATGTATATATATATATATATATATATATATATATTTACAGGTTCCCTCCACCTTCCCCCACCTATTTGAAAACCCCCAACCCCCTCATCCCTTAACCTTTCCTCCTGGTGCTACATCCCCTACCACTATCCCTTTTTTGGTGGCTTACAGGGTATTTATGTAGATGTAGATGTAGAAAAGTGACTCCAAGGTTAAGGACGTTCTTACCACGCTCTTGGAAGGCCTCATTTGGAATATTCATGCAGTGTTTGGGATCCGAGTGTAAAAGGCTTCATCGGGAAATTTCGGGAAATCGGGAAAAGAAGATTCACACGTCCACAGGTTCACTCGGAAAACACGTCTGCAGTTGGTGACCACGTACAAAAGTGTGATAATATATATGGGCATCAAAATATGCAAAATATATGGAGATCAGAATGAAAGTTTCACAAAAATGAAGATTCACAGAGAAAACATTTGAAAAAAAACAATGTTCACAGCAGCATCTTGCATACGTAGTCAAAATAAATTCATGAAAAAATATCAACGAACTTTTTTAATCATAGTAAAGCCACGCACTAGAAGAGCGAAGGACCTCGGTCAACTACGTGGAAAACTCAATCGTCTAGAAGCGGTTTCTTATCGGGCACCCCAATTCAAGTGCTACCGTTTAGTTGGAGTAACATGGACGTGAAAGGAAGTGCGTGAAAAGGGAGGAATAAGAAGGTAATTAAGCAGGGGAAGGGAGAGCATTAAAAGGAAGTTGGGGCGATTTCATGAAAAGGGGGAAAGCTTAGGTGAGAGGTCGTTGAGAGTGGCGCGGTGAAAGGAGAGCAAATTCGGGAGGAGATGGCAAGGATTCCACCGAGAGTGAGGGCCGAGAGCGAAGTAGCCCGAGACGATATGGGAAACGGGGAGTTATATAACTTCCAAGCGCTTCTCAGCTTGCTTTCCACTACGAGACGTCGGGCGGATAATTGCCGTTTGCGAAGGAGAGTATAAGACTTCCTGTGGCTATGTCAACATTTGAGTCCGTATTTATTAATATTATCTCATTTTTTCACCATCAAACCAAATACTTAGTTTTTTCATGATGAAGAAGAGGGATTATATGGCGTCGTGGTGATACATTCTGAACGTTTCTGGAATGTTAGTCATTAGTTAAAATCCCAGTGAAATAGCTTTTATGGCACCTCTTCTTTTTTAACAAATTAACAAATAAATCCACAGTGAAAGTAATATCACTAAAAAAACTGATCATCCCATAGAACGAATACTCTTAGGCGGGAAATGAGCCTGAGAGAGCGTATGGATGATACGATTATAAAACAAGTGGGCAAAACGAAAAGTGATTCGTTTTACGATTTTATGATAATCCTTAGAGTCTTTTTTAGTGTGAAACGAATAATTTTCTTGATACACCAGGAGCTAATTTTTTTAGGAGTAAATGCGCCGAAAGCAATACGTTTTCCGACAATTATATTGAATATTATATTACTAAATTTGCTGAAAATATTTCAATGACCACTGGAGCTCGGGTGGATGCGGCGTAATTCATACAGCTTCCCATGTAGAGGGCTTGTTTAGAATGTGGTTGTGGTGTGGGGTGACCTTTTGAGCAGCTTTCCATCCCTTCCTGATTGGCTTGCTGAGAATACTTGCCGCTAAGTCGGATGGGGAGTTAGCCGAAGAACCTCGATCTCTGTTGAAAGAATACCCACCCCAAGAATAACCACCCCGCTGATTTCTCCAACCTTCCCCGGCCATTATAATTCCATTATCTAAACAGCAATTATTTTAACTTGTCAGTCACCAAAATTATTAAACAAAAATATATTACTGACCTTGGGAAGTTAGGTACATTGTGTAGTATCTTCCTACCTTGTAAATATTAACAAGACTTTTTGTTAAGAGCTTTTCGCAGCGTTGACTCTTAATCACTCAAGAGAATAGTTGTATTAATGTACTCTCGGTTGGTCAATATGTGCACAAAAACTATGCTTTCAATAATGTTACAATTATTAACAGTAGTCTATCGGGTTATGATATGTTTCTTATGAACCCAGAATCTGTACACCAAAGTAGTTTTATGTACTGACTAATAAGATACAAAATTTTCTCAGACCCCATACTGCATATTACAATAACTCGTTCTTTAGCACTTCGTACTTTTCATTGGATCTCCATCTGAAATTCCAATTCTTTTCTTAGTTTCTTCACTTCCTTTGTTTGCCTCACTTTCTCAACATTCTCCCTTCTATTATCGCTTTCATCATCCCATTGACTCTCAATACCTCCTTCATAAACTTTTCCTGGCTTCTTCGAAATCCTCCAAAGATCCACCTCTCCTCATCCACCATTTCTGGAACTTTATTATTTGTTTTGTTTTTAGTTCATTTTATTTCCTCCGTTCTTCTCCAAACTCATATCTGACACCCAGCGCAACAAAGACAAAGGCAAAATTATGCGTTGTTTTCAATTAAACCTGTTGAATGGTTAACCTACCTATTCCAACTAGTGAGTTATTGGTCATCTTTTTCTACATAATACCTACCCCGCTAGCTGCCGCAAGGGCCTATGGCGGGGTATGTTAGGTCACTACCCGTAAAAAGAAACATATCCACATTTAAAATCAACACATCCTCGCAAACCTATACCGAGTGTGGCGTATACATTCATGGAAAAATCCTTTCAAGTTACACGCATGTACAGGGTTCGTCCGGAAAATAAGTGTACTGAGCTCAGGAAAAAAAATGTATTACACTTTTACATATCTTAAGCTAATATTCCTCAAAATAGGACCCTTGTGAGTCGATACACTTGTTCCAGCGGCGTTCCCATTCCTGGAACGCTCCCGCGAAGGCATCATCGGGAACCTCCGGAAGACACGTCGTCACGGCCTCTTTGACGGCGTCCAAAGTCCCGTATCGCGTTCCTTTCGAACTCCTCTTTATCTTCGGGAACAGAAAGAAGTCCGGTGGTGCCAAGTCCGAGCTGTAGGGCGGGTGCGGCAGCGTTGCCACGCCGTGCTTGGCCAAGAAATCCGACACGACAAGCGCGGTGTGAGACGGCGCATTGTCGTGATGCAGCCGCCAGATGTTTTTGATCGCTGGCCGGACGCGGGCGACTCGTTTTCGAAGCCTGTCGAGCACTTGGACGTAAAATGCAGCATTTACAGTTTGTCGTTCTGGTACAAATTCGTAGTGGACCACTCCCCTTTTGTCAAAAAATTTGATCTGATCAGTACACTTGTTTTCCGGACGAACCCTGTAAATTCATTAACTATCAACTGACAAAGAATTGCACCTTAAAATGCAGTAAAACATCTTCAGCAAGCTATAATTTGAAAAGTAAGAAGGTGAAATTCCACTACCACATGGACATGCAATATACAACGGTCTCCTCCCCCAAGTAATAAGTAACGCTTCCTCTAATATTTGTATCAGCATTCGCAAATATTAGTTTAATTAAAATTGGCAATTTTCCACAAAATAATAAAATATTTATTTTGTGTAAAATTGCCAATTTTAATTAACCATGATATTCCACCATATCACTCCTGAAACGTCTCTTTTTATTCGCAAATATTAGGTCCTTCATTAGGAGAAATTATTCTTGATTATTGCAATCAAATTTATTGTCTTATGAAATTTGTTTCTACCTCACACTTTCTTTAATAACGGTCGGCTTTAATAAAACGAATTTTGTAAATGCGAATAGAAAATAAAATAGCTTTTAGCGGATAGTAGTTACCAATTTATCCTTAGTAATTTTCTCCCCTATATTTTGGTTCGCAATAATTTTTAGGTTTTGCTTCCTTTAATGAATATCTAAGAAGTAAACGACCATAGATAGCATTAATGATGAGCATTAAAAGAAACAAACATTGGAATTCATAGTAATTAAAGGCATTCCGTTTACCATTTACATGATATAAGCAACCCTTTCAGCAACCCAATCCTATTATCCTAAACCTTTAACAATAGAAACTCCTCAATGCTGGTTCATTCACCGTATTAATGAGACAAGAACGCGAGCTCCCATAGGGAATTACGACACACAAGAAGGTAGTAAGATAGAGCCATAGGCATCTTTAATTGATACCGAATTTCTCCAGAGGAAGCACTACTCCTTTCGATTCTACTTTGTCATTACCGGGACATGCTTTAGAGGATAATTTTCCGCTACCAATTCAGATGCTACATATGCTTCTCTTTTGTTGCCCCAAATGTTCGCCTCTCATTGAAACGGGGACATTATCAGTAGCTTTCGAGCGCGCCGGCTTATCTACTGCAGGAATACCTTCCCATTACGCTCGCAAGAGTAGTAATTTCCAAATAGGCATTTGGACGCAATTAAACATTTTATCATTAAAATTCCATTTAAACTTACTTTCTGCATCGCAATTATACACTTAAACCTACCGGATGGAAATCTTGTAATTATTGAATAATCATCGACCGTGAAAAAATAGAAAATGATGGCGAAATCATTTCTGATTCAGCTTTTACATTGGAGTCTAGGATTATAATTCGCAGATCGGTAAGTTTAAATAAAATATCTGAGGGTCGTTTCGAAGAACTCTTTGTAGGGGCCTCATAATAAAAAGCTAACAGAGTTTGGAAGGCTATTTTTCGCCTCGCACTTTTTTTTCATGCGTTAGCTTTTCAGTTCTTTGCTTGATATCTTATGTAAATCTCGAAGCAAATGCCGTAATCCTAGCGATATATTAACATAATAACCATGAAAGAACTGGAGGTCGGAGTATGTTTGCGGTGAATTACTTCAAAATTATGTTCATCTTGCGAAATTACATGTCTACTCACATTTCCAAAAACGGAGTAACGTTAGTGGGCTTTTCATTCCCCCTTTTTGGACCAAAAATGCCAATTACCGTGTTCTTCACATTTTATGAACATGATATATCAAAAGGTTTAACCAGTTTACAAGAAAAATACTGTTAATATTAACTTAAAATCATCTCTTTATGCTCGTCATGCAGTTAAATATTCCCTGTAAAGACCCTAAAACAGATACCATGAATCGTTTTGCAATCACACTAGTCCAGATAAATCCAGCCAAAAGCGTTATAAAATGACTTTAAATTAAATCTAAAATATTGATTTCAAGTCATTGAGTTTTTCACTCATAAAAATTTTTAATATAACTCTCCGGAGTAATGTAACGAGATCACGCATCATCGTGTTGCGTTCATTGTGTTTACCAACATAGACGAGAAAGGGAGAGATTTTTGATGAAACGCGGCGGTATACCCAGAAATTCAGCTTCATTTCCACCCACTGTATTAAGCGCCTTCTTAATGGTTTTCCAATGCAATATTCGAAAAGACTGAAGGTGGCCTAATAAAAAGTTCTAAGACTAAAACACATTACTGAATAAATAAATTTTCCAATTCGACCTATTCGATGCGACCGATTTCGACGCAGAGGCAGAATAATCAAGTATAGAATATGTCGAAACTAGTAGTAGTTTAATGAAGTTTTTGTGTGAAAAAACACTAAGCTTATTTATTCAGTGATCATGTATTTTCACTATGTACAGCCTCAAACTTTCGAATTCACTAAAATACATTCTTAGGATCGAAAATTGACTATTCTCACATTTTTATTCATTTCTACCCAATTTGTACCACTTATGTTGCTACAATAATGATATTTTACCATTAGTAGAAGTACCTGTATTTAGACAAATAAGCCGTAGAATGGAGAACAATATACAAGTTCGAGAAGGATTAAAACAGTTTACATAAAATGTAATATATTTATAATGGGATCTAGTTGACCATGATATATAATGTACAAGGCTAGTTACTTATCAATGATTTGCAGTAGCCTACCGGGTTCGGGAAGGTTTTCTATAAAGCCGCTCACTGCACATTATTGTACTCCTTAGCCTTGACTAACACGAGATCAATATCCTTAAACGCAATACTTAATCTTACAATAACTCAATCTATAGTTCTGCGTACGTTCTACCGTCCATAATTGCATCCAAAATGCCTATACTTTTCCGCCCTCCACCACGCTTTCTCGACATCATCCCAATGCCTCTCAGTTTCTCCTATATCCACTTGTCCTACCTTATTAACATTTTACTAGACAGCCCTCTCTTTTCCCCTGTGATGGCTAGAACTACGTTTGTTTTCCTATCCGTTCATTATAGTAGCATCGTTTTCTCCACAGTCCCATCTCAAAGGTCTTCAAATCTACCCTTAACCTCTTGCCTTAAGGACCTAGTTTCTCAGCCGTACTAAAGTTTGCTCCGTATTCGCCTAAGTGCCTGTCATTTATTCTTGCCTCTTTGTAAAAGCCTCTTTCCCTAACAAAATTCTTTTTCTAATGTCTTTGCTACTCTTCTCACTATCTGACATACTTTCTGAATAGATTAAGTGAACTGGAAGACTTCTACCTATTTAACATATATCCAAAAACTTTAATTTTCATTGCTTTTCAAGAACGTTTCTTTAAATTTAGTCATTATTTAATAATTAACTTTGTTCCTCATTCGTTTATTTTAAAACTCTTAATCCTTAAGTTATTATTGATGGACTAAGGAATTAATCTTTCTAATTAACTACATTAAAAATTATAGACGAACAACAGAAATACATAGATTCGCGAAGATATCGCTCTCTTCTTAAAAATGGATTACGTGGATGGTAAGATAGGTATATTAATTCGTTAGAGAGAGACAAGTACTTTTTAGCTGATTAGATATTAATTTAATACACATATGTTTAACACATTTCCATTGTCATTATAGAGCATCATACGATAACGCCAAAAGCCTTAACTCATTCCCTTATGCTACTTTCTCTATTGGTTTATATGTAGATTATATAGTGCTAATTTACGTTGAAAAATAATTTTTTTTAGAGAAGGAAAATATTTTATTTGGCAGATCAAATAAAAGAAGAAAATTTGGGCAAAAATATTCAACATCATGGATGTATACGATGATCAAGAATTAATTCGTTAAATAGATTCATGTATTCAATATAGCCACCTAATTACTGCTAAATATAGGAATATGACAGAAATAAGAAGAGAACACTAGTATTTATATTATTATTTAACTATGGATATTTGAACTATTTCATAGAGTTAGCAGATCTCCATATTTTTTGCACAAATTCCATTAACCTGGGTAAAGCACCCCACGTATTTTTATTGATTTGTTAGTAATGGATTTCCGCCACATGAAAGCAGCCGCCGCATTGATTATTAGCCCACATTATCTAAAGGGTCTGATTATAGACAAAAAGCAAAGGGTATGACATATTTTGGTAAGATTTCAAAGTAATTTGTAATACATTTTACTGAATATAAAAGGATAATACCACGGTAGACACTCTAAGCCGAGACAAAGTAATGAAATAATCGGAATGCCACTAAAAACGCTGCGTGATATCGCAAATCCAGTAGACGTTTTAACGCCATTGGAAGCAGGTTACGTGACTGCATTTTTCCGCAAATCCGAGCTAGTGTGAATAAAAGAACACAACGGAAAAAAGGGACTGATGGGTTGTATTCGAGTAACTACGCGAGGGTCGTGATGAAGTTTTCCTGGTAAATTAAATTTCGGTTGGTCGTGATTGGTAGTAAATGACCAAGTCGTATAATTTGGTTACAAGCGATTGGATCTCTATGACGAAGACCGAGCTTCAAATTCCGTTAGAAATTCGTTTGAAGTCCAGCAGTCTAAAGTCTAAACTTCCGAAGGTAGAGAAGGTTTTTTTTCCATTTTTAATATTAGCCTATTAGCCAACCGTTTTTGGTAGATTTGAATGAACGCATACTACTACATACACACACACATATATTTTATGTAAAAACCATAAACACAGTAATCAACCTGAAGGTCAGTTTAGTAGGTGATGGTAGAGCTCACCCATGTACCAAGCCCGACGGCGTGTGAATATTCACACATCAGGGTAGGGGGGCCAGTTCCTTTCCCTGTGCCGGTTATGGTTTCCCAGGAAGATCTGGTACCCGAAAAATCAACTAGCTTGGGTGGAGCTGCATTTGCCCAAAGAGCCTTGCCCGGGAATCGAACCCGGGACCCTCCGGTCAGTATTTCAACGCTCTATATTATATATATATATATATATATATATATATATATATATATATATATATATATATATATATATATATAGATGATGCGGAAGTACTCACGAGAGCAATATAACTTTTGGACGGCACAATAGAACACAGAATAAAACAGATAACACGTAAAAGGACACTCACACTGTAGATGATTTAAGCTTTCGGCCTACTCCGAGGCCTTCTTCAGGTCAGACCTGAAGAAGGCCTCGGAGTAGGCCGAAAGCTTAAATCATCTACAGTGTGAGTGTCCTTTTACGTGTTATCTGTTTTATTCTGTGTTCTATTCTGGCGTCCAAAAGTTATATATATATATATATATATATATATATATATATATATATATATATATATATAACCGTTATATTTCAATTCCTCATTTATCAAGACACAAAACGACATCCTATACTAAAATAAAGCCCTTCAATTTCTTGTAATTTCCGTCTGCCTTCATCCCGTCCAATTTACGAAACTCATTTTCCTCCCCAGACCTTGCTTACCCAACATCCTCCTCTTAATCATAGTCTTCAACTTTCCATCACCAATGAAAACGTCTTCCAACCACCTTTCTTGCTTACTATGAATTTCTACCAACAGCCATATCCCCTCCTCGACTAATCCTATTACTCCTTTGTAGCAAAGCAAAACGATGAAACCTTTTACACTGAGTTAAACCACCATTCTTGCACCCCTTTCTCTGATCCCCTAAAATCCAGCATCAAAGGCCGTATTTCAAGAGTTGAAAAGTCACAAATCGAGGATTCAAGAGGGGGAAAAAACCGAGAGAACAAATGACGAATGGCTGATATGTCGAGGGGATAGAAATCCGAGTTGAATGGTTGGAACTGAAATGACAGTGGCTTCGCCGACGTGATACCGGGCGGTATCATTTCTAATAGCAAAAAAAGCGTGACAAAAGATATGATCGTGTGAATGAAGAATGTGTCTACCCAGAAATTTAGAGTCATATTTTTCTGGTTCAATGTAAAATATGAATTGAAATGAAATGCAATGTAGGTAGTAGACAGTAGATGTATAATGTAGGGGTAGAAACATTAAGAGCCAGTGAAATCAATTCGTAACATTTTTCCAGTTGTAGATGTGGACCCATATCATAATTTAGTACAAATGAAGTGAAACGACAAATGCAGGAGATTAAAACAGGAAACAGGGATCAGAAATTGGACTGTGAAAACATTAAACGAAAGGAAAATAAATGAGTACCAAAAGGATGTATGAAAAGTTCATCAGTGAAGACAAGGAGTAGAAGTAGAATCCGATAGAGTAGAATGAACATGATAAGAAATAAAAAGTTGCATAAAAAACCGCAAAATAAACTACAGTAACAGTAAAGAGAAAATCATGACTTACAAACGAAGAAAGATAGAAGGGAGAGGGAATTGGAGGAATGTAAACAGAATTATGCAGAAAGAAATGCTATTAGATAAACAATAATCTGAGATGAGAAACTAATCGGGATAAATAATCCTGGTGAGAGACGAAGTGTGACGATATACGAATTTTAAAAATGAGGCGTGAAATGGATGACTTCACAGGAAGGTGAAAGCAATGTTAGGAAGTAAAACATGAAAAATTCGTGCACTGTATTGAAGATGCATCATGAAAATATGTCTTGAACCAGTAAATATTCAAGGGAGATGGAAAGGTTACGTAGAGGATGTATTCAGTAAAAGTACTACCCTGGAAAATTTAGACATAGAAAGAGAATATGAAGTAAATGGGGATAGCTTATATCAAGGCCTATTTTACTGCGAGGCAAAGAATCCATTAAGAAATTCAAACCAAGTAAGACCGTCGAAAGAGTAGACATTCCCGCGGAATCAGACAAGGGTTTAGGAATATAAAAATGGAATAAATAGTTTTTATGAACTATATCGAAGTATTTTTAAAGAGATAATTTTGGCTGGAAGTTTTGGTCAGATCACTGTTTGTTCCCATCCCAAAGACGAGGAGTAAGTTATGTGAGAAGACTAGAGAATAATACATGTATGCTTGATGTCACATTTAGGGTGTTATTTCAAAATCATCAGCAGGGGACCTAGAATAAAATTATGGAGAAGACTTCAGTAATGATCAGCTCGTGTTACATTGGGGAGATCAAAAATAGACAAAAATATAGAGTATTATAAGGATATATTTGTTTGTTCCGTAATTTCGAGAATTCGTTCGTTAAGACTAAATTGGGTAGAGTTAATAACTGCATAACAGAAGGTAGGAGAAGTGTTGAGGGATCGGTAAATATCCTTAATCTGTACTAGTCTCACCACTTTTCAGGTGTGTTTGACAAATGCAAAGTCAAAATGGAAATTGTGTTAGGAATAAAGGTCAGACGGCTGTTCTTTATTACCTCAGTGCGTCAGCGAATACGTAGAGGAAATGTTTAAGACGGCATGGCATGGAATTAGAAGTGAAAAACAAGAGGTAAATTCACAAAATCGCTTAATTTTGCAAGTGATCAAGATGTAGTTAGCCAGTCAGCCAAATATTTTCAATCATTACTGATCTCCGTGGAAAATTAGTGTGATAGGTATGGGATGAGCATCAATACAAACAAAAGTACTGAGGTTTTTAAAAGGGAAAGACAAAGTTTAACGTTAAAATATCACGGTAAAAATAGAGAACAATTTTAATATAGTTTCCGACCAAGAGGGTCAAAGTTGTAGCGGCATAATAAGAATTGCGTTAGGCAGAGGAATCTTCTCAAGAAAAAGGTATGACAGAAACATTGACTATGGACTTCAAGAAAAGCGAAAATTTTGGCAGGGAACATGGTTTCGTACGGCTTGGAAATATGTCCATCAAAGCAATGTTATACAGGGTTCGTCCGGAAAATAAGTGTACTGAGCTCAGGAAAAAAGATTTATTACACTTTTACATATCTTAAGCTAATATTCCTCAAAATAAGACCCTTGTGAGTCGATACACTTGTTCCAGCGGCGTTCTCATTCCTGAAACGCTCCCGCGAAGGCATCATCGGGAACCTCTCGAAGACACGTCGTCACGGCCTCTTTGACGGCGTCCAAAGTCCCGTATCACGTTCCTTTCAAACTCCTCTTTATCTTCGGGAACAGAAAGAAGTCCGGTGGTGCCAAGTCCGGGCTGTAGGGCGGGTGCGGCAGCGTTGCCACGCCGTGCTTGGCCAAGAAGTCCGACACGACATGCGCGGTGTGAGACGGCGCATTGACGTGATGCAGCCTCCAGATGTTTTTGATCGCTGGCCGGACGCGGGCGACTCGTTTTCGAAGCCTATCGAGCACTTGGACGTAAAATGCAGCATTTACAGTTTGTCGTTCAGGTACAAATTCGTAGTAGACGACTCCCCTTTTGTCAAAAAAGACAATGAGCATCATAAACTTATTTTCCGGACGAACCCTGTAGGCTTCTATTGGAGACTTTTGAAATGTAAGTGTCGGTAAAACACAAATAAACTCCTAATTGGTTCTGCCACATTTTTTGGGGCTTATAGGTGCATTAGTGTGTAGTAACAGGGTCTATCAAAGCCAGCCCCTAAGCCGGTAGAACACTACTGCTAATTATAATAGCATTTGCGAAAAAAAAAATCGTCACTCTACTTCGTTCGGTACGGTTTCTCGGTGCTTACGTTTGTGATGCACGAATTCAGTGTCTATAGTAACTGATTGGTGGCTTTATATACCTTTACCTTTGGGTTGGATCATATCATTTTATTTCTATAAGCGGTCGGTCGCTGTCTTTTTCGGTTGTACGCTAAAAAAGTGAAATGGGATATTTCTTAACGAGTATTTACTCTATTATCGTGAGAAATACCTCTTTCTTTGTCCTTCCGTATTTCTCTCCCTTTCTACGGGTCTTCAGTCTGTCTTCATGCTGTCTAAAAAGCCTACTTTCTTGCATCCTTTCCCCCGCATACACAACGTCCTCCTTTCTATCACAGCCTCCAGCGTATCGTTTCCTTTCAATACTTCATTTTATTAGCAGCCAACCATTAGTCATAAACCCTAAGGTTTGTTTGATAGTTGAAGGTTCGTCAGTCCCTTTCCCTGTGCCACCTATGGTTCCCATTAAAATCCTGTACCCAAAAAAATAAAACAGCTTGGGCATTCCTACTAGTGCCCACAGATATTTATTTTGAATGTCATAAAATGATGGTGTCATTCTAATTAAAATTTTTGGAATAGTTGCTGTTTTATATTTTTAGAGCGAAGTTATTTTCAGAAAATGGGTAAAGAATGATTAAAAAAAATGGACAAAAAGTTATAAAAAATACTCATAGAAGAATTGATACGGTTAACGGTATCATCATTTTGCGGTAAAAAAGACTTTTATTATTGGAAAAAATTAATGGAAATTATGAGGGTAATGGAATTTTTAAAAGTGTATTTTGGATAAAATGTGTTAACCGACCAACGTTGATACATAGGCAAATTCCCAACATAAATTCAAAGACCTCGTCTATTTTGAAATTCTGATTAAAATTTTAATTTTCTTATTGATTGTGCTTATGGTATTTTAATAATGGGAAAAGAAATACTTTTGGTATTCAATAATTAATTTATTATGGGTTGATTCAACGGTTCTCTCGAAGATTATTTTATTCCCATTAGAACCTTATTATATGTAATGCACAAAATCACCGTTGAAAATGTTCCCTTCGAATTCCAAGCAATCAGTACATTTAATATCAGCCTCCTGCTATTCTTGTTCTCATTTATTATCACCATCATATACAATAATAAATTAAAACTTCTTTCGTATGTTTCCTTTTTAGACTGAATGATCTCAGTATTTCCCGTAGGCTCAGCATTGTTCGAAATAGCCACTATCAGGGAAAATTCTGGGGAAATCTATCTTCATTTCACACAAACCAGTTTTTCATATCTTCCAGCCAACCACATAAAATTTAATGCATTTGATCATCTACTAAAAAGTTCTGTGAGTATGATAAAAAAACACCACTTTTTAGAGTAAGATGATGATGGATCATTATTTCTCTGTATTATTGATTTAATTATTATGTAGGTAGCTTTAACTGTATGCGGGAATCATTATGTGCATTGCAATACGTTTTCGTGTGAAATAGTAGTTTAAGGGTATGATCGACGGCGTGAAGGGAAAAATTAGTATCGGTGGTGTACTTATTTTGTCGATATCCTTAATTGGTTTTAAATAGATCCCAATTTCATAAAAATGATGATGTTATTTAAATATTTATCAACTAACTTCCGGAGAGCACTGATAAAAGTTTTGTAATAAAAATAACTACAGAAAAGTCACAGTAATGAATCCTACGGTTAGAACCTATTTATTACATCCTATGCTATAGCATAGTGCCCATCATTACATTCTTGGGAATGATAATTGAGGTGGTTTCCCTTTGCCTTCCTCAACAGTGTTTTTAACGTGACACCATCACTTAATGGCCGCCCCACTGGGATCAGATGCCTTTGCAGCCGCCTCACTGAGGAACAGACGCTGCGTGGACTACCTTTCGTCTGGCTCCTAACCTTCGGCCTATCTGGCATGGGTGACCCTACCAGGAGCAATTATATTTACTCCCGCCAGCACAGCTCTAGGGGTCATCGGAAAACACAAGCCCTTCCACCACGACAAGGTTGTAGTCCATGGGAGATTTATTTGATAGTTGTGTCCATCCAAAAAAAACCTACCTTAACCGGTAGATTACCTAATAATGATAATGCTATAGCATGAGCATTTCATGTGTTCATATTATGTGGTGGATTTTTTTTCCCTGTGATGTCACAGTTTTCTAAAACTTTCTATTAGGTGCCCAGCCAACTACGTGGCGTGAAATCGGGTAAGATATAATAATAAAAACATACATTTCACGCATGCCCAACACAAAATTTTAAGTGGAATTTTCCTTCACCACTTAATAGCGACACATTAGTTCGTTAAGATGTAAAACAGCACTTAGCTCCACTCTCGCCCTCTACTTGCATCCTTGTTTAAAGCATTCCATTTATTGTCTCTTTCGCCAATTCTAAACCGTTGCAATTTCCTAAACTAATCTTTATCTGTGACATATAAGTAGCTTTTAGAATATTTGTGGTGGTTTCATGTGGACACCAGACCTCTATGAAACAGCTGCTTCAAATGGGCGAACTATCAAATATGACATATAAGAACCCGAAAAAGGCCAATGGAGCGTCTGGACGCGAGAGACTAAACTGGATGCCCGTGTGGGGCGTCGAAAGGCTCATTTAAGCACCCAACAGTTTTTTCGAACGAGACCACATCTCGCCATCCTCCGTTCACGGTGTAGCGCCATGCATTATGGGGAGGGCACCGTTGGGCAAAACGGCTCAAGCAGTGAAATGACCTAAGCGGGTTGGAGCCGCCTGCCACTGTTCAGTCTGGTTCCAGTTGTCATTATGGACGACCCCGATAAATGATTTTATTTGAATTGTTTAAAGAAAAATGAGATGATAAGTACAAGTACTTGTATTTATCCTACTTTTAAAACATACTCAAATCAAATCTCAAAACTAAAATTAAATCTTATTTTTTTCACACTTCTCGTGTTGTTTTGCAAATTTAATAGTGATAATGTTTGACCCTGAAGGATACATAATTGATGAAGTTCATTTTTTTGCTTAACTTCTGTTGTTTATTGCTTTTCCTCATTTTTTCTTATATCCACCTATCTAAAGCCTTATTCTTGCGCTCAACCTCTTGCTTCAAATACCATTTGGATTCCATGCAGAGGTAAATTCCTTGGCTGAGTCTTGAGTACTTACTTTTACGTCTTTACTTACCTATATACCTATCATAAATGGTTCGTCCTCTGTTTTTGATTCCTGTTAGAGGTTGAAAATTCCACTTTGGCACTCTTCTATACATTCAATCCCTTTTTAATTTTAAATTTCATTTAATAACGACCAACCTATGGTCAGAATTTCCATTGGCACCCAGGGAACTGTGAGAGTTTAGAGCCGTGTTCCTAAATCATGGTGAGATGGAACGATAATAATAATGTTTGTTCATGCGGAAAACAATTCCGCTAAGGTCAATATATGAACTGGTGTTCATACTCTTCGTACTCCGCCACCGGAAATGGACAATTTTCGAAAGAATAGATTTTTTTCCGTAAAAATAAAACTCTTGTATAAGAATGAGCCTTACATTTGAGTAAAATCGGCATCTCATTTCAGCAAATCCTGAACAGTTCATTTTTAATCGCATTAAAAATTATGTATTTAAAAGAGAACACAAAGGGAACCCTTATTTATTCATTTTTTAAACATAGTCTCGAATAATTGATCCATTTCTTCGAAATCTTCCCCCAATATTGCTGTGCTTCCGTTCGAACGTACGTTGTAACCTTAAAGGCTTTTATCCGACATAACAGATTTATTTTTTTCACAAATGTTATCAGCTGTTCATTATTCACATTAACGTTCTCTATTGTCAGAAAAATCAAAGGAGAATGTCTAAAAGCCAATACACATGGTGCCAGTAATGCCTCGCTGCCCACACAATACATGAATAGAATTCCGCCGGGGATAAGTGCCCGGCGGCGGACGGTAGAATTTTGCTCGTCTGGGCAATACGATATTACACTGTGTACATTTCATGCCGTACCGGGGACAGCGCCACGCCTGATGTAAATGGTGCCATGATGACCACGGAGCCGTGCCGTCCACGGCACGGTCCGAAGCCTTTGAAGGCATCCATACTAAGGACCTATGGTTATTTGCTAGCACGACGCCGCGTAGTCCCGTGAACCGCACCCGGTGAAAAGCCATTTTGTTTGAAAGAGACCTTGATACTTATAGATACTGGCAAAGCAGCAGAAAATCACCCGTCCCATAATTGATAACAGTATTCTCGTAGCTTCTATGCAATGCAAAATTGCCAATGACTTAAGCCTTTGAAATTAATACAGTTCATTTAATTTAAAGAAATGCCGGAGATGCCGCGACAGCAGCTATTAACAGTTATCCGCAAATGGACATTAGAATGCAGAAATTTTCAGTGAGTAAAAATCATTCGCCTTGGCCGAGACATATCATTTAACCAAAACGGAAAAATTAATACCATCACGCACGATCAGGAAGCAGTACATCGGCCAGCACTAAACAATTACAAAGATAGAGTTTCTCAAAATGTTAAATAATGTCTTCATTGTGGATTCGCGAGACATGCTTACCACCTGGGTTGAGTGTAACCAGTGGAGTAGGGGATACAAGTAGCTGGTTACTGTAGTAAACACAGTTCCATGCTATGAATTTTTATGAAGCCGCTTTCCCACGTGTTTAAACGTCGTAATGCCCGCCTACGCGTATCACGAGTGAAAGAATAAAATAGTTCCACAGTATAACCATTCATTACTCGTTTTCCTCCTCCATTCCTTACTCGTTTTACCACAAATTTCTGTGCACGTGATTTCCTTAGGAATCACCCTTCCTTCAAAGAATTATTTACTCCCTCCAAAGGGTCTTCGTCGTTGGAAAAGCCTTTCACCTTTCCTCCCCTCCATTTCCTCGGCTTAGTTTTTCTCTCTCTTAAATTCTTTTTTCTCATTGAGCCGGGATAAGCCCTGACCTTTCCATGCAAGAGGGGGTTATAGATTAGAATGGTCAACCGCATGCGTCGGTCTTACTCGCTTCATGGAAACTCCGTCGCTTAGATAACATTGAAGGTTAATGACTGGCTTCTTGCTTGCATGCCAAGCAAGTGGTGGGCATCAGAGAAATTTACTTTGTCCACATTTACATTAGATATTTATGCTAGGTATAATTTTCAAAATTTCATACACAATTATAAGAAATATGAAAAATATTAAGGTGAAAATTTAATGAGAGACTACAGATTTTATCGATTTTAAATGTGGTATTTTATGCTAAAAAATAAATAATTTACTGTAGAGGTAACTGTTTTAAGTCAACCCCAACGATGCAAAAGGATTGTAGTCAACGTGTTTCGGTTTATCGGTTTGTGAATTATGATAATTCGCTGTCAGATTTCCTCATTGTTGAATGATTATTTTTTTCGTGACTACATGAGTGTTTAATAGAATGAAACGTGAGATTTTGAGGTAGTATTGCGGAACAAAAAAAAACAAACTGCGCTCCTTGTTTCCTTTAAGTCGAGTCATATCCCCTTTTAAATACTGAAAACGTCAATCTTTCTGTCATTTATAATCAGAAATAGTCGTAATTAGCAGGTCCATACCACATCAATTTTAAGATTTTGGGGTTCAATTGAAAGATATTAAATGTTATTCTGGAATTTTATTAATTGTGGTGGTATGAGTTATGACAATATACATTGAACGCTATCGCCTATTTACAACTTAGGATAAAAGAACATATTTGTCACATATAAATGGCTCAAAAATCAATTTAGAATAATTTACTGTTTCTTTTCTCATGCTCAATTTGTCTAAATCATAATTGTGACACTCTTTCAGCAAGTACGAAGATGAGATTTTTTTCTGATAAACGGAAATGTTCTCAAACTTCACTATCAACTCTTTTTCAGCTCCTCAACCGTTTAATATAATTTTTGAAATAATTTTTAACCTATAATAAGAATGAACCAGCAAAACAGGAGATAAAGTCAGGCCCGCTTTAAAGATTAGCTGAGTACTAGTTATAATAATTTTTGATTTGTTGTTACTAAAGTACTGGCTACATATCTGGACCAAGCAGTCAAGTATTATTCTTTTGTAATTTATGCAACCCTGATATTTGTCATTACAATTAAAAGTAATATTAGTAATCTTCAACATTAACAACAAGCGATGTTGCACGTAACTTTATCAAAAGACATTTCTTTAGAATTGTGCTTTACTGCATGCCTTCCATTTCGAAACTCTTAGCTACCATGCTGGAGTTGTTCTTGGTGTTGAAAGTTAAAAGCACGAATGTTTTAGCTTCACCTAATGCATCAAGCACTCATTTAATAGCGAGAGTCCGGAAACTGGCATTCCAGGGGAAACCTACACTTAGCCCTGTATTTTCTCGGGCAAGTTTCCATTTTCAACCTCGGGGATATTCTGAGACAAAAGAGTGCCTAGTGAGGGCGAAGTTTGTTTATAAAAAAAAGAGATGAGAGAGAGAGACCAAAAGAGAATGGGAGAGAAATTGAATGAGAGTAAAGGGAAAAGAGGAAGATGGTAAGACGGTATGGAAGTTACGGCGAATGTGGGGGTGGGGGGGGCTTGGGAGTAGGTGGTTTGTGCGTGGGCGGAAATAGGGGAGAGCGGATGGAGGGTGTCCGGGGAAGGGAGGGGGAGAATGAGCGAGGAAAGCACGCCAGGAGGGGTGAGTAAAGAACGGAGGGGGATGGGGCACCGTCCCCCGGAGGCGGCGGCTTTATGAAAGGCCACCCGGAGAACAAAAGCTCCACGACTCTCCCACGAGATGCGGATAGAGAGGGAAAGGAGAGATAAAGGAGGGAGGGCGTGGCGAGGGGATGTGGGAGTAGGAGGGGAAGGCGGGGGTGTAAGGTCGTGCCAGGGGAGTGGCCGGGCGTTTTTTGGGGGAATCGGCGAGGGAAGAGCTGAGCCCGCTGGCGACAGAGGAGGAAAGAAATAAGTGTGGAGTATCGGTGCATCGACCATTTAGATATTTTTTCCCTCCGTACACGGGTTCACTCTCAATTATTCAAGACCAAAACGAGGCCCATGAGCTGACTTTGACTTCTCCCCATCCTTTTACAACAATCGTGACCCCGAATCCACTGGTTGGATATCGGTGGTTTACCGCCGTCCGATAAAAATGAAACTTTGCATTTAATATGTATGAGAGGGTATTAGAAATGTACGAGTACACGTACATAAAAAGTGTAATAAATGGCCCGGAAAATTATATTAACACTCTACACCTCATTGTTAATTCTTACTTCTTGGATGACATAAAATTAACTTTAACGTAATATAAAATATAAAGAGTATAAATATGTACATAACTAATCTTCAGTTTTTGCCTGTCGACGCATGCAAATGGTTTCCTTCGCTATTCATACGAATAGAGGATTAGTGAAAATGGATAGAAACGCATATGAGGACAAATTCAAGGTTAATGGGGAAGATTGAAGGTTCTAGATCCAAGCAGAAAAAAGTGTACTTGATTGTACTTGATATATAACCATATGTGTGTGTCTATATATATATGCAAGACCATAAACATAGCATTCCACCCGAAGGTTGGTCTTTTAGGGAATGATAGAGTTCACGTAATACTAAGCCCTTTTCAGCGTGTGAAATTAGGTAGGTAGGGGGCACAAAAGATCACTATATATGTATATATATATATATATATATATATATATATATATATGTTGGGCAAGCGAGGAAAGGGCAGGAATAGGATAGCAATGTTGGACGCGATGAAGGGAGGAAAGGAGTACACGGAGATGAAGAGGGACCTGATGTAGAGTAGGTTGCTGGATTGGGTTTTGTTTGGAGTTACAAAATGTTTATTTAATAGTTGTGTCCATCCAAAAACCTACCTTAACTGGTAGATTACCTAATAATATACACACAAACACACACACACATATATACAGAGAGGGTATCAAGGAATGAGGGCATTGGCATTAAATAGTGTAGCATGGAGGGATAGGGTGAACCAATTCTAGGATTTAAATACTGATGATGATGATCATGTGTATATTCATTTATTTATTATTTTTATTTAGTATAGCATATATATAAAAATGTGTATATATTAGGACATACATGGGTGTGTAAATACGAGTATAAATGTATGCACACGTGTATATATATACACACACACATACAGTGTTCGTCCGGAAAATAAGTGTACTGATTTTGGGGAAAATTGGACTGAAAGGGGAGTCGTCCACTACGAATTTGTACCAGAACGACAAACTGTAAATGCAGCATTTTACGTCCAAGTGCTCGACAGGCTTCGAAAACGAGTCGCCCGCGTCCGGCCAGCGATCAAAAACATCTGGCGGCTGCATCACGTCAATGCGCCGTCTCACACCGCGCTTGTCGTGTCGGACTTCTTGGCCAAGCACGGCGTGGCAACGCTGCCGCATCCGCCCTAAAGCCCGGACTTGGCACCACCGGACTTCTTTCTGTTCCCGAAGATAAAGAGGAGTTCGAAAGGAACGCGATACGGGACTTTGGACGCCGTCAAAGAGGCCGTGACGACGTGTCTTCGAGAGGTCCCCGATGATGCCTTCGCGGGAGCGTTCCAGGAATGGGAACGCCGCTGGAACAAGTGTATCGACTCACAAGGGTCCTATTTTGAGGAATATTAGCTTAAGATATGTAAAAGTGTAATACATTTTTTTTCCTGAGCTCAGTACACTTATTTTCCGGACGAACCCTGTACATACCTATTAAGAATGCTCAAAAGATCGATGAACTTACAGGGGCTGATAACCAATATAAATAGTTTTCACATTTCGGTGATCATGTTACGTCATCAGACTAAAAGAATTCTTCTCTTCGTTTAATGAATTGTCGCCGAAATGTTAAAAATATTTATGAGAGTGCCCTTTTCCTTTATTTTATATATACGCCCTGTATTGATATATTTAGTGTCTCCGGTCTCCAGCCTTCTTCAAGGAGTATTTATTTACAAAATCATAAATCTGTATTAACCAGTTTCTTGAACTGAGTAACTACTTGAGTTTATAGGAACATTAAATCTTACACGCCTAAGATTGGTTTTTATTGCTCGTGTTACCCATAAAAATCCTGTGTGTGTCGAGTTGCACTAAAGATATGTTATGCATATTTGAATAGCTATATAGGTCAAAATTATTAAAAGTTGGGATTTTTTTCTGAAACTCTAGAATTGAGGGCAAGTGTCTTTAGAACCTACGGGTAATAGTCCCTCATAAATAATCGCGTCCTTGCACAAGAGTGACCTCATACAGGAAGGAAATACAATTTTAAATACCAATATTTGCTGAGGACCGATATTTTTCTCAATATTTTTCTCCACCCACTGAGTGGAGGAGAAAAGAATGTACCGAGAGGCGAAGCTGTGTTTGGTCTGAACGGAAGAGGGCTGCGAGAATCGCTCGAGGCAGGAAGCCTTGGGAAGATGATGCGAAGGAATTGACGGGGAAAATGGGAAACTCTTTCGGGGGATTGTCATTGGAGACGCGGGAGGGAATCCTGGGATAAAGGAAGAGTGTAAGTTGGAGGATTGGGTGGGAGAGAAGCTGGAACGAGATCGGGAGGAAATCGTGGTGGTCAATAGGGTGGGAAGTAGCCTCCTCCCCACCCCTTCTTCACTTCAGATATTGACCTGCTGGGTTAAATTTGACAAAGGAAAAGGCACTGTAATCATAGTATTTAACTCAGTATAAGTAATAACAGAATGGTGGTATGATAAAATCATAACTTACCTAAGTCCGTAAGGAATTTAATAATGAGTTGCCTATGCAGATTTTATGGTAATTGTACAATGGCGGGGTTTGCTAGTTAACTATAAATCCCATAATAGCACAACTGCCTAGGAATCTCTCGAGCCGGTCAAAACGATAGCATCACTGCCAGTCGCTAATAAAATCTCGCCTCGATTGATTAATGTTTCTCACACGGGGTTAGTAGTATATTTTATGTGATATCATACAATGTTGAAACCCTGGGACACCTGAAACAAAAATCTACAAGGGCATGGTATCTTAAATTTGATATATCTATACATTCCACGCCTGAACAATTCAGTAAATGTTTAGATTATTTTAATGTATAGGGATCTATTTTTACTTCTGGTCATGCTAATTAGCTCTAAGTCCTTTCGTACTGATTGCTATTACTTTATTTCTATGAGTATGGCATAAGATAATACAAATAGTCTTACCAATTGTTTTTTTATTTTCTCTTTCATAAAGGGATAACCATTTTCAATCGAATAAATTTCAACCATCTCTTATGTCAATAATTAAAGTTGGATTACATGTTTAGGATATATTATAAACGATTGCCGGGATTTGGAAACCGATAACTCATATACCTTCAATAAATATTGTTAATATTCTCGCTCACACGCCTTCCATATCTTCCGATCCCTTTAAAGGTGAATACGGAAAGGCGGTTCTTCCATCCCAATAGTTATTTCTTTAGGAATGTCACAATAACATTGTTTTCAAGAATGATCTGTACCGTAAAAAAAAAACAAATTAAACTATCATGTTCAAAGAATATTTTCTCCAATTTTTAATTATTTTTTCTCGCTAGTGATTGTTCTATCACTCTCTAGAAATTCTTACGCCTTATATCCTTCTTCATTGGTCCCTTAAACCTTCCACATTGAATTTCCTTTCTATTATATAGCCCACGCGTCAATGATGTACAAGGATTAACTGATTCATATGGATCTTAATTTATCTTTGATTGCATACGTGCATCACATTACTTTCATTATTACAAGAATTTATCGGTAGCGAAAATGAATGTTTTGCATGGTCTTTCCTAATTTCGTTCAATTATTTCAGAAGTGTAAAGCTATTTCCTTACTTTTTTATCCTGATTTTTTTAAATTTCCATAGAAGAAATATTTTATCAATTACTTAGGTTAAGAGGCAGTAGTAAACTAATAAATTGAGTGTTCGAGTACTGAAGTGCCTCGGATTCAAAACTGGGGAGACATCTTGGGTCAATCTCATATAAAAATCCAAGTATGGTGCGATATTCTGGCTGCTTTAACGTCGTGGAAAACTGAATGGTGGGATGGCAAAAGGCACTGCTCCATATATCCTGAATGTTTGAATTTCACCAGCCTTAGGGCTACGTTCGGAAGAGATAAAGAATAAAATACAATGTGTTACTCAAAACGTGTGTCGACTTGAGGGGGGGGGTCATTCTTTATACTTTGCCTCATTAAGGAACTATATTAGCATTTTGAGAGTATGAATAACTGAAAAAGGAAGTAATTTGGGGAATTCCACGTTATACGAAGTACATACGTTTAAATAATAGTTGAAGATCGTCCGAAACTTATCTTTAGTTGGTAGACTACCTATCATGCTATTGCCCGAGAACTCATTTTTAAAAGAGCTACAAAATGTTGAGCTGAGCATCATAAAGCTCCAACTTTTACTTTTATTATGTTCTAATTATATTTCACGGAAAACTCATATTATTTGTATCATCCAATGTAGATTAAATCCGTCCTTCTGCGTTTGTACATTCAATTCCCGATTTTATACGGGAGAAACTCTAAACGCACCAAGTAGTCAGTATAGTTTGTGTTTGTCGTAAGAAAGTATGATTTACAATCCAATGAGAGCATGTTTTCAATTTCTCCGCTGGGCAGCTCTTACTAATTTATTCAATTCAAAAACCTAAGGGAAATGCAGCAACGGTAACTTTAGTTGAGTTACCCTCTGGCTTGCACAGAAACACGAAAATTCCAATGCGAAAAAATCATTTTGTTTTTTCCGACGATTTTTATACTATGGAATTTTTTGGTTTTGAATTCATTCCATGTTTTCAATTAAGACTGGTGGTCGTAATGAAAATAAAAATGGGGACTTCGAGTCCATATTCTCGTATTTGTATTGAATGTGTATTTTCGTAATATGGCAAATGTTCTGTTTTATTCGTGCAAAGGGGTGTACATGATACACTACCCCACTCTTAAGTGCGGTACGTACATATTTAGGTAAAAAAGATGCATATAAATAAAAAAGTAGCCGTTTCCTAGGATAAAACGCGTGAATTAGACTAGAATACCAACTGTACCTCGGGATAACATTAGCGATACTGATTTTGCAATAAGGGTAACATGTTATTATTTTCATTCTCTACGTTATATCATGCTACCACGCTAATTACTAGCCAAAAATACATATCTTCTATTTCATTTTTATTTTCTTAAACTGGTTATAATATTAAATAAATGTGTGGAATGCTTCAGTCGATTAATTACTCATGTTGGAATTTGCGGTGCACCTCCGAATGAGAGAAAACTTCATGCTAAACATATACGTTTACTTTAAAAAGTTTATTTTTCAATGCATACATTGAACGAGGTCTGAATCCATCATGGTGCGAAGTTTTTTTAGTCTGTAATTACTAATCAAATGGCATGCGGTCAAACTGAAAAACCTAACAAAGAACGTAAATTACATTAATCAAAGTCACAAAATGTGTCATAACCAATGTAGGATTATTTTCGGAGAATAGGGAGTAAAATATAAACCATTTGTGAGCAAAACGACGGAAAATGGAAACCATATTGAATCTGAAGAAAGAAACAAGGTGGTGAAAAAGTCTTTCACCATATATGCCTTGTGGAAGTTGTTCATCAATATGTACGTAATGAAGCACGAAAAAAGGATCAAAGGCATTACGTTTCCACAGGAAAGAATTTATTATTTTCGACTAATTTTGCTACACTGCGGCATTGTCTTGACTCGATCCATCACCATCTGGACTCGATCCAAATCAACGATCTTTCAGACGTACGTAATAAGTGTAAACAAAAAAAAAGGACTGAGACCATAAACGGTAATTGATTCAGGACCGTAGCTACGTTCATTGCTCATTTGTATTGTCCGTAATAAGTTTCTTGACTACGCCAATGTGCATTTACGCTGCCTTTCCTTCCGCAGTAAGCCGCGCGATGGCTGGTTTTTTAATGTGAGAATTGTGTTCATCTTGTGTTACACCCATATAAAATTCAAAAATTTTAGCTTGGCGAAAATCATATTTCTAGCCCACTGGCGGCTATCTAGGAATATAACAAATAAAATCCTCTAAGAGACTTTGAATGACTTCCTTTTAGATTGTTAACAGTCCATAAAAAATATACTGTATTCCATAATGTTTTCACTTTAATAGTCTTTTCATGGATTGATATCCTAGAATTGCAAAGCTGTTGCTCATATTTTAATAACTGGCGTCTCCTAAAAACTATGTTAAAATCCCTTACAAGGTAAAGACCCCTGAATTATTAACATGGTTCAATCCTTAACTTCTCTGTCATTGATTTCATTCCAGATGTTCGTAAGATAGAAAGATTTCGTCAAAAAGACGACCGCATGAAGGATGTAATGCCATTTAATTTCATGTCTAGTCGAAAACAACCTTATCTACCATAACACTTCTGTCATTTCACATTGAAAGTCTAGGTTAATATGCGTGTACCAAAACGTGATCATTCAATCACTCACATAAAATCTCCCATTGCTGAGGCTTACGCAACATTTGTGAGACACTGACCCATTATCAATATTTTATTTATGATCACCGGCGTTAAATTGGTGAACCAAATCTGTAAATTGTAATGCACATATTTTAGATGTGAATATAATTAATGCATCAAAATGTTTTATATCACTCTGAGAGTTTTTATCAAATTATTTTAATAATTACGTGTAAATTAACTGCGAATGTCTCATTATTTAACTACGTTGTTCACATTACTTTGAACTTTCCTTCCGTGAAAAAGAAACCGAGCTGATGAATCACTTTTACTTCCAACTTTTTCTCCTAAGGTCATCAAAGTTGTCAAAAAAGACCAGATGGGGGCGTTCATTACCTTATCATCAAACCCCAAACCCGTGTTAATATCTTTGAATGAAGAATGGCTGAATGATCTAATCTTATGACATTCTAAGTGTTCCCCAATGATTATCACGCGAACGCCTTCTGAAACCCTAAGTAACTTACGACGAATCATTTTTGGGCTGCTTCAAAAAGAACAGGCTCACTATGTTATAATTTTCCCTTAATTCATACCATATTCGCGCGTTTACTCCTCTCAAAGAAATTTTTGATTCCGAAGTGTTATACTGCTAAACGATGAACGGTTTTACTCTTATTAAACTCTGGCTTTCTCTCAGAAAGTCAGACAATACTTTTTGCCACGTGATGGATTTTGTGAGAAACTTGACGTTCCTCATTTTCCTTTCGAATTTTTGTCAAAATGTTTTGACTCCTGAGGCAGAATGAACAAGAAGGTTTTAATGATGAAAAAATCTCAGAATCTGGTATGAGAGCTTATTTTACAACGGAACGATTAAGCATCGTTTTCGTATCAGCTAGGACTACATTTTCTACATCTACATAATCAACCATTTCAAGGGTCAATAACCAACAGTTTCAAGGGTGATTGGTGTGGAGTGTAAGGGCACCACCGATAAAATAAGATCCAACTACTTGAACAAACAAACAAAAACGTGCTACTGCAAATCCCCAATGATAACTTTTGTTTATGCAATACTTATTTTAACTTACACACATTCTAAAATATATGTAGGCATTACACAATATACACATGTCCTTGCACCTACAAATGCACCAGAGACCCAGAATTTAATCTTATTCTCCCTTATAATTGGATTTTTTTGCTATTTTATTATGACCTTCATTTTTTTTTACTTTTAGGATCCCTGATTATCCGAGGCAAGAACGAATATTTATACCTACGAGTATACCGGAGTCTATCTCTCTTATCTTATATTTGTGGTTAAACCTATCCTAGTAGTGTGGAGTCATAACAATTCCCTTTGCGTAATAGTTAAACTCGTTTATTCCGAACCTTGCTAAACGTCTAAGCTTTGCTTTTTCCCTATGCATCCTATGCCTTTTTTTCCGATGACATCAAGGATATAATACGAACCCCAACGTATTACGGTCAAAGGGATCACGAATATAAGACTAGAGAGATAGACTGCAAGACTGACAGGTATAAAATGTGATTTTTTCCAAGAACGATAAGGGACCAGAATGCTTGAAGCCGAAATTCCCCAGGACATAGTTCATTACAATAAGTATTAACGTACAGGTTAGGGACTGTGCGAGGATATGTGTGTGTATATATATATATATATATATATATATATATATATATATATATATATATATATATATGTGTGTGTGAATATGTATATATTTTTTCTTACAGGTTCCCCCCACCTTTCCTCCCCCAACCCCCTCAACCCTTACCCTTCCCCCATGGTGCTACACCCCCTGCCACACACCTCTTTGGTGGCTCGCAGGGTATTTATGTAGATGTATACATCGCAACTCCCATCCTAATTCCTCTAAAAGGTCTGGAACACTTGTCTACTTATCGTAATATTTTTTGAAGAATTTAGGGGAGTTGTCTGAATTTTATAAAATTTTTTATCAACGATTTTTCGCAGGGATCCAAAATACTTAAAGCTAAAGCGATATAACACCTCTCTTTAACTTTCACATTACGATTTCCCGCAACTAATATGCGTACCCAATGAAAAGCGCGGTGTTAGTACTACCCACAAAAATTTACCTTGTTCTGCCTTAGTTAACGCTGAACCCACTATTATATTTAATCTCTCTTATATTTAATATCATAGCAGAAAATTTATATCCTGCTCATCGCTTCATTTCCTTGATAATTTTCAAACTTTGAAATTATCGTTTACTTGATACTTTTAAAGCATTTGCTTGTATTTAGTTATAATCCTCATGCATTTTCTCCTTGTTCATAAGAAATTCGACTTCAAGATTAAATGTAAAATAAGTTTTGGAGATTCCCTGAAAGCCAGATGCTTATATCTTCATTTTTCTGCCTCGTTTTTGTGAAATAATCCGCATTCATGGAATTCCATGCATACGAGATAAATTTGGATAATATGGATACAAAAAATATGGGTCAGAGAAATATAACGTTTAATATATAAAATTTCGATTGAGTAAGAAATTGAATAAAATTTTGATTTAATTTAGTGGTGGTATTGCAATGTTTTCTCAAATTTCACTGTCAGAATTCCAGATTTAAAAACTATATTGCATTTAAAAAGCGGAGGATACGTTTTGCATCAAATAATGAATAGCAAATTTCTCTCTTAGAGTAACTATATTAATTATTTCAAAATTTTTATCACACTTTTTCAACCAACTTAGAGATTGTGTGTAGACAGGAGTCTTACTTTATACTTTAATCCAAATGTAAATTTTAACATTATTAGTATAATATACTTAATGATAATAAAACTCTCCTATAATTTTGCACCTAATAGATTTTTTAGTTAATATTTATTGTTGGTAATCTACCGTTTAGTATAGGATTTGAATGGACACAAACAGCCTAACATTTCTTAGTCTTGCCCGGATTACAAAATGGCGCCACACTAAAAGAATCCTATTTTCAATTCAACATATTTTCCACTTCCCTTCATTCCGTTGAATGTACCCATTTCGCTATCCCTTCTTTGCATATCTATCTTCTTTGCCTACCCATCGCTCCAACATCCCCTTGCCAATCAAAATATACTGCATCCATCTTTTTTGCTTCATTTGGATTCTTCCCAGCATCTCACGCCACCATGCCAAGGACATCTACGTTCTTTCCCTTAGTAGCCACTTCACCTCTTTAGATAACTTTTCACGGCTACACGTCAAAATCCTCCAATCTACGCCTATCATCTTGCCTCAACGGCCATCAATCTGTGGCAAAATGGAACAAAATCATGCCCCGGTGTTTTAATTTTAATTTTTCTCAAAATTCTAATTCAATGTCCCAGTCATTAATTACGTCCTTGCCTAAATTAATTAATTGCCTGTTATCTCTACTATGTTAATCATGTCGGCCTAAAACATTCTGCGACAGGTAAACTGCTCTTGTATATGAGATCCTATTATAATGTTTAATTTAGCTTTATTCATTCTCTCAGACCGCTTAACCTTTGTTATGTTCACATTTAATCCCATTCCATATCCATCGAACCGACTTTCTAATGTGCTCCGTAATGCTTGTAAACTCCTTGCTAATTAGCTAACTGAACTTGATTATTCGCAAACCTCACTGATTGACATTAACAGGTGAATTTCAATAATCTCTCGATTATATTCCTATTTACTGTTCAACAGTCATTAGTTCTATCTGAACCAAATAAATTGATTAATATTCAGATCTGCGTACCAACAAGTAATCGTAAAATGGAATAAATAGTAAGGGTATACGATCAACTTGAGAAAATATTATTTGCACTGAATGGTTGAGGCCTTAACTTTGTAGAAATCCATGTTTAACTTAAGAATAAATAAATTATAAAAAGAATAAATAAATAAAATTTATTTTTTACCCTGGAAGGAACAATTCATAGTGATGAAGGATTGGAATGGACGTTGGTCGAAGGGGGAAAGTGGGGTTAGCACGCAGAATGCGCTATAGAGCTCTCATGGAGATACAGTTCAATTATAACAAACACTTGGTATAAACACCATAATAGACGTACATATATATGGAAAATTGCTCGGGGATTCAGATAATATCTGTTAGACTACATAACGGTTAGCCACAGATGTAGGAAGAGTGTGATTAATTTGCACCGTTTTTCTAAAGCGGATGCGGGTTCAGATGATTTTTAAGTACTGATTATATCTGGCGTTATATTTAAGAAGATAAAACAGGGAAAGTGGATGAGAAATGGAATACAGAAGCATTAACCCTGAGGAAAAAAGTATTACTAAGAGACAGTGGGCAAATTTATGAGTGACGACAGAGAGACGTGTGCAGTAAGAAAGACAGTGAAGGCTTGAAGTGTATAACCTATAAAAATTAATATTATGAATAGAAGTTACTAGGCAGAGATCCGTCTCCATTTCAGATATAATAAGAAATCACAATCTGGTGGTCATAGGCATCTAATTCCAATGCATAAAGATGAAGAACGTGACACAGGAATCCAGATGAAAAGCAGAGGTAATGGAGCAACAAGAGAAAAGTTCACCACGACCATTTTCGGAAAAGAGAATAATTATAAATAATTGAAGACCTAAAAGAGTTAAGAAGGAAATACAAAAATCAAAGGAATGAAACTGGGGAAACCGTTCATAAGAAGTTGCGGAAACTATTCATACAAAAGTGCGAAAAGGTTAAGAAAGAGTGGATTAAAACCTTCTGCGAGGAAATAAATGACAATATAGGAGTGAAGGAGAACAGCAAAAGTTCTTGCAAACTTTTGACGAGATAATTCGGAGAAAAAACAAAATCCCACAACGTCCGAGATGCTAATGGAAAGACACTAATAGAAGAAAAAAATCACTGGGGAGAGATGGAAGGAATACATTGAAGTGCTCTGCCAATAGCACAAAACAGCTGGAAGATGATTTAATTAAAGAAGATATCTTGACAGAAGAGAGTAAACGGAGCCTGAAAATACTGAGTAGCAAATTCGATAGAGTTGTGAAAGACCCGAAGAGCAAAAAAGCACAAGAAGTTCACAAAAAAGGTACTCGGGATCAAAGGAAAGGATTTCCTTTTCAAAAAAGCTTCAGAGGACTTCGAGAAGCTAGTGACAATTACAATACCGAAGAAACCAAGTATAGATAAATTCAAGGAGTAAAAATCATTGAGCCTGATATCTCACGCATTAAGTATACCTACTTAAATGATTAGCCTAAAAATATAAGTAAATACAGAAAAAGTCTCTCGAAAAACTGATACGGATTCAGGAAAAGCCAAGGATCAAGAGGTCACTGGCTAAAAAATCATATGTTTAAACGTCATGGCATTCATGTGGCATTCATCCAATTTGGGGAAGGCCTTCGACAAGTTCAATTTTTAAAAGATGTTTGAGACACTAACAGCACTTGGAATATATTACTATGTCAGACCAACAATCCATCACCTCTACATGCATCAAGTAGCAAGCATGCAAATGAAAAATGGACGGAATGCATAATGAACAATAAACAAAGGAGATATACCGGTATTCAACCTATCCCCAGCACTATGCAATGTACGGTAAAAACCTTCCGAGTGCAATAAATGAAGCACTGGAATTGGACATCAAAGTACTCAAGGTGAATGACGAATAAATTAACATTCTTAGGTTCGTAGATGACATCTCAGTAAGTGAAGAAGCACAAGAGGGACTGCAAGCAACTCTGAATACTATGGAATGTTTCGGAAATATGATATGAGCATTGAAAAGAAGAGAACCAAAATACCTGTTAGTGGAAGGGTGAAACTGAAAGCTGATATCACAGTAGTGAAACTGCAGCCAGTGGGATTATTCGTCTATCCGGCCAGAAAATATAATTGGTATGAAAGAGTTTCGAGCGACATGAAGCAAAGCTCAAACGAAGAAGTTCATGAAGAAGAGGCAACTGCTATGTTAAAATAACCTGGTGTTGCAAACTATGACGAAGTTCGTCAAATCGTTTGTATGGAGTAGTGCACTGTACGGAAGAGAGAGAGAGCATTAGAAAAGTGGACCAGTAAAGAATAGAAACCTTTGAAATATGGCGCTGGGGGATAATTTTGAAGATTAAATGGACTAAGTAAGAACAAGGAAATAGAAAAGTATTGAATTATCACATAGTAAACTCCACGACAAAGAAGAACTAAATGGTTGGATAAAACGTATGGCACATTGGATTAGTTAATATTATAGCAGGAAAAATTAAAGATAAGATACCACGAAGAAGGTCAAAGATAAGTACATAGGACAAGGTAAGATGTACGCGAAGCAGATAAGCTGTCAGGGGTGAGGGAATTAACATTGAATAGAAAAGAATGGAGGACTGCAAAATTCAAATCTTTGGATTGAAGTAGCGATGATGATAATGACAGAAGTTCCAAGTCGTCATTTCTTTATAGATTCGAAAATCGCAAATTTCTGCATGAAATTAGCGTTCAATATGCATCGAAATTTGGCTCTATTTTTTCAAAAATGTTAAATATCACGTTGAGCGAAATCATCTACTCATCAATTGGGTAACATCGTATATAATTTAAATAAAATCGCCCTATTATTTATTATTTAAATCGCTCTGTTAAATGTTCAATAAATAATAAAAAATGTATAATCCCACCGGTAGAAGAGAATCAGCAATAATTGCTAGCGAATGTAAGCTGTACATTGTCCTTTCTAGAAGTGAAGTATATTATGCAAGATTCTATCAAACTTATTATGTCTGATTGTTCCACGTAGAGTGTTCGAAATGATAGTAATACAATGATTCCATTAAAAGAGACGTCTCAAGCGTGATATGGTGAAATATCATGATTAATTAAAATTTGCAATTTTCCACAAAATAAAATTTTATTAATACAACCGGTTTCGATGTAACTACATCATTATTATTAATAAAATTATTAATAAAATTTTATTTTGTGGAAAATTGCCAATTTTAATTAATAATGATTTCATTGTTTTCCTTTACCCTCGAATTATCAAATAAACCGCACAAAATTCTAGGTACATTTGAAAAGGACTCTGATACGATGATATTGTTTAAAATTATAAATTCACACGCAATTAGATTTGTTATTCTACTCTTCGAGGTTCCATTGCAATAAAATTTTACTTAAAACTTTCAGAAAGAGATCCAGAAGGCCACTTGTATCAATGATAACCGCTGAGCATCGAACCTGAAAGTTAAATCGGAGTAATAGAACACTTGTTCCAGCATTAGTCTCAATTGGACATTCAAATACCGAGCAATTAAAGCCGTTTTGAGAGAGAAAAATGACCGATATCCAGCCTCTCCATTTCCAGCTATCTCTTACATTTTAATTGAAAAAAAACTGTATAAAGCTACCCGCTCAAAATCCAATGCATATCCTTCCCTTCAAGGGTCTAAGTCCGACTTAGAGCAGTTCTCAGTGTACTACATCCCGTGTCCTTATCCGCCTTCTTTTTTTTCAAGGGAGACGGCAAACATGGTGTACTTGATAGGCCAAGACCGCACGTAGGTGCATTTAGCCACCGTCAAAGGCGAGAAGGGAACTAAAGCCTTTCATGCCCCCTACCCGTCCTAACTGCTTGACACACATCTCGCGTGCAACAGCTTAGTCCTGAGGCCGACTGCCGATGATTCTGGCGGAGGGAAACGGTTGATGAGGCACAGATCTAAAGGCGTACCACTGGATGCCGGTCTTGCAAGGCACCCCGGAGGGAAATGCTGGCTTTAAATCCCCTTTTGACCGAAAAATAAATGTGAATGCAAACGAGTTGAGTTCACAAAATCTACATTTTTCACGAAAAGAGAAAAAAATTGGCGAGTTCGAGGTCGGCACTTCCCGGCTAAATAATTATAATTACTTCGACAGTCAATCATTCGAGATCACCGACTGGTTCTACTTACCTTTATTGTGATATTCCTCCGCACAAGGAAAGGTCTTTTGTTGCGGGTCAAAGGTAAAGAGTCGCAACCACAATTGAATCCAATTATGAAAACGGTGAAATTATGAGGTAATTGAATGAAAACTCTTCAAATAATTAATTCAACTTCAAATCCTTGTCATAGATGTTTTCTTTGCAGTATTTAAGAGTAGAACTATTATTCACAAGGAAATTTTCTTTCTGAAAATTTATTTTTATTCCTTATACTATATACTCGTAGCAAAAAATATATCCAGCTAATTAAAGATATTTCTATATAATTTAGCAAGTCGACCATTATTCCATGATATGTTGACAGTGAACAGCAGTCCAAATTTTCAATCAAACAAACAAAGAAAAAATTGGAGTTAAAATAACATATTTTTCATGAATTAAGCTTCAGATGGCTCTTCCCTACACGGACGCCCTAACGCTTTTCTTATATAGATGCGTTAATTTGGTGAAAATTGAATGGAAAACGAATAATGAATAAAAAAAATAAATAAGCAAATCTTTTAGTGCATCTTCCTCAAAATTGAGTATAAACTGAATAAAAAGCTCACACTTTACATTATACTGTGTATTAAAGGATTCAATATTTTCGCATGGATGTTATTAAAGCAAATCTGCCATAACTCGCAATAAAACCCCTCATATGAACTTTCTATCGATAAATAAACACCATACTGTAGTAACGTTATATTCGTACTTATTTCTTCGTAGACCTAAAACGAGGGAATCTCCATTTTGAAAATAATAATACGTATCGACTTGCCAACTAAAAAACAACCCACCTTAGCATATTATTGCACATATAAAATAAATGTTGAATGCAATAACTCGAATAAAATTCAGACAAAGATATTCTACATTATTCACTGTACGCATCTAAACATTTATGAGATAAATTCTCTCTTTAAAACATTTCTTAGTGCAAATGAACCCAATCATCATTATTTCATAAACAACAGGAACTTTGTCTAAAGATTTTTCTGTAAAAATGTTTTAGAAAGCACATCAATCCAAAATATTACATTTTCTGTCAAATTTATAGCGTGTGCCATCGCTAAAAAAAGCCTGGATTTCCTTTTAGCATGTTTCCAATTTGACATTATGATGCTTTTCTATAATGCTCTTTATATTTTCTTTGAATCGTGCTTTGATTAATTTTTATTATTCCCTAAGTGATTAAAAAAATGGAGATACAAAACTAAACTATAATGTTTGAAGTTGTACCAGTGTACGTATAACACATAGATAGATCTTACAACTAAGGGTATTAAACATACAATCCGGCACAATTACTCTAACTGGCACTACCGATAAAAACAAGTACATAATTCTGCATTCCTTTCAACTAGTCTCTGGAGATTAATTACAGAGAATGCCCTTCGAGTTAAAAACAGTGTAATGCAAAATAATTTGTGTTTCCCTCGATTCATAGAATTTTATATTTCCTATGAAATGTGTGTGCCATTACAAAAAACGCTTGAATTTATTCGTATTCGTTGCCACTGAACTTGAACAAATAGGGAACATATTCAAATAGATCATAATTTTCCAACCCCCATTATATTTTCACCATAACTTCTATCAGTCAGAATTTTCAAAAATATTCATTGTGATTTTTGCTCAAGTATATCACCATGAATATATTTCACATGTTAACAATTGAAACGATAATAGACCACGAATATTCTTGAGGAAGCGAGATTTCGCACATAAAATAGGTATAGCGGAAACATCGATAGAGAAAGTAACATGTATATCTATGACCCTATACTCTATCACAGAATTAAACACAAGAACTTTATGTTCCTTGCACGCATTGCAGATGGCCACAAACAACTTGAGTCCTCTGACAGCTTTAAGGTTAAACGTCAGACACAAAATATCCATTCCCAAAGTATTGAGAAAGAATGAGGCGGTATTTCAACCGCCAACTTTCCTCCGAATCTCAAACAGCGAATGGCAAAGTGATTCCCCCAAGAGAAACAACAGAAAACAGGCAAAAGGAATCCGTTTATGATTTTCGACTCCGGGGTCGCAGGGGCACGTCGTCCTGGGATCGACAATTGATTGTTTGGCACGCCCTGATAATGGAGTCAAATGTCGAAGAGCTTTGGCAGACAAAGGCGAGAATAATTGACGAGGCGAGAGGGGAAAATGCTTATGTTGACGAGGCCTTGGTGGAGATTGATGGTGCCCCCCCCTGGCTGGAAATTCATAACAAGGCCACGGGGGATCGCTCAAGGAAAATTCGACCCCGGCCACCCAGGCAGAATCGACACGGATACTCACAGGGAATGATTTATGCATCGCAGCGATTGAGATTTTGGGGAAAACTGAAATCAACGAATTACTTAAAAAATGTATGGCGAATACGAAAAAATCGTGAGAGGTTTAATTCTAGCGGAGTCAATCCATAATATGAAGCTTTATCATTCGTGTGTCTGTAATTACCAAGCTATTTCCAATATTTAGGTCAACTTTTATTTTAAATGTTTCATCAAAATCATCCCTCAACACCGTTAAGCCGCTGAGCATGCACATAATACTATTCCCTATTCTCTGGTAGAAAAAGTAACACAATTTCACAAGAATTACCAATTGTCTTCATGAAAGTCAAGTGTTCTCTTTGTCCAGCAGATTAGACGATCTGTGAGGTCGAGGAAAGCAGTCAACTGAAATACCGAATTTAGTTTCTCAGCATTTGATTAGATATTTTTAATTTTTTAATACCCACGGATGCTTCGTGACTTTTGAAAAGAGCGCCTGCCTTGTACCTACTAATTTGAAATTCTTTGCATTATAAATATCTATAGATACGTAGCCAGAATGTTTTACCGTTCGCAAATCCGGTATTTATGTATGCAAAAAGTTGTAAAAGCCCAACATTTTTTTCTATGCGGGCAACATCCGAAAGATTTGAATTTTCAGAGTACAATAACAGATTAGTAAATGTCTTCATTGTTGTACCCAAATTTCAATGGAAATTTATTTCGCTCAAAAATAAAGTCATTCAAATATTTTAAAGTGATAATTTCCTAGATCCTTAAAGCTATAGTTTATTTGGAAACGCTCATTTAAAATTCAGCCATTGAAACTATTGCAAATCATATACATTTTATCTTATTTTCCGTAACTAGGGACCTACACAGGATCAATTTTTTAAAGTTTGATTTCACATAACTTAAACTTTCAATTTCCACCCCTTGTGACGATTAAAATAATATTATAGCTAAGTGATATAGATCCAAATACTGTTTTATTATTCGTAATTCAACAATATAATAAAAAAATAATTAGTTGATTAGTTAGAATATGGATAGAAAGAGATACGATATGATAACATAAAGGAACTCGCCGGAGGGCCCTGAGTTGATATCAGGGTGATGCCTGGGAGCATCCCCAGCTAAAATCAAGCCCTGTGATTCAAGGTACTGGATGTACCTGGGAAACTGCAGACGGTACATAAAGGTGGCCCGTTACCCCAAAGGTGTTCATTTCACACGCCGAAGGGCTTAGACCAGTTGATCTCTTAACCACTCCTACCACACCCACCCGCAGGCTTGAGTACTGTCGTAATCTAAAGACAACATTTCAGCAATCAACGGGGCCGCCATAAAAGTTGAGCGAAGAATTGAGATTTAGCCCAAAAATCCTTCTTCTTTAAAATGCTACCGTTTGCCATTTCTTAATTAACAATCAGCAAACTGATGTCTAAGCAAGTAAATGCTATGGTATAAAATCTATATTATAGTAAGTATCGTTGAAAAGGGGGCTTATTAAACGACATTATTTAAAAATGTTCTCTTGCGAAATGTACTAGTCTATTAATTGCCATTCTCAAAAATGAAGGATTGTGTTAAATAAATATAACAAGACGATTTTGAAATTTTACACAGGATAAAATTGCAATCTTTCAAATTTTTCCATAGAATTCCTCTTAGAAAGTATTTCATCATTTTGGAGGAAATAGAATGCGCTTATTAAAATATTTCATATTATCCCCAGAGAGATTATACGTGAATTCCTAGATTCACACCATGTTGGCCACTTTTTTACCGATTTATTTGAAGTTTCGGCGGCGCGATACATTCTCCACACTGTACGATACACAACACGAGGGCGCCGATTTGTTTGTCACAAGTTTCTCCAAGCCCGGAAATCCTGTCGGGCGACTACACTTTGAATTGACTCCTCGGCCCGCCTATGTCATCGCCTCTTGGTGGACTCGGCGGAAATTCCTAGCGCGTCTAATGCCTAGACTCCCGAACCTGCGCCCAAACTCCCACAGAACGTCTTCGAACTAACCCTCACCCATCTTCCCACCCCGCCCGCCCATCCACTACCATTGTGACCCCGGTATCCCCCCATCACAAACCCTCGCAAAACCCTCTTCCCCGCCTCAGAGGTGTGACGAGGTCCCCTTTTCCCCAAGGAGTTGGTAGCGAGAGAGCGAGTAGGTGTGCGTGCCATGGTGTGTGTGGTGAGGAGGACTTTTCCTTGGGCTCGCGGGGGCGGTGGGGCATGTGGGGAATGGAGAGAGGGCGGGGGAGGAGAAGGGGGAGGGAGTCTTTGGCTGAGAGTATTGGGATGGGCGGTTTGGGTGAGGCGAGGGGGGTTTGAGGTGGTCCTGGCTGGGCGAGGGCGTTTGGGAAGGTGGGAGGGAGGAAGGGAAAGGAGCCAATTAAGCGGGACCTGGCGCAGTGCAAAGCATTACACGCCCCGGGATCAAAGGGGGTTTGGACACAAAGGGAATATGTTGGAGCGGGAGACATTGGTGCCCTCTCCAGTAGGATGGAGCCGTCCTCTCTCTCACTCTCTCTAATTTTCCTTCTCTCCATCCCTGTTTTCTCTCTCTCTCCCCTCCGCTCCCTTCCCCATCGGCCTCCTTTTGTGTCTCCTTCCCCTCTTCCCCTATCCCTCTACTCAGGTTAAACAACTTCGTTTTTTTTTGTGCTCCCGTAAGAAGGGCCGTGGCTAGCGCCTCATTTATTTATGCAAGTGGAGCTTTTCCACGGGATGAAATCGCCAATATTTCCGGAATCTACGGATTTTAGTCGTTCCCATTTTGGCAAAAGCGTAAGCAAAACTCCTCACTAGACTGCTCCATCCTTATTAGTTATTTACTAATCATCTCCTAGGTTAATTTTTCTTGGTACTTGATTTAGCCTTCCCCGTCCCTTCTTTACCTTTCATATTTTTATTTTAACCAATGTCCAACATTCCCTCGAGTATCTCCTATTTCCTCATTTTATCTTTACACAAGTAATACTCTTACTAGGATATCTTAATCTATACTTCCGCTGTTATCTTCGGTAAGCTAAACGATTTCATAAAATATGTACATAGATTTTGAGGGTCGTCGAAACCGGAAGTAGCAAGGATTTAAATAGCTGTTATAGCTAAATATCTCCTCGCGTTCCTCTAACCACATGCTCATTTTATGCTTAATATTTTACTTACGATGGAACTTTAAGTTTAAAATATCAAGGTAGAATATCATAGGTTCCAATTGAATAAATAAAATTTAGTATTTCTCTCTACAGCGTGTCTATTATCTCCGTTTAATAAAACGAATCTATTATCTCTATCTCAAAGCTATATATCTCTGTGAATTGCTCTAAATACATTTTAATCTTATCCTTAATTTATTACTCATGATGGAATTAAAGGTTTCAAAATTTAGGCCATAAGTTTCAAATGAACTTTAATCTTAATTCTGAATATATTGTCTTAAATGTATTTGATAGCAATAAGAGAAAACTGTTTGGGACTATTTCCTCAACCAACTAATTATTTTTTTTACGAAAATTAGGCTCACTAAAAAGGAACACTAGCTTTCGGTCAAAACTTAAGATCTTATTGATCGAATTAAAATATGAAATTATGACATTAAAGGTCATTGCTCCATGTAAGTTGTTTCCTACATTTCGTTACTTTATCTTAACGTGTTTCTTTTCCCAAGGCGGAATTGCCGGATGAGTTAACTAAAAGAAAATATTACAAGCGTCGTTGCCTACCTCACAGGCACAGGTCAATGCTTGCCGTTAGGCAGCTCTTGTGCCCGCCAGACATTTCACAGAAAATGTTGAGTGTGGCACAATTTTTAGTCATCTCAAAGGCCCTTTGTGGACCCCTTCTTCCGTGCCCAATTTTCAGATTAATCCATCCCTTCACGACTCCAGTGCAACTAGTCCTTTAACATTGCCTCGCAACTAGGTTGCCATACAAGTCCGTTCCCAGCCTAATAGAAAACTCTAACGGAATTCAAAGAAGAAATCTGTTCAGAATTCAACAACACTGGCAACAAAATGAAAATATCTAGTTATAAATAAATTACTTAACTACTTGCAATTGCTTTCCCTTTCAAAATTTAACTTTTCATTCTTAGGTGTATCAGAAAACCTTTTTAATTGAGAGTATTCATCATAGTCGTTGACTGTACGGGATATTTCTGAAATAGAAATAATTTGAGATTTACAAAAATCAAATAGAAAAAGATCAGCCTTGGAAAAAGAAGGGGATGAAAAACTTCAAATAGGAGACAATTTTATTTTTAGTTTTATTTTTGCATTTGCCACTTGCACAATGCCGTGTTTATCTGATCCGAACTGATAATTTACGATCTGTACCAGGAATGCGTTTGAATTTTGGAATTTGAAATTTTTGTTGCGCAATACCAATTAATTAAACTTCATATTTAACATAGTACTTTTCAAATATATTTTTATTGTGAATTACTGTAGATATCAGTATCTACTGACTAGTGTGAAATAGTTCCATTACATTATGACATAGATTTTTGATTATGTAATTAAATTTTCTGGTCAAATGTTATTTATTAATTTTAGAAAAGAAAAAAACTTACATCGATTACAAATTGCATGTGTTTTTTACTTATTAAACTTTTATGGCCGCGTTTAACTTATCATTGGCGATTACCATTGTTTTATATTCATATATCTCATTTCCTTAATAGATTCTTATCAAATTTCAAGAAACTGCGGGAGATGCCGCAACAGTAACTTTTAACCTCTACGTGTAGCATTACAAAGCAACAATTTCAGAGTGTTAAAATCATTCGTCTTGGCCGGGATTCGAAGGATCGAAGGATCCGGGTTTGAATCACGGTCAAGGCGAATGATTTTACACTCTGAAATTGTTGCATTGAGATTCTTATCATTTGGCACTGCGAAGTGACATAGTCAACCTGCCATAAGCCCCGTATAACAAAAATATTATAAGCTTAACCATCGTCTTGCTAACTTTACTTAGTCCTACAATTATTACGGAATTACATATTACTTTTTGACTGCTTGTTTATTTCATTATATTAGAAACTAAGCCACATTTTTGAGAGAGTAATCGGTGAAATTTAATTCATTGTGGGCTTCCATCAATTCGACTCAGCTGGATTTATAATTCCTACTATCTTGACACATTGATTAACTGCATGCATGTTTAAAATGTTTTCACTCAAGTTCATCCCCAACAAGATGACGAACGATCTACTATATATCAAAGTATGCAAGCAAAAATCTCCAAGCATGGCATTGGAGATTGGGTGAAGGTTTAAGTATCTTCACCTGAAATAGGGAATTCGAAGCTGTCCCTAACGCGTGTAATTTGCTAGTAATTAGAGTGCGAAACAATATATTCTTACGTTTTAGACTATTTTGAATTTCCATAAAATTATATTCAGTTAATATCCTATGTTTCCGAAAGGAAAACAAATGAGGAAGTATTGGAGATAGTGGGTGAGGAGAGGGGTTTGTTGAGAGAAATCCTATGGAGGCAGGAAAAATGAATGAAAGGCGTATTGAGCGGTAGTGGGATGTTGAAGAAGGTAATAGAGGGGAGAATGTTAGGCAAACGAGGAAAGGGCAGGAACAGGATAGGGATGTTGGACGGAATGAAGGGAGGAAAGAAGTACACAGAGATGAAGAGGGACCTGATATAGATTAGTTTGCTAGGTGGGGAGTCACAAAATGTTTATTTGATAGTTGGGTCCATCCAAAAACCTACCTTAACCGATAGATTACCTGATAATAATCCTATGTTTAGCAAGGTGAAAATCTATGAATCCTTATATCAGTAAAATCGGTCCGGTGAGATTCACCTTTGTGTAATTTATTAGGTTTTTTCTGCAGAATATTTGAATGAGAAGGAAATGAATAGGCAGAAATGAAGGGAAAAATAACGAAGCGGATATGGCACCTAATTAATTTCATCAAACTCTGTCGTGATTACTGAAAATTTGATAAATGTAAGAACGATGCCTTTTGAATTGAGAGAGATTGATTAATTATCTATTTTTGCACACGATTCCCGTCTTAATGTTTCATTTTTGTTCCAGGGGAAAAAAGATTTAAATCTTTCAAGGCACCTGAATTTTTTTCTCAAACTCTCCCGGGATGCCCCACCCATCACTCCACTCTCTTTTCTTCGCTCCCTTCTTTTTCCCGAATTTCCTTCCCTAGCTCCCACTCACCACTCCCTCCTCTTCCCCCAGCATCCGCCTCCGACCCGCGTGACTCGTTGCGGAAGGAGAGAAGAGCGGAGGCGAACTCTGGCGAAGGGTGATGGGGCAGGGGGGCGGGGGCGAGAGGGTTGAGAGGAAGAGGGAGGGTTTGGGGTGAAGGAGGGAAACGTTGACGACGCGTGCTGAGGACGAGGTCAAGGACAAAGAGTTCGATCAAGTAGTCTTGCGTAACACGAGGGTGGCCCAGAAATATGCGACTCATTAGGAAGAGGGAGCTTGTTTCCGTATCTGGACCAAGGATTCCCGAGATGGGAGCATCATGTGATTCAGCGAGCCTACCGAGTCTTGATTGCGAGAGCGGAATCGAGAAGTGCGCTTTAACTCTCCGCTCTTTTGTTCTCATCTTTTTGGCGAAATGTATCGATGAATCCTCAGATTTGATTTACATTTCTCAACCGAGTAAATCATTTTCTTTGCGCTCTGCCACATAATGGCAGGCTAATGGATCCTAAGTGTCTCCTTGTCAATACAAAATTCACAGTAAATCTTCCCGAGCCAACACCTGCGGTTAAATAATAATATTTTATCGTCTAAAAGTTATATATAAAATATATATAACTTTTGGACGACACATTATATTTTATATATAACTTTTGGACGGCACAATGGAACACAGAATAAAATAGATAACACATAAAAGGACACTCATATTGCAGATTGTTTAAGATTTCGACGAATGCTTAAGTAGGGCGAATTCTTAAACTATCTACAATGTGCGTGTCATTTTATGCGTTATCTACTTTATTCCGTGTCCTATTGTGCCGTCCAAATGTTATATTGATCTCGTGTTTGCACATAATGGATAATATACATATATATATATATATATATATATAGATACTGGACCATTACGACCCATAATATATATATATATATATATATATAATATATATATATATATATTATTATATTTTATATATATATATATATATATAAACCATGAACACAGTAATCAACCAGAAGGTCGGTTTTAGTAGATGATGGTAGCTCACCCATGTACCAAGCCCGACGGCGTGTGAATAATCACACATTAGGGTAGGGGGGCCAGTTCCTTTCCCTGTGCCGATTATGGTTTCCCAGGAAGATCTGGTACCCGAAAAATCAACTAGCTTGGGTGGAGCTGCAGGTGCCCAAAGTGCCTTGCCCGGGAATCAAACCCGGGACCCTCCGGTCAGTAGTCCAACGCTCTACCCACTAGACCACCGCGACCCACATATGTATATATATATATATATATATATATAGATGATTTCTTCGAAGTAACACGGAAGTGTTGAATAAAAAACTTAGACAGTAACACACAGCACGAGAACACATAAAAAGAACACTCACAATAATATCTTGATAATTTCGACGGACTCGAGCTCCGTCTTTAGAGTCATATCTTATCTTCCGAAGAAGACGGAGCTCGAGTCCGTCGAAATTATCAAGATATTATTGTGAGTGTTCTTTTTATGTGTTCTCGTGCTGTGTGTTACTGTATAAGTTATATATATATATATATATATATATATATATATATATATATATATATATATATATATTATTATTAGGTAATCTACCGGTTAAGGTAGGTTTTTGGATGGACACAACTATCAAATAAACATTTTGTGACTCCCCACCTAGCAAACTAATCTATATCAGGTCCCTCTTCATCTCGGTGTACTTCCTTCCTCCCTTCATCCCGTCCAACATCCCTATCCTGTTCCTGCCCTTACCTCGCTTGCCCAACATTCTCCCCTCTATTACTCTCTTCAACATTCCACTACCGCTCAATACGCCTTTCATCCATTTTTCCTGCCTCCATAGGATTTCTCTCAACAAACCCCTCTCCTCCCCCACCATTTCTAGCACTTCCTCATTTGTTTTCCTTTCTGTCCATTTCACCTTCTCCATTCTTCTCCACACCCACATTTCAAAAGCCTCCAATCTACGTCTATCCTCCTGCTTCAGCGACCACGTTTCCGCGCCGTACATAGCCACGCTCCATATCAGAGTTTTTACGAGTCTTGTCTTAACATCCCTACTCAACGTCCCCGTCATCAACTCCCTCCTCCTTGAGAAAGCCTCCTTGCCTAGCGCAATTCTTCTCCTTACGTCCCTACCACTTTGACCGTGTTGGTCCAAAACACTTCCGAGATTTGTAAACTGTTCCACCTGCTCTATTTTTTCCCCGCCTATTTTAATATTTAGCTTAGCCTTTTTCTTTCTGGAAAATCGCATAACCTTTGTTTTACTAATATTGATTCTCATCCCATATTTATCGCACTGAACCTCCAATTCACTCAACAATGCTTGCAACCCCTTGGCTGACTGAGCAACTAATGCTTGGTCATCAGCAAACCTAACCGATTTTACGAATTCCCCTCCGACTTTCATTCCTACCTCCAGTTCTTCCCATGCCTCTTTAATCATTTCCTCTACATATACGTTGAACAGTACCGGTGACAAAGGGCAACCCTGCCTTACACCTCTTCCTAACACTGTCCATCCAGACTCTCCGTTCCCCACTCGCACCTGAGCAGTCTGAGACATGTACAGGTTGCGGATCAGTCTCCTGTCCCTCCAATCCATTCCTATTTTCTGCAATACACGCATTAATTTTTCCCAATTCACTCTATCAAACGCTTTTTCGAAATCTACAAAACAGGCAAAAACGTCCTGATTGTATTCTATATTCCTCTCGACTAGTGATCTCATTACTGCAATGGCATCACGCGTACCTCTTCCTTTCCTGAACCCAAACTGATCATCCCCTAAGTAATCATTTGCCTTACTCTCTATCCTTTTGTTGATGATCCTGAGAATAACTTTAGCTGCGTGGGATATCAAACTTATTGTTCTGTAATCCTCACATGACGAAGCCTTTGCCTTTTTTGGAATAGGAACTAACACCGATCTCACAAAATCTTCCGGTCAGATTCCTTCCTCATAGATACTACGAATCAGCCCATATATGGCCTTCTTCCCACCTTTCCCTAACCATTTCAACATTTCTACAGGAATATTGTCCACCCCCACAGCCTTATTTGCTTTCATCTCCTTTAATGCCCTTTCTATTTCATCGTCGAGTATGCCTGGACCTAAGCTATCTTCTTCTACGTCATGTTCCTTTTCTATGTCTAACCTTGTCGGCCTAAGTTCTTTACCATACAGTGTTTCTATATATTCCTTCCATCTCTCTTGGATTTTTCCTGGTTCAACTATTATCTTACCCCATTTATCTTTAACTGTTAGCACAGCTCTTGCCTTCTTACTTCCCGATAATAACTTAACCTTGCTGTATAGAGCACCAATTTCACCCTTCTTCTGTAAACTTTCCATATCCTCGCATTGCGTTTTCCACCATTCTTCTTTTGCTTTATTTGTGGCCCTTCTCAGTTTATTGTTTAACTCTTTGTACTTCATTTTGCCTAACTCTGTGTTTACATTTTTCCATCTTCTTCTCTCATCCATCTTTGCAATCATCTCATCCGTTACCCATGGTTTCCTTATCCTTTTCCCCTTAACGGTTCCTATAGTGTCTTTAGCGGCTTCCAATATCCCTTTCTTGATACATTCCCATTTTTCTTCGATAATACTCAGTTCTTTACCGTCATCCATTATTTTCTCTACAGCCTCCTGATACTCCTTCCTCGTTAATTCATTTACTGCTTCTAAATTCCATTTCCTAACCCGCCGCTCCTGCCTTATCTTCTTGAAACGAACATTACATTTCATAGAAACTAAATTGTGGTCAGAGTCCGCATCCGCTCCTGGGAAACTGTGCGAATTTATCACACTGTTCCTAAACCTGTGCCTAACCATAATATAATCTAACTGATACCTTTCTGAGTCACCTGGCATTTTCCAAGTATACCTACGCCTTTTGTGGTGTCTAAACCATGTGTTAGTGATGACTAACCCCTGTCTCCTGCAGAATTCAATTGCTTTCTCCCCGCGTTCATTCCTCGTGCCTAACCCATAGTCCCCCACCTCACCACCATCTCTTCCTTCGCCTACCGTCGCATTCCAATCCCCCATCACTATCAAATGTTTCCCTGCAGGAACACTCGCGATGATATCCTCTAACTCATCATACATCCTATCGACTTCTTCCTCCTTGTGGTTGCTCGGTGGCATGTATACCTGAATAATGACCAAGTTCGTCGGCTCTGCTTTAATCTCTACGAGTAAAATTCTATCTGTCGCTTGCTCTATGTTGACTACGCTTCTTCCGACCCCTTTATTTAAAATTACGGCAACCCCTCGTTGGCTCTCGTCCCCACCGCTGTATATTACTCTATAATTGTCACTCCAGTAATCCCCGCTATCCTTCCATCTCACCTCGCAGAGGCCTAAAACATCTATGTTACCTCTTTCCATCTCTCGCTTGATATTTTCTAATTTGCCTCTCCTCAACATTGTCCTGACGTTCCAGGTTCCTATTCTAACTACTTTCGCCTTCTTCTGAGTCTTCTGTCCTGCTGAAGTTATTTCTTCCCTGCAAGGGTTTCGTGGGATGACGACCGCGGAAGCCTTGCCTCTCCCGCTGCCGGGCACGACACACGGCCTCTTGGGCCGGGTCCCGTAGTTGCCAGGACTCATATTATCTATAGTGCCCATCATTATATTCTTGGGAATCATAATTGAGGTGGTTTCCCGTTGCCTTCCTCAATAGTGTTTTTAACGTGACACCATCACTTAATGGCCGCCCCACTGGGGTCATACGCCATTGCAGCCGCCTCACTGAGGAACAGACGCTGCGTGGACTACCTTTCGTCTGGCTCCTAACCTTGGACCTATCTGGCATGGGTGACCCTTCCAGGAGTAATTATTATTACTCCCGCCAGCACAGCTCTAGGGGTCATCGGAACACACAAGCCCTTCCACCACGACAATGTTATATATATATATATATATATATATATATATATATATATATATATATATATCGAAGGAAAGTCTCACCACTGATGTGAATAACAATATAAACGTAGAATCCAGATAGCGCTAGCGAACAAAACCACAGGGAAGCATACAAATGCAACTCACACGTATTCCAGATTTCCGGTGGCCAAACCATCTTCCTCAAGGAAGACAAGGAACTTCAAGGAGAGTTTTTTCCCAGGAAGGTTTCCTTGGGGATTGAACCTGGACCCTCTTGTTAGTAGTCTCTTACGCTCTTCCCCTTGTCAATCGTAACTAGCTGTTCATGCATATTTATAATTTAAAAAATTGTTTTATAATTTCTAAATAAAAAATGAAATAACTCACTTTAATACTGTTTTATTGGTCCCAGCCACCTTCATCAGAGTAGGAGGATTCAAAGTAAAATACACTGAGAAAATTTTAGCATTTCATGCTAATTTTTCTTCAAATATAAATTGAAGCAGGCACCGTGTCCTTATCATGGATTATTTTGACGCCAGGGACACAGGAAAGTCATCACTAAGTATATCCCCCGAGAGTTAGTTCCGGGCCGAGTCCCTCAGGACCTGTTCCGCGAACATCTACGTACACGAGGCAATTTTCCGCGTATAACACCACACCCTCCGCATGAACAACCGTATTAGTTTATTTCAAGGCACCCTGCTCTCTCACCCGTGACACGTGCTGCCGCCATGACTTTGGAAATTTGTAGGCACCCATGGACACGTAGCCAATTATTCGTGTGAAGTTTTCATCATAGAAAATATAAAACGACCGGAATGATTCACTCAATATTAAGGCAAACCACGAAAAAAGTTTCAATTTCCGCACAAGTTACTTCTGTAGTGATCGGGTGGAATCGTTCATTGCATTTTTTTAGCGATAAATAACCGCTGACTGATATGTGATACGCAGTTTCGTCAATATTTTGGTTTGCGATGATTTCTACCGTACATTTTGACCCCATGTTTGCGATGGCATGCACAAAATATAATCATATAATTTGGCGGGAAGCACGTTGAGTTTAATAGATATATGTTAATATTCGAGTACCGTGCAAAATTCAACCATTTAAGATATAATAATCTTGGAAAAATTCTGCGGACAAATATTTTTCGAAACATCCTTTTCCCATGACATACCGAACAGAATAAGCCATTAATTATCCAGATAATATAATCCACATTACTGATTTATTTATTTATTGCTTATTTACATTAAATGTTTCTCTTATGACTATTTCAATATAATACAATAAGTTTTCAAATTACAACTTTGTGCGTTACCGCAGCTATTTTCCCCGTTTTCTACACAAGATGATGGCAAAATTTATGGGTATATTTTTTCAATTTGATAATTTTAAGATCTAATTTTCTGTGTTTCAGGCGTACGTTTTTTAAGGTATATGTGCGGAATACCTTTCTCTAGAATCGGTCAACAGCTGCAGAATTGTAACAAACTACAAACGATTCATTACTGTACGAAAATGCATATTACTATTTACTTTATGCCCATTACCATAAGTTACGATGTAGTACTTAGTAAAATAAATGTAAACTTAGTTTAAATTTATCAAATAATAGGATAGCCAGTTCCGCAAAATTTTCTAAAAAGTCATGGTATCCCACGTTTATCCACAGTTATTTTAACATGTCTAGCCAGCTGAAGGAAATCGCATTACCATCGTGAGATATTTTCATCTTTTGTCTCTATTACAGTAAAATTAACAAAAAACGTTCCATAATATTAATACTAAAGCTAAATTGGTGCACATGACGGAACATGGCTTAGCTTTTTTGCCATTAGGATGGCTGTAGATAAAAAATAATCCTTAAAAAATGATAAACTGATGCTTGACCCGAACCGAACGAATTTATATTTTACAAAAATAAAAAGCAACATTTCTCCGAGACAATTCTAAAAGAACCTCTGCTGGATTTTCCAAAAGTCCAGAGCTAACTAAATCACATCATCTTAACCCAAAACATCCTCTATCCTTTTTCACAAAAGTCTTAAGACCCGTTTTGGAGCTAAAATTTACAATAAATACTCCCTATCGAGAATAAGGGATTGGAGAAGTAATAATGTGCCACTTTTAACTGCTCAGATTCGATACCTGCGTGGCAGTTTATTCTACGGAGTTATTCATTCATCCGATTCTTAGTCATAGTGGATTAACCGGATATTTGGTAATTTTCAGAATAGATGCCGACATATCGTAGAGGGGTCCCTTCTTTCCACGGTGTTCGTCAATACATCTGCATTCTTTGATAATGCAACCATTAATCCTCTTATAGTTTACACTGCATATCTGACCACTAAGTTCATTGTCTATGAGACATTCAGTTGAAATGCGAAACGTTCTGAGAAATGAGATGCAAGTATCTACTTAGTTCTATTTATCTAGGATTTGAGTCAGTGACATTTAGGTATTGGACCGCAAGCCGATATCCCTTTTTGATATTCCATTACTTTATTGTACATTCGTTCCATCAGGAATCTATTTTATTTTCAATTGAGTATTAAGGTACTTATTGCTAGTCATAGAATGATAGCGACTGTCTCAATATTTCCTGCACTAGATGGCTTGGACACACATTGAGACACAATGGATTCATTAGGAATATAACAGAAGGAAAAATAGAGGGAGGATTTAGGATAAAAGGATAAAAGATTCCAAGAGGAAGACCAAGAAACATGTACATAGGATAAATTAATAAATAAGGACCTGCACACATGGAGAGGGTACAGAGCATTGAAGGAATTAACATTGAATAGAGTAGAATGGAGGGTTGCATTAAACCAATCTTAGGATTAAAATACTGATTATTATGATCAATTCAATTTCATATCTCTACTTCTTCTTATCTTATAGATATATTTAAATATTTAATATCCCATGTTTAGGCAGAATTGAATCACTAACGTTCGTAAATACATAGCTCATGGACCCCACTACATCATTTCTCTAAAGGTAGGCTGAAAATTTTCGAGACCAGCATCCTCAAAGAAAAAGTAGATCATAATGGCGAACGAAAACTCCTTTTCCGCTAACGCTGTCGTAGGAAGCACACTGACCTTATGTGGAGGGAAGTGGGATCCAGCATGTGAATATTAAGGTACGCTGCGGTACGTTGAAGTGAGGACTTGAATAATTGGTGTGAGAGTCCAATGAATCCTTCTGTCCCTTCAGGACCATCATATCATCCCACTCACGTGAGCAACTTAACGATCCTCCTGTGCTTAAGGCGTGAATTCTGCCTTGACCTCTCCCCGACCTCCGGACACTCAGCAAATGCAGTCCGGTCTGCACTCCCGACCTCGTCTCTCCCCTCTCTCTTCCGCACGAGGCAAGCCAACAGGTTGAGGGCTCACCTTAAGAGCCTCTCCGCGGCCGCGGAAAATGCACCTGAGCTCACTGGCGTACACTCCCTGTGGCCATTATCCTCCGCACGGCTCCCAAGGAGACAGGGGTCAGAGAGAAATGGTTTCGTTGGAAGGGGTGGGCGGGTTCGGGAGGATCTCTCCTTTCCAGGGATCCGGATCCTTTAATACGAGAGGGAGATCCCCTCAACTCCTTGCTTCTCACGTGGGAGTGACACGACTGACGCCCGATTTGCCCGGCGAACGTAGAAATTTATGCTTGGCGTTGGGGGTTTGCAAGGTTTCAAACAAATGCCTTTTACTCGCTAAGAAAATAGTAACGAGGGTGACGGTGTTATTAGAGAAACTAGGCTACCAGGCCCTCTAAACACGAGGGCAGGGTGAATGTGTACGGGGTACACGAGTTTACTAGAGAAAAAAGCCGAAAAATTATTCGGGTCACAAGGAAGAGCTGCTGAGGTTTAGAGTAAGAAAGAACAGTACTGAGAGCTTTGAGACATGATTGCAGAAATAATGATTGCTATGGTTCCATTACGGATTTAAAAAAATAATATAAAGTAGCACGTAACTACAAAGTTAGCACACGTATTGAGGTGGATGTGTGCAAAGGAAAAATACGAGTTTTTAAAACCTGCAGTTACTCGATACTCGAGAAATATCGAATTAATAATCACAATATGGCTTGAATTTCACTATCGTTCTTGATTCTTAACACGTTCGCGAAACATACTGTACTCGTAGTAAGAGAGGCATTAGAGGAATGGCTCGTATTAGGGAAAAACAGCTAAGTAATTATTTGGTATAGTTGGATTTACAAATGAATTAGCTTTAGTTATCCGATAATCCATGAGTTGACCGTAATGACGGAATCGATAAAAGAGGTATGGTATGAAGTATAACCTATCTAATTGAATGTAATGAGGATTCTAAGTTAGAGGAAGGAGTGTATGTGAAGGGTTTATTTAAAGAGGTAAAGGGAAGAGTTTTGAAAATGCTCAATGGATCATGAAGTGCTATGGTTCCAAAGCTCGATCGTTGTGGAGACATTATTGGAAATTTTTAAGCTATGGATATCGAGAAGATTAGACATGGACTTGAAGAGAAGAAACTAAGAATTTCCTATTATGGAAAGAGAAAATATTATTAGAAGAAATTCAAAGATGGCATTCAAAAAAAGGTGCGTAAGATAATGAGAAGTAAAGGAAAATTGAACATTTAAAGCTGCCATGCCAAAAAAAATGTTTTCAGATAAATATTTGCTAACTGAGCGATTAAAATTTGTCACTCAGAAGGTCATGATGTCAGCGGGTAAAAATTAATCACAAACAATAATAGAATAATCTAACTTACTCTTCGGTTTGTCATAGATTTCCTTACATTTTAGCATTGAATTTACTGTTAAATTCATAAACTGTAATTAACCTGGCAACGAAAATTTCAATGTTGGAAGGAAGATATTTAGCATAGGATATACTCCGTTTCTAATCGTATACTAATTACTAACTATCGTATACTAATTCCATTAGTATATGATACGTATACTAATGGAAGACTGTGAAATCAACGTTTGTTAATTGTAATATTACAATGGCTAAATCACAAAATAGCTATTTATTTTACAGAAATTAGGTTAAAGTAAGTATCCGAAGTAACGATTCAGTGTTAACACCGGAATAAACAGAAGTAACTATTTACTGCCTCTATCGCACAATTCAATCTGTTAAACAAAGGCGAGAAATTCGCGATTGCATGCAATTGTGACATAGGTTTTAATAAAAAACAAAGAAAAGTTTCACGTAGTCTTTGAATAATAAATTTTAAAATGAAATAGGTTGGTGGCGTCAATAATTCGTTTCTTCATGACTAAAATTGAACATCCAATGCGGTGGAATCATTAATCAATGAAATGCGGTCACAATGTGACAGCTGTTCATTTTTACATAAATAATCGAAGTTTTATTAGCATTTCATGCAACATTATTTGAATGAAAGTTTTCTTCCACAAGTAACCCCAAAATCACTGTCTAGGTTTTTCTTACATATCTGTCTTTAAAATAAATGAGGAAGTACTAGAAATGGTGGGGGAGGAGAGGGGTTTGTTGAGAGAAATCCTATGGAGGCAGGAAAAATGGATGAAAGGCGTATTGAGAGGTAGTGGAATGTTGAAGAGGGTAATAGAGGGGAGAATGTTGGGCAAGCGAGGTAAGGGTAGGAACAGGATAGGGATGTTGGACGGGATGAAGGGAGGAAAGAAGTACACAGAGATGAAGAGGGACCTGATATAGATTAGTTTGCTAGGTGGGGAGTCACAAAATGTTTATTTGATAGTTGTGTCCATCCAAAAACCTACCTTAACCGGTAGATTACCTAAAAAAATCTGTCTTTATTACATTTTTGTAACTGTGTGGACAAATATAGTCGCCATTCATGCACTTAGTTCCAAGATCTTGAATAAATATTCTATCATTAAAGGTTCTTCTTAAAGAGACCAACAGGTAAGGTTCAATTTGAAACAACGTATGTCCAATAAGTACGTCCTGGTGAATTAAAATTCCATTAAACTATTTCATGTAGTCAAATTTAAACCAAACTATTAACGGTTCCGAGAATAACGCTGAAATACAATGTGACTTTAGAAATGCGTCCTCTATAATTCGAAATGTTGCACAAAAATTTATTATTTAAAAGAAAATAAAATTTTGGCGTAAAAAGGTAATTTTTACCTTAAAAGTTGTTTTTCCGACGCGAATTTAACACTGTTTTGCCAAGCGTAAAGAAAATTTGGATAGGTTCAAGGTCATTTCGAAATTATCGCAAAATATATCAGGAAAAAGTTAAGAATGAAGAGGAGAATAAGTTGAGAATAAGCGAAGGTGAATAAGAAGGTAAGAAATTGATACCTGACAAAGGGTTGTAATGGAACAAATAGCTAATAATAGAATAGCAAGCAAAACATTAAATAATATTAATAAACTGCGGCATTGATAGAAATCAACACAAAAATAGGATTTAATTAATTTCCTGCGACATATTCAATGCTCGATTACGTTCATGAGAAATTGTAATCAGTTTTGGATTTTTTTTAATCCTTGATATTTCATGATTGGCGCTTTTCATTAAATTTTATATGGCTTACTAGTCACTCCCTAAATTGTACATCCATTCCTCGATGTACCTTTTCCGACATGATAACAACCGCATTAACTGGGTGGACATTGTTAAGGAAACCTTCGAACTGCAAATGAATAGAGGCGGTTCACTCTTCTGGTAAATAAATAGCCACCGCGACCTCAGTTCGAAAATAATGCCCAAGGTTATTGGTTATAATTATCGGTCACTTCTGGCGACTAAGGTCTCCGTCATCAGTGTTTCTGTTTGACTGGGTAAAACCTACATAGTGTCAAAAGCGAAAAAAAATAATCTCAAAGCAAATATTATACGTTTGGTGAAGTGAAATACGAATTATATTCTGGTAGCAAAGCCAATTTAATATAAGAGAGACGAAGGGCAACTCCCGCCAGTGAAGTCCTAAAGTGACCATAAGCTCATGTTATCAAAGCTACCAGTTCTCAGCCCCAGCGTGTCTATTTTTGTCATGCTCGAAGAATTAAATTATGAACAATTGGCTGCAATATTCGACATTTTGTCAAGGCGATCATTGACCGCAGTTAAATTTAATCGGTTTCTCCAGCTAACCTTTATCAAAATATTTCGAATACCTGTTGTTCCTTGTTTTAAATTTTACAAATGACGGTTGCCACATAGTATCAAAACTGCATGTTCAATCGGCTCATTTTTCCTATCGTGAGAGCAACCATTAAACACCATTCCCAGGACACTTCGCTTTTCTCCTGAGAACGTTCCCGAAATTATTTATTGGGGGTAAAATCGATATTAAACAAAGTAATTTGCAAAATTTAAGAAAAAAACCATTTTTTTAGATCTCTATTGACCTTTTCTTATGAAAGGACAGAAATGTGCAATTATATAAATTGAAATCAGGCACTGAATAAATACGCTGTTGTTGAAACTATTTGTGCCAATTTTTGGTAATTTTTTGGGGTTCTGAAACATATATTTTGTACTGCCGGAGTGTGTGCTTCTATAGCAGGGAAAGGGAAAGTAGTAACGGCCTGAAACTCATTAATCCAAACCTTTGGTTAATCAAAAATACGGTCCCCACTTGGTCAATGCTAGCAAGAGAATTTTTTTTCTCAATTTCTGTAAAGGCCGTTGACCAAATTTACAGTTTTGAATAATTTCTCTTTATTGAACTTATTTTTCTGTTTTTTTTTAAGGTTTTACAAGTGCTTTGTTTCATGATTTTTTAGAAACATTCATTACTTTTACTGATGATTGAGGGTTTATTGACGGTACTAAAATTTCTGCCACCCTTTCACCAGTTTAGTGTATAAGCGAATTCAGTCAAGTCTGTATATGCGATTAAATTATACCTCTTCATAGAGCGTTGTATGAATCGGCACCCAAGTAGGAGAGAATTACGGCGTGTTTACATTAAACCGGATTGAAAACAGAAGTCGTAATGTGAACATGTTACATTGCCATAAGGTCTCCAGAGTGTCGGGTGGAAATTAGCGGAGGAGGATCGAATAGAATTTCTGAATACAGATCAGAGTGTTGGCTGCGTCTGAACATTAAAAGCGCCCTTAGGGGTTGAACTTGACGGTTACGATGGGCCAATAGCGACTTTATAATTACGTCGATCGGCAATTAATTTATGATTACCAAATCAACGATTTCAATAGTTGAAAGTCTCATTTCAGTATTTTGTTTTAATGTTGGCCGTTGTTACGTTAAATCAAACGGATCATTGTTAAATGAACTCTAAAAATTACGATAAAAAATGAAGGAACGAGTAAAGAGAAAATTTTCCTCTGGTGTAATATCGTAAAATTCTGCTATATGAGACTACTTTTCATTATTCACTGATTTCGTGAAAACTAATAACATTAACGATTCTTTAATTTATTTTCAAAATTACTTTCAACCCGCGTGATAAAATTATGAAGAACATTTTATTAGTATTATACCAGCTCGAAGTTGAGGCAAACAGACTACACTAAAGGAAATGGGAATCTTAAATTCCAGTATAATAGATTTCATTGTGCTTCAAGATTTGACTTGAAGCAAATTAAAAATAGTGTATGCCAATGCTAATAACAATAACTAGGTAGGACAATTTTTAAGGTACGTTTTGTAAGGATTATGGATTGACTGCACAACAATACACTTCTTCAACCTGACATCCGACATTACAGTTGACACGTCTTCAATTCCGTATTTTTCTTCCCTCCATTCATTCCATTCAGTATGCCTATCATTTCCACTCTATTCTCACCAGCCTAAAGTCATGCACTCGATCACAGTCTTCAAATTAGTTTACAATATGAGTTTTTAAATTGATTTAACGGTTGAGCCAATGTACTTGAGCTCCATTCAGCAAAGCACAACATTCATAATGTTTAATCGAGCCCACGACTTCCAGATTAGCCAGTGAACATTTCGTACAACGATTTAAGGGCTTGGCATACTATGTGAGAAAGAAACAACATTAGCATTGCGTGCAATGCCAAATATCATGACTTTGAATACCATTCTTGTGGTTTCCTACCAATAAAATTATATGCTGGATTGGATGAGATAAAAGTCTTTTACTGAAACGAAGATGAGCAAAGGAATAACGATTCCTTCGACCCTTCAATAAACATTCGACTTACGAAGCCTACTGGTTATGAATCCCAGAGAAAATGTCCTGTTCAAAAAGACCAGAATCTTTAAAACGAATAACACAGCCGCAAAATTATAACAGACTCTTTAATTCTAAAAAGTTCAGCGGTTTTGAAGTAGGTGCCCATATTACCTCACCATCACAATACGTTTATCATAAACGCGATCATGATGGATTCGCAAAGAAACTTACAAAAATAAACCAAAAGTTTTGTGGTAATGATAACACATATAAGGTATTAGGTAGATTTACTTCAAGGTAAAAAATAAAAGTGTGATACAGGTGCTATGAAATTTCATTCCTATTTCTATCTCAAAATGTTCACTTATATATAGCGCTAATTGATTACTCTTTATATTCTAAGTTTACTATCCGGATAGATTTTGTGGGTGATAACTCTAGGGGTAAGGCAGGTGGACAAATAATACCTTTAGAAACACCTTACACGCTGGTAAAAATTTGACTAGAACCTTTATCAAAAGTGGTACAAAATCGCTGATTAAGAGGCGAAATATTCTCGGATGTAAAGTGATAGGGAGAATATATTACATGATATTTCAAATATTATTTTGCTTTCGATTTTAAAACTAAAATGGTATTTCAATGGTAAATTATAACCGTTATATTTCCTACGAGCGCGTTTTCTGAGTATTGATGCGTGTAAGAATTTAGGAGTTCAGCGAATACATTCATATCCCTTTCGTAATCCAAAGGAAGCACAGTCTGAGCCCTTTGGGCTAATTCTTTCTCCGTTCACCCTATTATTCAAACCAGTGACTCATAAACCTGAATGCTCTAGAATTCTGACGCGATTCCCTACAGCACGCCTTGATTGTCGCGTAATTATGAAAAGTTGGGCTTCTATTGAATGCTGCTCATCGTGGTGGGGCTCCTCGAAACACTGTAGCGAATGAGGAAAGACCTTCCCCCAAAGCGGATTGTAGAGCACTGGTTTATTGAAATCCGTTTGCCCTTGGATAGAGGCCTTTCTGTTCAGCTTGGAAACATCAGGTCTCCGAATGGATGTTGTACATCTTCAGGCAAAATTTCCCACTCGAGCAGCGGAAGTGCTAACATGGAATTCGACTCCCTTGCTCTTTGTGAACATTCTAAAAATACTCTTGAAATATGATTCTGGCCATTTTTATATTATAAAGATAGTGGCCATTTTTCATTTTTTCAACGAAAGTTTGGCAGCATAAACAATTCCTCAAAACTCACTCATTAAATAATTATAATGTTTCGAGCATTCAATATTATAACCGACTAAAAATATTGGTCACCCTCATTCATTGATTTTGATTGGCTGATATTTTTGTGTTCTTTTTAAAACATATATATGTTTACATTCAAATCTCCGTTGATGGAAATAATGGCCAAAAAGGATGATGAATATACACCAAATTTTTGGTTAATTGAACTCCCGTATCACATTTTATATCTTTTATATAAATATACTCATAATAGTTCAAAGAAATGGTACCAATATATCCCTCTGATATTTGCCGACAATTTTACCTACTAATCTTATAAAGAGACGGGATTTCCATGGCAACTAACACACTGGAATTCCACCTCAGAGCACCGTATTTCGACTAAGGACATGACCCTTCAGTTGACTTATTTTTTGTTAAAATCCTGGTTCCTTTCATGGCTAACGTGGGGGAAATGGGCACTACAGAGAGGAACACCTTCGCTGTTCGTTTGATGGAACGTTAAGCTATAGTTTCCTTGTGGAATTGGTGACGAGTAAGCCTTAGACGACGCCGATTTTACTATCCCTTATTTCCTCTTGACCCTCTTTCTAAAATTACCCGCATTACAAACTTGTTCCAGGACGTCAATCACAGAACTTTTCAGCGCATGCGCTTACAATAAATACTATTTCTGGAACATTTCCCACTTCGTGGATTTTTGTGTCGAAGAGAATATCTATTTTTTCTTCAAACCAAAGTCGTAAGGTGTTTATGGCAAAAATTCACCCACAAAATACGCCGTTTCATCCAAGCCTTATCTATTGAAAAGCAAACTAAAAAGACAACTGTCTTATACAATTCTAGTGTTCCATTACTTCTCGCAACATACTTTATTACTGTTTTTTCAAAACTTGACAATTCACAATTTGGAAACTGAGAATAAATCTGCTTCACAGAAATAAACCCATACTCGCGTTGTCATAAAATATGGTTGCTTTATTGCTTATTTAATTATTATAAAATTATCAGTATTCGATCAAACCATGACAAAGTGGGTTCGATATTATCTATTAAAATCGATTAAAAATATTTGATGCTGGAAATGCTAATAAACCAGTGAGCATACTGAAATAATTTAACTCAGCAATTATATTAAAATGCTAAATATACTAATATAATTTTAAATTATATTAAATAAAATAATAATATTTTATGAAAATGTCAATATTTTATATGAATAAAACAATAAAAAAGATAATAGGTTGTTATAGAACATTTAGTTAACTTCAATCCTACAAAAAGTAAATTAAGTACCAGGATAGCAAAATAGGCCTCTTTTATAAATCTTAAAAATATTTTTTCATGAAGTTAGCAATAATTAGACAAAAAAATGAACCCATGTACATTATTTTTAATTCACATATATCTCGAAACATTTATAAAGACATAAATAATTATAAACATTGGTAGTCTTCATATCACAACAATCAACCCTTGGCACAATAAATGTGACCCGTGGCACTAAATTTCGCGGTTCATGTTTCCCAAATAAATCATTCACACATTTACACAGGCCTGAAAACAGAGCGATTTATTCCAAAGCTGCCGTTCAATGATGAAATACGGTTAATGAACACACGCGGCAGCAGTAAACAATGCGCTGGAGCAACCCGACCGTAAGAGGTCAATTAGAAGGAGACGAGCTTAAATTCCGACTCTAGCGGCTAGGGAGAAGCACGAATTGGGCGAGCAGCACCGATGCTTCTCTCTCTCTCTCTCTCTCTCCTCTTTCCAGATGCCCCGTCGCTGGCTGCGGAAGTGCAAAACGTATATTACGCCTCGCGCTTCCCGCGTCTAATGCTCTCGATCGGAGCCGAGGCGGTTGCGGATGTGGGGCGCGAGGAGCGGGTTTGTCAGGAGAGGGGGTTCAGAGGAATAAAATGGGGCTGGAATGCCGGAAGGGACGCCACCGTCACCTGCCCGCCGAATCCTCCCTCCTCTCTCTCTCTCTCTCTCTCCAATTCCGCCATCCTCCCCCTCCAAACCCAAACCGTCAAGAGTGGGAAAGAGGTCCCCTTTGCGAAAGAAAGCAGGGGGGGGGGGGGGCAGGGGAAATGTTGGGGAAGTGGAATCGATACTCTGTGTGCCCACAAAGTAAACGTGGAGGAGCACGGGGGAATGCCCGCCTTCCCACTCTATCCCACCGCTCTCCCGCCCTCGTGAGCGAAATGGGCGGGAATTTCTGTGGTGGCGGTGATTCCATAGCAAGTGAGAGAGAGAATAGGAGGGGTGGTGTGTGGGTGTGTGAGGTGAAGTGGGAAGAGAGAGAGAGAGCCTTTATCTGCGGCCGGAAAAGAAAATCGAATAAAATTCTCCGGCCCGGACAAGAGAGAGAATTAATACCTCGGACCCGTTTCCGAGAGTTAAAAAAAAGAGAGGTAGAAGAAACTCTAAAAGTTTATGTTTGACTTTTGGCACCCCATCGGAAACGGGGTTCATTATTTTCGGTTTTTGAGCCACGTCGGAAAAAATAAATAGAGGTGGTGCTCTCGACTTTCGCAGTGTTATGTACGCTGTTAGTATCCCACGGCGGCTTTCAGTTTTGCCCTTTGAAAAGAGAGGAGAAAATGTTGTTAAGAACTAACGCAAGAAGTGTGATGACGTCGATGGGTTTCCCAAATAATGTGATCGTTTTCTGCCAAATAGTAAATAAACTTTTCCGATAAAAAAGTCCAAATAAGTAAATTGTTTTTTGGAATGGCTGAACTATTCCTGTGCATTCGTTGAATGAAGCAAATTTTACAACGATAATAACAAGAATTCTCATGATATTTTATGAGGCTCTTTCATTCTTTGAAATCAAATACGCGCAGATTTATTATCAGCTTATAACTTGGCCGCTAAAGCTATCCATTCACACATTTAATATATAAATTTGAATTAGACGTCGCCATGTATAGTTTGTGGGGTAAAGGAGTATGTTACTTATTCCTAGGAAAATATGTCGCATTTATTGTTTTCCTTATTGTCCTCAAACTTTTAAGATTTTTTTCCCAAAAATACTTTGCCTAGTTCTGAGTAAAATATAAATGTAAGTGCGCATGTGCATTAGCATTCAACAATTGATCATTTTACTTAACCACAGTTAATAATTCGAATGTAGGTATCCTCAGTAAATATTACATTAATCGAGGATAGAGGTCACCTCGTATTAAGTGCTGTGTATTAAAGCATGTAAAATGCACACATACGAGATGTAAAGAGAGTCTGACAGTCAGGGGTCTCCCAGAAAGATCTGGTACCAGGAAACTTAAGACATCTTGAGGAGTGCGAAATTCACAGGGACGTCTAAACTGGGCACTATCCATTAGTTTACTCAGTAGACAACCAGGCCTGCTATATTATTCTAATTAAAATTTTAATTTTTCTTGAAGATTTTCATCCACATTAAAAACATCTATACTTATTTTGCAATAAATAATACACTTTGACGGTTAGCAAGGTGCTATAATTACAGTCATTGAAAAAGAATAGAACTATGTACAACTTTAATTAACGTTGAATTGAAATTGAATGAATGGTAATAAAATTTTCAATCATTATTGTACGAGTATATAATACGAATTACAAAAGAAGGTAATAGTTGTAAAATGATGGTAATAGTTTTAAACAACGCCAGAGAGCTGTATTGCGTATCACATTCTAAAATGAACTCATGATATAGTTCTCGGAAAATTAAATTTTGGGATGAATTGGGTTAAACAGTAATTTACCATTATTTATGTGCAAATTATCCAGTTCAAGACTAAAAATTATTCTCTGCTTAGTGCTTTTATCGCGGAAATCCACAGCAAGAGATTAAATCATATACTGATTAATAACAAATTTTTAAGCTTGCAAAAACCGGTATAATAGCTCTCGAAAGATATCCATCGCGCAAAGATGTCTTATTTGTAATCTTTTAGCACATTGTCAAAATCAAACTTGAAAAGAGGTACGAAAAACTCACAGTAAGGCAGAAAAACAAACAACTCAGAAAGGTTCTTCAACGCGGAGGCTTCGTACATACATTAGAGATATGGAATTTTAATTTATTATTTTTCCTCACTAATCCCGCATAAATTTTTCATTTCCTTTTAGCCCCCCCATGCGCCACACACTTCCTTTCCCATCAACTCGCCGCATTAACGGCTCACCCTACGAATACGGAATGGGTCGGAGGGAAAAAAATATGGCGGCAAACGGAAGCCTGCTTTTGCGGAAGGCGAGGAATTCCAGTGGTGAAACGGGGATTAAATCGTCCCCGGCCTGCGTCTTCCCTCAGAGAGAATAAGGAGACGAAAACGGACGCGTCCCTTGAAAGGCGCTTTTAATTGGAAAATGAGTCGGAAACATATCCAGATCCCCCCGCCCTACACCTCCCACACACTCACACACATACTCTATTCCAGTTCCCTTAATGGATTAATTTTCCTCTTGGATTGCTAGCAATTTTGGATTATCATCACTGACTGCTTCTTCTGCTAGTAGTAAGTCTTCTCCCCGGTGCTATCCTTCCCGACGGTCGATGCTGCAATACCCAATTACCCGAGTAGGAGATCACGACACGGAAGCTTTCCCAAGCGGCGACGGAAGGAACACCACTCGCTACTGCTGTCGTGTTTGCTGCGAGCACGCCTTCCTTCAAGCGCATCTTTCTTCGCGCCACAGAACACCCACGTGGATTTCGTCACGAGCCCGTGATTCCACTTCCTCGTTCTTCAAATTGATGACGCTCGAGAAACGTAAGATTAGCTCCTAATAAGTAGTTGAAAATTCATGGATAACACCTCTAGTATTGATCTCAGCTTTGAAGAAATGCATGGGATAATATTGTGCACATTAAAAATAACAACGGAATGCTAACGTGGCTTCCTGTCCAGGAAGCGAACCCAATCCCAAACCCTCGGTAATCCTAGTAGTCATCCTATTTGGTAACCCACCAGCATTAATTGTCTATGAGCTGAGATAAACATATCGTAAAAAAGGTATAAAAATTCCTCTTCCACCGAATGCAAAATGTAAAGCGATGTGCCGCATTAGCATGAGACGCATATTATTAAAAATTAAGGAAATTTTTATCACTGATAGATACATAAAGTATCTATCGTCTTAGAGTTTTTACGGTGGCTAGACCAGAAAAACACTTCGTAGAACTCTATGTGATATGCGGCCAAACATAGAAAAAAAAACAAAATAGAACACACATGAGCACATAACGCATGTTTCGGCTAATACATTCCATCTTCCCCGACGAAATAAAACTGACGCGGAATGATGAAGCATTGTTCGGTCGAGAGAGGGCCCAATCGAGCTTCCTCATGCGCGCCGACGAGTCTTCACCTCAATCCTATCCGTGAATTTGGCGGAGGATTTCAAAGATCGATGCAGGAGCACAAAGGTCAACAAAAACGGTTAGAGGATACAAAACGGACGGGAAGGCAGATTTTGTTGAAAAGTGGATAGGCAATGTTTTAGGGTTGGAATCTTTGGCGAGGAGGGTAATCAAAGAAGATATGGGAGCACATTTTACTGCGGAAACTGTCGTAGGTGGATAGGCAAAGGAGAGAGCGTGTCTAGTGCTTGTACCGGAGCGCTGACCGATTTCTCTGTCTGCGGGCCGTTTGAAGACTACGAAAAGCATTGACGGCAAGACTTGGGTGATAGTTTCATATTTTTTTTTAAATTGAACACAGTACCCTTTTCATAGGTTTCGTGTGTGTCACTGAAAAGCAGAGATTTGAGGGTGGCGAGTGTGAAAAATTGGGAAGTTTGGATTAGATTGGCGAAGGGAGAAAGAGAATTTTCTGTTTGTCTATCGTAAATTAGTAATTTAATTAGTAATACAGGGATACTGCTAAAATTTTGGTTTTTGTGCAGACAGATCTGTTTAATCTGTTGCTGTGAAGCCGGATTCTCACGTGAAGGAAATTTATGACTGCATCGAAAGTGAACTAAGCAAGGTTTAACAGGGCCCAGGAATTTAAATTTCACATATGCGTTCATTTGATTATTTAAAGTAGAAATGTTCATTGACTGCCCTAATGGGCAAGTATAAACCGTCGCGGTGAGTGTCAGTCTCACTTTTACCGGTCATTGTACGTAAGAAACTCATGGAAGTAAAAAAAAAGAGAAATATGGCTGAAGTGAAAGTGTGGTTTGTGAGAAGAAGAAACTTAAAACTAGGAACAAAATATGAAATCTTAACCTAACAAGAGAGGAAAGCCGTTACGGAAAGACTTTTACAAACAAGTAAAAATAAGAACGTCAGTAACAGCGCTAACTGCCCACCGACGCACTCTGTGCATAGAGTGGTACAATTCGGAAACGGAGGATTATACGATATTTAGCTGTCGCAAAAGCTTGAGTAATCGCAATATTTAGCATTTAGCCTCTACACGATACACTACAAATTAAATAATAAAGAAATTGAATTCGAATTTGAAGCGTTCTGCGTTTGAAGAAAGGAAGTTATATTGCCACACCCTGTATCATGATCAAGGTAAAAAACACTCCTTTGACACGAGTGTCACGATTGAGTCCAAAGAAGTAATTTTAAAAAAAGGGCTTGAAGGAAAGATTGATATAGACGCTGTATGAAAAGACGCACAATTTGGTGGAAATCACTTTCCAATGGCTGTGCCTTTAGCTCAAAGGAAGGAGTTACGCGATATTAGTATTGCATATAGAAGTAACATATTAATGAAGGATACCGCCGTTTTTGCTTTTACTAACTTAGATGGAATAATTACAATAGCATTATGGGAAAAGATTAATTTATCCCCTTGAAGGAAATTGCGATTTTGGGTTAAGGACAAGAATGACGTCGGGGGGTCAAACCCCCCCCAGTGTGGATCATGCACGCGCAGAGAGAGGTCACGTCGATAGCGGCCATGAGTGAAATAGAATCAAGGGAATGGAAGTGGAATTTAATCAGTTGAGGATATCATAGAAATCTCGTATGAAGAAGGCCAGGGAATGGACTAAGGGAATTAAGTTGCCTACGAAGGAGAAATATATCTGAGAGGGAATCGAAACTAGAAACATTGGGGCGGCTTGGATTATTGCGCTAAGGGAGTATGGATAACTAACAGATAAATCAAGGGATTATGAACCTCGAGGGCGAAAGACCAGAAATGTCTTAATGGGAGAGTCCTTCGTGGATAACGAGTTCAGAAAAGATTAAATATACCAATATCCTTTTAAAATTGTGGACTGGGATTACAAATTCAGAGCTTATTTTTTCAGTTATTTACATACGTGTTGACTTTTTATTCTTACATGCGACACTTGCAATGCCTATTTTTTCAACGATTTTTTAATCCGAATCCTGATAATAAATCAATATTATTATTAGGCCGAAATTATGCAGGCAAAGATCTTCGGCTGTTAACGTTGAGGACCACTGCAAAGTAACCAGTATTTACAGTTGTGATAATAATTTTGGGGTTCGACCATAGTTTCCTGAAGGTACAGTATCCCTTTTCTTGGTATTCAATAGCGGAAAGTCTCACACATTCAATGAAGTTGGTAGGAAAGCCAGATCGTACAACTATAAAAGCCGAACTACTCATACCAATATTATATTGAAAGAAAATCTTTCTTTGCCCGATTATATTTCATATTAATAGTAATTCGTGGAAAAATTTCAGAGTGTAAAAATCATTCGCCTTGACCGGGGTATCATTTTTACACTCGGAAATTTTTGCATTGAAATGCATATTGACGGATGACTCCGTTAAAAGTATCTCCCGCAGTTTCTTGAAATTTGTAGTTCGTGGAGCTAAAATACTCGTCAAAGTGTTCTGTCCCGATAGCTATCAGTGTATTAATGATATTAATTCGTAGGAGTTAAGTTATATAATCACTGGAAGAAAACTCTCTGGTATGTTAGATATGGCAATACATGTACAACCTTGAATATACTTTCTGTAGGAGATTGATAATATTTAAATTATTTCTCGCGATATAATCTGCATTTTTATCAGAAGGGAGAGGTATTCGATGGTACTGAAGTGTTCAAAAAGGATCCCAGCCTTTTTGTAGCACTATAACCTTTTTCAGGTCCTCTAATTTAATTTCAGCCAAAACATCTCAAAGTAATATGTGAACCATGGCAACAATAAGGCATGGAGAGAAAGGACGTTCGCATGGGGATATTCAGGAAAACAGGCATAATTTATCCCAAAATTGGACCAGAAATCGATTGCTTCATGTGATGACCTGTCTAATGCTTTTGGAAAGTTTTTGATCTATCTGAAATTTTGATCTATCTGAAAATCATTATTCAAATAATGATTTTCAGTGCAACTTTCTTTGGCTCTGAAATACTTGGTATATCCTCTTAGTTAGGAGGGATCAGAGATTGATTCAAGAGTGGGGCAAAGATTACTTATTCAAATTGACCTCCAGCTCTTACATATTACGGGTGCAGAAGAGCACAGACAACGTAACAAAATTCTATGGCTACGCTTTGTCTCATTTTACTTTTTATCATTAACGCTGTTATTCTCGTCTGATATATGCCTCAATGCATTAACAAGTTAACAACGAGCGTCAACAATCCAAAGCGTGAAATGGGAAAACATTCTCCTTTTAAAATGGATAACAGTCAAAGACATGCACTTTTTATTTTGTAAACTCGTCTTTGTAGATGCATTCTGTGATTTGTAACGCCTCAAGAATATAAAAGAGAGCTTCTTCAAAGCTTCAAAGAGTTTCAAAAGAAAATACGAATTCGCGACCTGATGTGTGAATGCTGTTTGTAGGCAAATTAGTTCAAGAAACGGGCACAGTTCTCCACACTATCCACTGTAGCCGATGATCAATAAAAATCTTTTCTTCTTTTATGAGAAAATATTCCCTGAAAATCAAAATAAATTGTTTTTCAAAACCTTACCCGCTCAATTTGTCATCTATAATAAATGTAAGAGAGTTCTGCTTTGTACCTCAATTCGAGACAGTGAGAAAAAATATGAATTAAAATGAATACTTCGAAATCAACGTTAGAATAATACATGCTCGTTCTAAAATAATAAAACTCAGTGCCGGTCATACGAATTGTTTTTCATTTTAAAGCATAAATAAAAATAATGAATGGAGCCTAAAGCTGAAGAGAGCAGGCATATTTTCCAAACAAATGAGAGCATTCATATTGCCATAACTCGGTTGATATAAATGCTCCATTCCAAAGTCTCCATTGCAAAAAAATTGTTTCACTTTCTGTTATTTACTCGAAAAACACACCTCCAGCAGAGATTCAATCCCAATTTCACTGTTGAAATTGAAACTCTGAAATTTTTATTTTCAATAAATAAATATACACTAAGAAAAATAAATTATTTTTATTTTGATTTAGCAAAAAAATCACTACTCTGAAATGCATGTCTGATATTTAAAACTGAATTAAGCACTACACTACCTCAAAATGCTCTTATTAAGTTATTCAGTGTTCTACAAAACCAATTCTCAGAATGTCATTTTCAACTGCGATTATTATGTTTTCACTTCATCTTCCATGCACTAAAAGGCTCCATCACTTTCAGGTAAAATGATAAATTAACCGAAAAAATCGTGCGTACGGTAAAATGGAAATAAAATAATCGCATTGAAGGAAAAGGGTGATAAGGGAACTTATTGAGCTAAAAAAAGCCCAGCCAACTCGGAAAAAATAACCCATCGTCGTAAAATAAATTGCAAACACGAACGGAAACCAGAAACAGCCAATATTAATAATGCAGGATAAACAAAAGGGGGACGTAGGAACGCTTTGGCGAAGGAAAACGCAAATTAACCGAGGCGGATTTCAATTTTCGGCGTAGAAAGAAAAATGAAAATGTGGTTTTAGACGGCAAGAGTTTCTCATGGAGACAGAGCCCTTGGAAGGGGGATGAACATTAAGGAAAGAAAGCAAGAAGGGGAGGTAATTATTTTGCAAAGATTGGATTTCGTTGGAGGGCGCGTGAGATTCAGATTTGAGCACTCGGTGAGGTGAACGCAGGAAGAGACACTTTAATTGGAGGCGCTCTCGATAGGGAGCGGGGCGACTATGGGCAGAAGAACGAGTAGGAGTGATAGGAAAGAGAGGAAGAGGAACGAGAAATCCCTGAAAGGAGAAAGGAATAGAGGATGGGAATAAGAAAGAAATGGGAAAACTGAACGTTAATTATGAAATGGATAGAGAAGACCCGAGGTCGCCTGGGAGGTTCGAGGTGTAGGATATTGTCAAGATATGAAGGAAATGGCCAGGGAATACATGGAAAATAATTCCCTACCACTATCTCCTTGCGATCTCTCCGGTAATTATCTGTGAAGGAATGAACGGCATTACATATCAGGTGTTTAGGGTTAGTAACTTCGAACATTCTTAGCTTAGCAAAATCCACCCCCTTCTCTCCCTTCAAATCCACTTTCCTTCCCTGTATCATAGCGTTGTTACTTTCTAAATTACAAAGAATTATCCATAATAATAACGTCCGTCTCTTTGCTGTTGTAGATCATCGAAATTAATAATCACCTAAATATAACCTTGGATACTCCATTCCAGGAGAACATTTCTTTTGGGTTTCCCGGAGAATTTTAAAATCAGCGGCGGTGAATCTTATATCTACGTGATTGCTAATAACTCAAAAAAGTTCCAACTGAATCAGTAAATATTTTGGAATACAAAGTAACATCAGTCCAAATTTTGTCGGAATTCACCAACAATTCAATCGAAAAATAGTCGACAAATAAGGTAATTTTTCAACCACAAAAATGAAATTAATTAAACGATTCATCATTTCAAGCGTTTAGGATTCAAGTTATTATGTATGATATGAGCCGTGTACGTAACTAAAAGCACAAATTATAAAAAGAGATGATTTTCATAATTTAAACTAGAGAAATATATTACTCGTTCATACGTACTTGATAATAAGTCAATTTCTTTGCCCCAGTAATATTTTTTTCCTTGTGGCTGAAGTAGAAAATAATTAATTCGAAGAAAGTATTCACGATAATGTTAAATTGTAGTAGGCTAAATTAGGCATATTTTTCTCTTTAGCTAAACATTATTAGTAATAGTACTTTGTATTGCTGAAACAAAGCTGAAATACTCATTTCATGTAGCTGTTGTTATTAGTAATAGTGTACCGAATATTAGGGACTAGGACTACAAACTATTGCACTCTTAAGCTCTACATGATACAAAATTTACTGGATATCCGAAGCCACAAATTAAAATGTGTCATTCTCTATCTCTGCATACTTTCTACTTCCCTTAATTCCTTCCAAATTGCTTATTCCTTTCTCTTTCTACCTCGCTGTCTCAGCATCCCAAACCACATTTTCGACTTCTACATCCCATTGTCTATCATTATCTCCTGAATACACAAGTGCTACCATCTTCGAATCTCTCCCATCAAGGTCCTCTCTTTCATTGTAATGACTAGATTATCATCGTTGGTTTTCCTTTACGTTCAGTTTATTTTTTCCATTGTTTTCACACTTCTGTCTCAAATACCTCCCACATCTACGTTTATTCCTTCCGTCTTCAACGTGTCAAATTTGTGAGCCATGTAAAACTATGCCCCATGTAACAGTTTTTACCAGTCTTTTCTTTATATATTCTATTGAAGAGGCTGTCAGCAAATACCTTGTCTTTGTAAACGCTTCTTTACCTACACAATTCTATTTATGTTACCACTATTTTGTTCAATCTCGTCCAAAACACTTCCCAATATTGAAAATAATAATTGATAATGGATATCCCTGTATTTCTTCCGTTGCTATCTCTGTCCATACCAACTAATCATTCATCATCCGCACCTGTGCATTCTGAAACAGCTACAGATTCCGGATAAGTCACATCAGTCTGCTCCCATGATATGAAAAATGCCCATCAACCTTGCCCAGAGTTTACTCTGTCAAAGCATGCAAGTACATACTAAATCTTCTCTTCCCCTCTTTATTAGGGACCTCATTATTTCAATCGCATCACTTATACCCATTCTCTTCCCAAATCCCAACTGATATTTTCCCAAGTATTCATTTTCTCTGCCCTCTATCCTTTTATTGATTTTCCTAATTACTATCTTAGTTGAGAGTGAAATGAAGCTTATTTTTTATTGAGTTCTCTATTCCTCACTGACTGCGGATTTTCCTTTTTTGGCATGAGAAAAAATATTGATCTAGCAACCGAGAAAATTGATCCCCATAACTTAATAGCGAATGAGTCCATAATAACGCTCCCTTCCCCCATTTCTCAATTTCTTGAGTAGTTCTGCAAAGGATATTACCAATTTCCACAGCCTTCTTCGATTTCATTTTCTTTAATGAATTTACTATCTAACAGTTAAGTATGCTTGGCGCTAAAGTATCTTTATCAACAACATATTCCCTGTCTATGGCCAAACCACTGAGCCTATTGTCTTTATTATAACGTATAGTTCCTAAATATATTCTTTCCATCTCGTCAGAACCTCTTATTTATTTAATATTTTACCCGTAGCATATATAATAGTGTGAACGGATTTTTATTTTTTACATTCTGGCAGATCCTTCGCTTTCCTGTGTAGCGTACTCGTTTCACCCAATCTTTGTAATCTGCCCATGTTATCACTTATCATGAGCATGAGTTTGTTTCATTTGCCCTTATCGTTTCTCGTCTTAGTTTATTCTTTAACACTTGGTACTTTCTTCTCCTTAATTCTGTGTTCACGTTCTATTTCAGTCATTCCTCCATCTTCCTAATCATTTTTATATTCATTTTCCTATTCATTCGTTTGCAGCTCTTTATTTCTTGTTTGAGATGCTCCCTGGCTCTGTATGTAATTAGTGTCCTCCCGGTACTTCTTCTTTTAAACTACCATCCCTCAAAAACTTCTCTAATTTTCCAATAAAATGTGATCCGAGTCTGCATATTCCGAAGAAAATAAGTCAATCAAGCATGCTATTCCTACGCCCGCCTACCTTATGCCTGATATCTCCCTCAATCTGCCGGGACATCATGTATACGTCCACTCGTACGTCAACTGTAGGTTTTTAAACAAGATACCAGGTAAAATTTAGTTTTTTTCCCTCAAAACTGGGGGAAGAAGGTAAGCGAGGAATGTTGCACTGAATAGGGGATGAGACAGGATGGCGGCTATTTGATGGTTTCAGTGGGCTAAGTTCAGTCCTGGAGGTTTGAGCGACCTAAGTACCCAGATGTGTGCCATCTCGCGTGTTCTCACCTCTATGCTGCTTGAGGATTCAAGAAGAGTTTCTACCACCAAACCAGTAAAGCAGTTATCAAATGATTGGTTATGGAAATCAGCGTGAATATCTATGGGATAATTGGGGAAGGTGGGAGCTTTATGGCGAAGTGGTGGTTATTCATCGCAGAAAAAGGGTGATGGCGGATTTGCCCTCGTAGATATCAGAACAGAAGTTACAAGAGAGGTGGAATGTGATATTTTTTAAAGTTTTGGTGGCAAATAAATAAATTATGAAGAAAATTAAAGATTTAAATTAAAATAATGGTATGCTCTTCTGAATAACGTAATAAACCTACTTTGCGCCAGACATTAATAAAGAATGTTCATTATAATTGAGTTATTGGCTCAAAATCTTCAAGGATTCAAGACGAATATGATAGGAGCTGTAGAAAATGAAAAAGAAAGATGGTAATAAGAGTGTGGTAAATTACTAAGAAAGGACGTTATGAGGACTAACGGGAGCAACCATTCTGTGTGAGATATGTCTGAAAACGAGACGCAAGAAACGCGACGAGAAAACTCAATGGGGAAGCAAATCATGCCCATGTTGAGCCGTTAAGCTACTCATTCATACATGAGAGAAAGCGAGGTCTTAAGTTTACGAATCACGAGCGATAAAGCAAAATTGAATTAGTTGGAGACTTAAGGAAAGAGATGAGACTTTCTAATTACTTGAACTTGGTAAACATATCCCATTGTTGTGAACAACACAGGATTCTGGATTTATGTCTCGATTGTTTGTTATCTACACTTTACTCTGAATCAATCTAAACCGGCCTCAAAAAAATGATGTAGTGGTATGTCTTGCGTTATGCTGATTGCAAAATGCTGACATTATTCCTAAATCACTCCGGCATTAATGTTGGCGAGAAACTGGTCCGTATTATCAACAAAGTTTTCTTGTGCTCTAAAAAGTGACATGATTTCATTCATTTCTCATTCACAAGTTTTTTCTCCCACGAATATATTTTGTTCGGGATAAATACATATTTTTCATGGGTCAAATAAGTGAGAACCCGAAAGAAAGAGCGAGGCCTAGGAACCTGCTTAGTAATTTGATTGTGCACGGTTTCCCACACTGTGAATGTTCCACCGAATCAAAAACCGGTGACATTTCACTTTGGCCTAATAATAGAAGAAACAACGTAGCGCTCCACAAAAGCACGGTAAATTCGCGTCACCACGGTAAACTGCACTTAAAAAAAGTTGTCGTTGCTCGCAACAAAAGGGAGGGTGATTTTGAATAATGCTACCCGATGCGCATAATTTTAAAGCCTAATTTTCGTATTACGGGTGGGATTACCTGCATTAGTTCCAACTTTGCGGAACATCCCCACCATGAAAAATATTTTGCAATTTTCCACTGAAACAATATTGCATTACGATAGGGTTCAGTATAATGCAATTAATATTCAATTCATTTGCATCCATTCCAAAGGAAAAAAATCAAGTAATAATGAAATTAAGTTATTAGTATTTCACACGCGCAGAGGATGATAATTAATTAAATAACTTGAGAGTGAATGTATGCATGATATCATTATTATTAGCTTACTATGGAGATTAGATATATCACTTATGATCGTATGTGAGGTATTTATCAATCGGCTTCAACGAGCGAATATTGTTCCATCCTGTCCGTTTGACCTTTCACATCGCCTGCTATGAGATATTTATTTTCTCACAAATCCCAGGTCGCAGTGTCACAGGACTAAAGAACTTTCACTTCGCACTCGTTATTTTCCCGTGTTGAAAATCCACTATCACTGATTATGCAATAAATAGGTTGAATGTGCAATAGCACATCCGGTGGGATTCACCGTGAGTGAATGGCGTTCAATGAAACGAACGATTTGGTTCTTGCCGCATTTGGGTTGCATTACCAAAAGAAATAGATTCGATGTTCGTTTATCCAAATCGTCCGATAAAATGAGCCACAGCAGCTGATTACTTTGAATAGGTGCTTCGGAAGACATAAGGTGACGAATAAAGTGGGACGAAATGTTCTCCGTTGGTATGGATTGTTGGGCGGCCTGCCATCAATCTGACACGCTTCGAACTCCAGTGCACAAATACAATTATTACGCTGTGATCACGACCAAAGCGTGATAAAGGAACGACAGCAACTCGGGTGACTTGATACTCGGGAAAATAATTAGAGCCCACGAGAAATACATCCCCGAAGCTGTCATCAGACCTTCGCTCTCTATCGGAAAGCATATTCTCTTTCTGATCAACGATGGCCGCTGGGGATCCGACCGAGGATAAAACCACTCTGAAAATATCTACCAGGGGGATGGGAAAAGTACACGGAACGAAAAACGGGAAGAAACTGCCTCAAGTGACGGCATAAGGAAGAAAGCGGCCCTGGAGTGGGAGAAAGGGCTCGCTGCCCGTGACATTTTCGCTAATTACATTTTATTCGGTAAAAACGCGATGGTAATGACAGCAACAGAGCTTTACGTTGAGTCAAAAAGTTCCTTGAAAGTGTATAAAGTGACGACCTTGGATTTTTTTTACAATCTCCCTTTAGTAATTGGTTTGTGATGACAGGAGTTCAATTTTAGGAAAGTTTCCTAATAATAACATTTATTCTAAGTTCACTCTGAGCACCCTCATTTTAAAAAATTTTAATGGCCAATCCGAAATAATTATGCTTTACGTACTTGCTCTATTTTTGCTGCTTTTAAAACTTGAGTCGATTCAAGTGAAAAGACTTGAAAGAACCTAAAGAAGGAGTAAAAATGGCAACTGGAGGAGACGTGTCACCGATTCAGCACCTTACGTTCACTAATTCCCCTTAATCAATAAAGATTATTACGTTTAACAAGCACGGCTTATGTACTACCTCCCCATATTGCGTGACGTGATCTCGGGAAAATTAAGCTGTGGGAATTAGAATGGGATTTGTTGTTCTAACATTGAAAATAAAAACTTCTTAGAACATTTTCTTCGTGCACGAATTGCATGAATTCGCATATTAAAAAAATCAAGTAATGACAATTTCAAGTGCATTTATTCTGCATGAAATTTTTAATTATATAAATCTACATGACAAACATCATCCTTCATTTAGAATTGGATTTAAATTATGACCAACACTTTTCCTCACCCAAACTGACGCGAATATAATTCCTACTGTCTTAGCCTAGCTCTAAGGGTCAACTGTATTAAATTTTAAAAATTCAAAAATTAGCATTGCCCCGGCTTTTCGCAAAAGGTGTATCACAAAAATTCCAATAAAATGCTTATAATATAAAATTTACAACCAAAGGAAGACTACGTCATCAGGCAATAGAGTCGATGAACAGTGGAATCAGGTCCATGAATAGTGGATGCTAATACGTCACTGACAAGGCAAATAGAGGTACCTATCCCTTGGACCTCCACATAGAACAATGGTTTTCATTAAAGCGCAACGGGTAGCGAAAATCTGGTGTACCATCTCGAATTCTCTCCTCGTCGAGATGAATCACTAGTCAATGGAAACTCTGTCCGTGGCCCATGAATCTTTGAAAACATTTGATGCCCTCCGGTGGCATAAGAACTCGTGCGTCCAATACTGTTGTCGGTCACTCAACTGGTTTCATCACAGCTATTTCATTGAATGTTTATGTTTCGACGAGCGTGTTTTTCATGTGGGTCAAATCGTGATACGAACTGAATATTTGTTCCCAGATGCCTTCAGAAGAGATACTTCGTGGTATTTCTGTGTATCTGTGTTTAATTCAATTGTGAATAGCAACAGTATGTTGACTTTGCAGCGCACACAGAAACCTCCCTTGGCACACATGCGCGCGCTTCTCTTGCGCACAAAAGACATAGGTACTCACCAATTTTCGCCCACGCCGACGCAAACAGCAGTTGGAGAATGAGGAAAATTACTCCTTTAAGTCTTCCCATTCCCGATTCTGAATTAAAAGAAAGAAAATATTACCTCAGAAGAAATTTAATTTCACGTCTCCACATAGCATATTACATTATTGAGAACAAATTCTAAATATGTATAAATATTTATCAATATAAATAATTGCTATAAAGTTAATAGCATAGTAATAAACAAATACTAATAATAGCGTATTTCCATACGTGCATGCCAATTACATCCGTACACTAGTAGATCACGTGACAATCTCTAAACACATTGCAATGCAGTTTAAATGGGTACACTCTTTTGAAAGAATATTTATCTAGGCAAAAACAGTCTCATGGCTATCGTATTAAAACTAAAGAATGCAATTTGACTCACAAGCATACTAATAAGTAAGATGTTTACTAAATTAGCACCTTCAGCTACCTCTCTTTCTCCCTGGGAGACCAGGTTTATCATAGTCTTACCATTCTACATTATTCGCCAATCATTTTCCATTTTTAACTCACAGATGTCAAGCAGTTTAAAATATCATTCGTTCGTTTACTTACGAATTATCCATATTAGAAACTCGGGGTTTACCATAACTACGATGCATAAACGTCCGAGAGTAAATCTAAATAAAGACAATCAACCTTCATCCGTCAGTTTTGTCGTCCGTTTGTGAAAGTGTCTGTTAATCGAATACTGAGAGCTACTACTACTGGCCAGTCATTAGACTACTCTTAAGAGAGAATAGAGGCAGTTTAATAACCCATTCGTCTGATTAGACATTACAATATTTATTCTTTCAACACCTTTCGTCAAGACTGCTGTCTAAGAAGGGTATTTTTTCATTCCTTCTCCGCTACACAAATTCCTATTCATACAAAAATTAACGAATTACCTAATGGCGCACAAAACCTCAAATATTTGTCTATCCCGTGATGTAAATGACAGCGGTAGTCCTCACTTTAAAAATATTGTAAAGTGTCATTCAACAATGATTCAATGAAAGTACCAGTTCTATACAATTTAACTTTTTCATAGAATAAATGGCATAACGTGTCGTAACTATGGTTTGAACATCTCCCATAATGGCTTCTGTTAACAACCTTCTTTCAAAAAAGAAACCTTGACTCGCAAAGCGTGATGAAATGGCTTCAGTATTCAATCCTCCCTGTGGCACAATAGCGGCGGGAAAAGAGAAAGTTGCTAGGGAGGAATTCGGAGGGGGTAGGAAAAGTGGATGAGAGGGATATTGGGAGGGATGATGGGAAGTTGAAGACCGCGATAGAATGGAGGATGTGGTGCGGGCGAGGGAGATGGGGGAGGAGAAGAAGCATTTCAGACGACATGAAAGGAGAAAGAACGTATTTGGAGCAGAGGAATGATTCTGCATAATGTCAGTGGCATTTATGTTAAGCTCTGATTTAGAATTGCTAAATTCACGAGATTACGCGACATTAGGTGATAGTTTTCAAGGTCTATCAAAAAAATCATCTACGATCGATGGATTACTAGTAGTAATAATTTAACAAAAATATCAATATTTTCCCTTTGAACGTACACTTAAAAAATTTATTTTCATTTCGACGCAAAATAATATTTCATCCTTTCGGTAAAGCTTTGCTAAACGCCCTCGGATTGGTCTCTCGAACAAGGCGCCGATATTGAACTTCCTCGAATTCAACACACCTCAACAACCTTTTATCGCAAATTTTAGGGCGCCAAATCTGCGCTTTACACTTTTATTTGTTGCCTAACTGGAGCACAGTCGGAGCATTGAGGGCGCTCGGCCATCATCGCGGCCGCAGAAGCAATTCCATCCACCCGCCGTCCATCATTCAGTGGGCGTGAATCACGTTTCGTGATTGGCGATGAGAAAGGCTCCCCTCCGACCGTTATCGCGCAGCTGTAAGCGACATTCACGAGAGCGCCATCTCTAGGAGGGCGCACTACAATAATAATCCAATAGCCGCGCTGTCACCGGACCGGGAAATGACGCGTAGCACGCAAGGAGACAGCAGCGACCCTGATATCCCTTGTACACGCTCCCCGTCATGTTGATTAATTCCTCATCAAAGAGTTATGGCTAGATGATTTAATTTCAATAGCTTCTTTCCATTTGGAAACCACATGATTGGTACGTAAAGCAAATTAAATACAGGGAAATCAAGACTTTATTTATTATAGAGTTTTTATTCGAAAAACTAATTGTTTAATACTGACGAAAGGAACTGATATGTTTTTCTGACTTATCCACATAAAATATTCTAGAATCGTACATCAATAACTAATAACAAAGGACAATATATCACGTCAAAGTTATCAATTTTTTAATGTTCTACTATTGCTCGGAAGTACCCTGCTTGAGGGCGTCTCTCACATATGTTAACCATCCATGATGGGCATAGCTAGATTTTAGCCGATTTAGATTGGTGTGTGATAGATAGGTGAAAATTCTTCCAAGAGTGTGATTATAAATCGTAATAAAATAGAATAAGTTAATGGGTATCATGGATTAAATTTGGTAGCAAGGTTTCCAACTCGGTAGATTTTTTGGATACTGATTAAAGATTGAAGGTTAAAATTTGAGCAATGTACCAAATTTCTCCGAGTCATTCAAACTGTGTCATTTTCAGGAGATTGGATATTCCTGAAAAACTGAAGGCAGGAAACAGGATTATCCGACCTACAACAGAGGATATAGTCAGTTTTTTTCAGGGGATGACTTTTATTTATTATTATTATTTTTCCACGTGGACAAATAAGTTTATGTTACGGAAAAATTTTTCACGTGGTGTTCATTATTTATTGAAAATTCAGAAATGAGAAGCCGATCTCATTTTTTGTCAATTGGATGCGTACGTTACTAATATATTGCTGTATGATGGATGCATGCATTAATACGAAACTATAGAGTGAATATATCATACTGAACAGAAATTTTCTTGTAATCGCAAGTTATCATCGAAAGTCATATTCTGAAACAAATAGTGACCTCTTTTTTCACTGTTATAGCACATCTAAAACAATAAAGTCGTCATTGGCGAGGTCAGTATTACGTCGGTCGCATAAAACAATCATCTTTCCCATCCATTTAAAGGAAACCTGAAAATCAATCACAGGACAAGGAAAAGTAATTCTTGGAAACTCGATAGCTGGAAATCAAGACGAAAAATTTACAACCAAACTTACAAATATAAAATTACCGCCATAAAAATAAACTCAAATTTTTATTCATGAAATAGAGGCTTTCAGAAAATATATCCGAGCCCTTATTTCGACGTAAAGAATGAAACCCTGTATCAATTTGTACAAACCAGTATGGTTTCTCACAATGGAGGGTCGAGTTGGAAGTCAAGGGGATGAAAAGAACCGAGAAACATAGACGTGAATCAATAAAATCTTCGAACGCAACTCTAAACAATAAGACGGGAAACTTTCCTGCGTAAAATGTTTCAAAAGTATCTGCATCAAAAATAAGAAGACTGTTTTTTTCCCACCGACGCGGTCGGTTGGAGTGGGACTTTCGGTTGGAAATGTGATAGGATTTCTTGGGAAAGGAATGAGACCCGCGTCAGTTACCTGCGGGCCGTTACAGTATGCTGATCGCTGCTAGACTGAACCCCGGTTCGGAGATCGCGTCACAAATGAACTATGCCACGTTGTGTGTTATGCTCGGAAAATCGGAATCAGGAGATAAAGTAATGTCTCAATGAATGATTTACCGCTGGCACAAGATAGTTCACAAGGGTAGAGAGGATGTATACGACAAGGAGCATCCTGGACGTCTGTCAACGGCAAAGTACGACGAAAATGTGCACAATTTGAGACGTGTTCCAATTCCAATCGACACATGAATGTCCGCGTGTTAGTAGAAGACTGCAGGATTCCAAAGGTCAAACTCCATCGCATTTTTACAGAATATTTAGCCAGGAGGAAGGTATAAGCCAAGATGGTCCCCAAGGGGCTGTCGGAAAATCAAAAGATTGCTCCTGTGGCAATATGGCGTGATCTCTTGGACCTGAAATGAAAGTGGCCTACAGCCCCGATGTGGCACCGATGGACTACTTTTTCTTCCCCAGAATAATATAATAATTATTATAATATTAATATAATAAAATAAATATTTTCTTCCCCAGAATAATAAAAAGGAGCTTGACAGGGAATCATTTTGGAATGCTGGATAATGTCAAATTGGCCGAGACTATATGCTTGAACAAGGTTCCGGTCGACGCCTTCCAGGAAGCGCATCGTCCATGTCAAAGACTCTGGCATCAGTCTCCATATACAAGGGTGCTATTTTGCGCATTTTAGTAGTTACGATTTATTCTAATTATATTTGGGACGGGCCCTTTACGTACCAATTTTTCCGTCAAATGCACTCAGTTTTCCATTATAGTAAAATTTCCCGAACTGAAGTGTTTTTGAGTTATCCCGCATGAATAGACAACACTGGCCGACGAAAGGAAACTGGTCTACTTCCTATTCTGATGTGCGCATTTCAAGCTCCGTAGAGTATAGTACGAGTTACCGTACAGTCGTCTATTAAACCAAGCTCTGGATTGGTTGCTGTGGTGGTAGGATTGATTAAATAACGCCAAGGATTAGTTGATTTTTTATCTCGTCTTTATAACTTTTTCTAACATAACTCTCAGCATTTTCTTCTTTTTTCAAGTTATTCTTTCACCAATGATATTTTTTTCACAATGATGTCACTACTACTTCCATTTTACTCAATTATGCATACTAAATACGTGACATCTCACAATGATTCAAAATAAAGTATGAATTCAGATGCTTGGGTTAAAATTTCAATTAACACAATGATACACTCGAGAAAAATACAAAATAAAATTGCTAATTAGGAAGTCGCATTCGAAAAAATTTGCGTCGAGCACGCAATGGGTAGGATATCGCATTAATATGAAACGTAAACGGAAATATAATGTAATCCTTCAACACTGGATGCTTTAGGTTATTGCTGAAGAAAAACTCGGTATAAAAAGTAAAATAAGGAGGAATTATGAACTAGAATAAAGGATAACTTATTAAAAAAAGGGATATTAACCAAAATGCACCCATTCACGTATCCTAATTGGGAATCAATCTGGAGGAGAGTGGACAGAGTAAGAGGGGCATAAAAAGAAGACTGAGTTGGGTAAGAAAGCATTTGTGAAGATATGGAAGTTGATCGCAGGCACCATTAGTAAAGATGTAAATAAAAGACTAGTGTGAACTTAGGGTGCGTAGTTTTGAACAGCTCGGAAACCCAGTCATTATGGCAAGAGCTGAGAGGAGCTTAGTTTGGAGGCTTTCAAAATGTGTATGTAGAGAAGGATAGAAAAATATAATGTACGGAAATTAAAAAAAACGATGAAGTTCTAGGCATGATAGGGAAAGAGAGATGGACGCAAATAATATCGAAGGGGACTGAACAAGTGGATGCAAAAGAAATAAAGAAGCAATTGGATTCTGAATACAGTACTAGTTGGCCGATTTTTAGGAAAACCATTTAATGGGAGGAAAATAATAGGTATTTTGGATCTAAATAAAGGTGGCCGAAAGTATGCATAGCTAAATAACGAGTTATTGAAATGTGTAGCATGCAGTTTAAGGATATATTGATTGATTCATGTAGGTTATAACTTAAGAGTACAGGCATTCGGTGCTAGAGTCCAACTAACACCTGCCTTAACCCGTAAGACTACTTCTAATAATTTAAAATAAGAAATAGACGATAATTTAATACGCAAGAAATTTGCTAGTAACATTATAGTTGAGTAAGTTTATGAATTGTACCACGAGAGACCCCAAGTGGCAAGAACTTGACTTAAAAAGGTAGATAGGAAAGTGCAAAAGTTGAGGCAGTAAGATAACTGGTATTAAACTGTGAAAAATTAAGTTTTGCACGCCAACCAATCTTTGGATGGAACAATTAAGATGATTTTTAAGAGAGTTATAACATTTTGGATTAGATTTAATAGTGGCAAACCCCTTACTAAATATAATTTTCCACATATCTGAGTCACGTCTAAAAAGTTTAATATGCACCTATCAAGTCAATTTTGGCTTGAGGTGTACAAATGGTAGTTTTTACCATAATTCATTGCATATTATCTTTACGTATCTAACTGAAATTATCCAGCTGTCCATTTCATAAGTAAATTCGACCATTTCGGTCAAATTTTGCGCTTTACATCCCCTGGATCGAAGAGGATATCTTTGTTCACTGAGGCATTCGATTCATGCGTCATCTATCGAACGGAAAATTACGCAGCAGGCGCAATAAGCTTAGTAGGATTAACCACTAGAATGTGCACAGCACTTAACGCTTAGGTTAGGACTCAAATTGGGTCGTTTTTTCTCGACTACGAACGCAAAAGTCACCAAACTAACCTTAATTTTCTGAAAAACTGGCTGAAATAGTTTGATGTCCCACGATGAGACTAAAATCTTATGCATAATATTTAAATGCAAAGAAGATTTGCATTAAAAGTATTGGTAACATTTTTCCGTGACGTGTGCGTGAAATGCTGAATTCATACCGACGGTTAAATGTGTACATGATCGCCACCAGCAGACTATTTCCTATTCCCACATATGACATCTCCCACAAAGGACAGCACCATAGAAGAGGCTTGATTGCAAAAAGCTTGCACGCATACATTTAAGTATCTTCCGGGATCCACAATCTAGGGAGCCTTAGAGTCGTGATAAGCCGCTCGCAAGAGTATGTAAACGCTCAAGGGATGTACTTTGAAGAATTTTGAGACATTGTAGCAATATCTGAAATAAACCTATTTTTTCGAAACGTTTCCCGATACTTTTTATATAAATCATGTGGTTCCTAAACATGTTGTTCACATATACAACTTAAATTGAACAATTGAGGAAAATCTGGCGGAATTATCTCACGTTTCCAGGCATGATTGCTATCCCTGCTTACACCTCTCGTCATAATTCCCGGCCGCTTAAATTGAGTTGATCCCAAATAAGACGCATATCCCTCCAATTTTCCCGTACTATTGAATACGTCTGAGTTGATCCCACAAAACCTTTTCCACAGCCATCTCGAAAACTCAACGATATTAGATAAAACGATTTGATATGTTTGTGCCTACGCTTCTTCCCAAAATCGTCTTCTTCTCCATTCGAAAGATGCTCTTGTTCAGCTACTTAGTTTCTTTGCTTTCAAAGTTTAGTAAAATGAATTCGACCCAACAGTTTCTTCCAACTCACAGGTAAAAGTGTCATTACATTAATGTATCCTTCCAGATCTGATAAAATCATTCAATAATTTAAAAGGCATAATTTGTATACATTTTACCATCGATTTTGCCTTAGGCATTTAGAAATTCTTCAAGGACATATCGATCCCACCATTGTGAGGACTGAACAAGTAATATTGAAATTTAATAATTTAAAATCGAGGTTAGGCTGAAAACTAATGCACACATGCTTGTAAATCACAAACAAATTGACCTCAAAAGTCACGCTGTTTAACTCCTACTGAGATTCATCGTCATTTAAAGGCTGTTCATGGTGACAATGCTGTTGATAGGTCTACTGTAAATCGATAGGTAGTAAAATTTCGTGGTTTTGAGGCTGAAAAATCCATAATTGTTTATGAAACACGCAGCGGACGTCCGATCAAACTCGTCAAAGATTTGATTCAAAATGACCGGCTCAACAATAAAAAGCGTATCACAAATCATATTGGTCGAGTTTTTCGTGTTAAAGGTAGCCTAGTGCCAATAATCTTGCAACATAACAAAGCTCGTCCACACACCTCGCTCGCAACTGGAGAGGCCTACCCTCCACACACTCCATATTTCCCTGATCATGCGCCTTGCGATTTTTATTTTTTTTCCTCAACTCAAGAGACAGCTCAAGGGTGATCATCACACCTCGAATGATGAGGTGAAGGCAGCTGTCAAGTCCTGGATTCGAGAAAAGTCAGAAGAATTTTTCACTGACGGACTGAAAAAATTTGTTACACGTTGGGAGAAATGTGTTAGCCTTAACGGTAGTCATGTTGAAAAATAAATTTATGATTTTGAAACTTAATAATTACTTTTCATCTTAACCTTATACTTTTCTTATGACATAATTATTTTTAAATTTTCTGCGAACACATTCCGTAAAATATGCAACATTCGTAAGCTTACCAGTTGTTTTATATTGAAATTAATTATTAGCATTCAAAATAGAATAATGTCGAAATAAACTAGCATTTAGTTTACAGAACTAGTTATGTGATGGTAGCGGACCTCGGACAGAAGTCAAGAAAAATTAATAATGAAAAACGAAGTATTTGACAATAGATTTCATACTTCCTAGGAGGTGTACTCTATTCAAAGTCAATTATCTTTGCACTATGAAACCTAAAAATATTTTAAAACGCTTTTAAGGCAAGCATATCGGGTAACGTAAAGCAAAGCTACTTTGCGTGATGAATGATCTTCAAAATATTTTTAGGATGACGTTCATAACGTGTGGTCGACGCGGGCTGCCAGTTTCAAAAACCTACAGGTGGACAGGTTAAAAATAAATAGAACCAATATTTCACTACGTCAACGAAGGGCTTGAGCTAAAGATTTAGGAAGTCTGTCACTCTAACACGTGTCGTTATTCTCTTAAGACTAATATCTGGCAATAATACTTGAACTTCTCGTCACATGAGTTATGTGGACCATGAAAGAAGCCCGTCACTTGTAGAAGAAGGAAAAAACCTGCCGGATGCGTGACGGTAGAAGTGTCTTCTGTTAAATCTGTTCCACTTTGTGATTTTGGCGCTGGAATGGTTTCAAATACACTGGGAAAAGCGAATTCGGTGAGTATGTTTCAAAGGCTGGAATACGTGAGAAATCTCTAAATAATTGAAACAACACGGTATGTATGAGTTCTGTAATTATCACCAAGCGTAATTTAGATACCACCCTGTGTAACTTTGCTCCGCCTTGCATATTTTGTTTGCGGTGACAAATGTGACAGAATACAACCAGTTTGGAATAGAATTCAACAAACACATGCTATAAAAAGACATGGTCACCGCAAAAAATTTTGGATAAAAATAATTAAAATATTTTCTTGTTCTGAATTATTTATTCCGCCAATGAACCAAAAAAATGCCCACAACGTCCATTACAATTCGTCATTTTAGTTTAACCGAGTTTCTTCAAACATAAATGTATGAGATTAGCAATTACAATGCCATCGAGTCTAAGACTGATCAAGTCGTCACTATCAATGCACATTGTCTCATCAGGTTTGCTGCGCCAAAACCCATAAAAAAAAAACACGTTTATGCTTCAACGCCTCCATATGGGAGTTCTCCAAAATAATGTATATCTGTCAAAGGATATGATTCAATGGTATTATTTTCCCGTAATTAATAATAAATGGCAAATCTAACAGATTATATGATTAATCGCAATCCCTTAAATCTCCAATATTTCTTTTGATGTTGCTGTAAGAAAATTCATTACTAAATGACAGCAACAACAGTCAGATGAGATTGGTATTCACTTAGGTCAAAAGTGAAAACAATTGATAAAAATTATGACTAACTTGATTTCAAATTTGGGCTTCATATCTGTAATAATGCTGATGTTTTGGGCTACTGACCATTATTGCCCTTTCTTTGAAGATTGACTTGCGCTCACCACCATGAATTCGAAAAGAAAATCCTGCATAACCATTTACCATTAAAAATAGATCGTATTTTCAATATCCCGCAGAATTTTTTTTAAATTTTATTGAAAATATTGATTATCAATAACATCACTCCTGTTCATTTTTTAATCATCGCAGATTTGCAGCCATTAATTAAAATACCAGGTGTGTTCGCAAAATAACGGAAATTTTCAAATTTCGCGGGTTTGGAGAGTCCGATTGCCATTTTTTTATTATGTTGGTATGCATGCCCCTGCATGGATAAAATTTTCGGCTGTGTTCATTGTTTACTTGTCTGTGGCAGCCGCTAAGTTCAGACGTGCTTTTATGAGCTCGGCGATATTCGTTTGTTGAAAAAAGTGGATCAAAGAATTAGTATCACGCCTTAGTTTCGTCGCCATATCCGTGAATCTATGTTTCGTCACCTGTTATAACACGTTGCAGTAATTCTGCGTCGTCATTGCCTTCATTTAATGGCTCGTGAGAAACTTCCATTCGCCGCTGTTTTTGTTCAAAATTCAATAATTTTGGAACAAATTTTGCTGTCACGCGTTTCATACCCAAATCAATCAAATATATTTCATCATATGAGCCAATCGACATGCCAATATCATCAGCGACTTCTCTGATTGTGATTTGGCGATTGTTCATAACCATTTCTTTCACTTTTCCCACGGTTTCATAGGTTGTTGATGTGCTGGGGCGTACGGGGAGTTCGTCATCTTCAACGTCTTCACGGCCATCTTGGAAACGCTTATACTACTCGTAGACTTTTGTTTTACTCATAACAGACTCACCAGAGACCTATGCTATCATTTCACGCACGTTTTTACTCTACATTTCATGTTTTACGTAAATGTTGAGACAATTTCTTTGATCCATTTTTTTAACAAGCAAAAATCGCCGAGCTCATAAAAAAACGTTTAGGCTAAGCGGCTGCCACAGACAAAGTATACAATGATTACGAGTACAGCTGAAAATTTTATCATACTTTAAGGGCATGTATACCAACATAATAAAAATCTATTTGACAATTGGACTCTCCAAACCCGCGAAATTTGAAAATTCCCGTTATTTTCTGAACACACCTCGTAGATTTCTAAGTTATTTTCTGCTTCATATTTTCTAATATATGTAAGTGTATACACTTTTGATACCCGATTATTGACAATCCAAACAGACACTTGCAAATACACACGGATATCTTGAGAAATAAATATTAAGAATTTCGGAACGCTAAATTTCGGATCCGAATGCATCAATTACAATGCCATGTCGTGTCTATTAAGATCTATAACCAAAGAAAATAACCCTAGTATCCAGACCTTTTGATTTTACTTTGCAATTTTCACAATTACTCCAAGTACACAGAAAATTTCATTTGTTGAAGCAAAATTTCACGGAAAGCATGAAACTTTATATAATCACACATAAGACTCTATATATTATCTTAATATTTCGATGAAACAAAATACCTTCCTAAATAATAAGTTTACTATGTCAATCAATTTATTTCTTTTAATCTTAAAAACCGATGGTGTTCACTGTAATTTCTTGTGAATCATTTCATTATGAACCATTTGACATGTGCTTTAAAGTATAAGTAGATGAAATGAAGGAGGAATGAGGCATGCGGTATTTGAAGTAAGGTTTGTTGTAGTGCCAGATGTTGGATTGTATTTTGTTGGTAGAGGCAATGAAATGTAGGTAAATCCTTGCCCAGTCATTTTCCATCATAAAAAAAATTAAACGCTAGAAAACCAACAGTAATAACAATAACATATGGCATATAACATTTCAAAAACAGGTGGAATTACTGGGGTGCCGTAACGAGGAAGTCGATGTAGGAAGTAGATTTATGTATACCTACGTTTTGTACTTATGGTCGATGTTATGTAAATTGTCCATATTTTTACAAAATAATGCTAAAACAGAATTAAATTTCTTTACTAGAGAGTGAATTTTTTTAACCCAGTTGATACATAAATATATCACTATCGAGTGTAATAAATGTTCAACACTTAAATAAATTACTTCCTTTATTCACAGCAGAGAGACCACTATATTTTGCAGCCTGTTTAACAGATAGATTAATTATTTGATGATTTAACTTTAAAATTGATTACACTTTTCAATTAAATACCATTCCATTTAAATAATTACGCGTACGACGTAATAATGCCAATACACGCAGGAATCTTTATCTCTATGCATTCGGAATGGCATAAGAACTAAAGAATTGCATATATGAATACAATTTTTCTTACTCAAAATTTCTCTCTCGTTGATAATAAAGCAGTTTACAAAATAACTAAGAAAGAACTACGGCGTTGGTAAAAGCTTGCATTCACAAAAAAATTATTTTGATAAAAATATAGATCCATTAGAATGATATAACTTTTTATTTGAAGTCTGTAGTGAAAACTGCACCACTACCTAAGAAACACGCATACTTGAAAGTGATGAAAGCAGAAGCATAGGATGGAGTGCATTGAGATTCCAATGCCCATACTTCCGGATGCCGCTGAAGGATCATCATACCCCAAGCGGTATTTTTTCATTAGATACTTACTTAATGTTAGATATATATGATCATTATAAATCATAAATTTGATTTAAATTTGAAAATTTAGTGGGAACGATATTTACCAGAGTAGTTTCCAAAGACAATTACACCTTCAACAACATGGAATATCAATTGAGATAAATTTGTGAGATGGCACACATGAGACACATCCTGAGGCGATAGCAAAACATTCCATGACAAGGACTGACGACTCAGCAATCGCTTTTTTTTGGATGCGAGGGGAAAGTAAAGCAAAAAGCGTCTGGAGTTGACATGGTGACAGGATAAGTTAGTGGTTAATGAAGTGTCGCTAAACAGATGGACAACCATTTATCTACAGAATTAATCGATTTTACTATAAATTTCTCTTTGATTAAAATTCGTCCATACGCTATTCCACACGGTAATGATCAAGTAGTACAGTTATTGTAGTTAATCTAGCATTTGATCGCTTAGAGGAAAAAGCCATTAGAAAATAATGATTATGGAGTAAAAGTTCACACAATGTCATTAATTTACCATGATTCCTCTTGAAATAAACTCCTAAACTTAATGCCCCATGTAAATAAGATTTGGCTGTTACATAAAACTGAAAACGACTGCAGTAAAGTGGACTATATAAGTTTGGTCAAGAGTAATTTCAAAGGAACATTACGGAAGCACATTTAATGAAGATTCAGCGCCAAAGGTTTTCCCCTCTTATCCAACAATCCTGAGGCCTTGCTCTCAACGTCCGGAACCTAATATATTTGGGCCCGAGCATGTAAATATTTACAACACATTGTCCCAGCATAAGCTTCTTAAAACTCTTCTTGATTTAATGCCCTTTTTCTCATTCCGTAAAGCTGCAAGAGGGCCTCAAGTAATAAATCTTGAGGGTTGGTTCAGCTTACATAAGGAGTGTTTTGCTGCTTCGCTGGAGTCCTTGTGTGTTTATGGTCCTATTTCTCTCGCCGAGGAGCCTTCGAACTCTTTAATCTCAGTTACACAATAAATTTCACTTAGAGACTTAGGTGTTTGAAAAAGTATTTTCAGATATACCTGTCAAAATCCGTCTTCGCATCAAATGAGTGTCGTAATAAATGCCTTCCAATAGTGGTAGAGGATAACCTTTTTGTTAAATGGCACTTCTGAGGTAACCGAAATATAACTTCTATGAGAAACTTTTACCTGTTTATATGCAGGTTACATGTGTAAATTAAGGGTAAATCGGCCAAGCATTATGAATACCTGCCAATTATTTTGGTTAAATACATACTTCCTTACCAAATCAAGGATTTACCTAACTAAAAATTTCATGGAAAACAAGAAAATTGTATATAATTACTCATAAGACACAAAATATGATCTTAATATTTCATTGAAACTAAATATATTCCTCTATAATAAGTTTACGATATCAATCAATCAATTTTTTTTCGATTTTTTTTGTATCCTTAAAACCGATGGCATTCACCACCGTTCCTTGTGAATTATCTAATAATGAATCATTTTATGTGTACTTTAAAGCATAAGTAGATGAAAACCATTATATTCCTCAAAACGGGAGACTTTTTAATTGAAAAATGAAATTACGTTCCGGTGAAAAATTAGTTAATTTAATATTCAGCTTCCAGCTAATCCATAGAGTCACTTGAACTTGATATTCTGTTAGTTGTCAATAACGGCATAACACGATTTTTCATGCATTGAATTGGATTTCATGCATTTCCACAAGAGGCATTGTTGTTTCCCAAAATGAAAACTTCACAGAGGAATTAGTATAAAATAGGCCTAGTTCTTCTAATTTAATTGTGTTCAAGAAATTCTCTTGGACTAGGAATTTCCGAGATTTCTTAAAGGAATACGATCCAAGCGAATGATTTTTCATCTATTAAATTTCTCGGACGTGAATTACTTATACTCACATTTCAAATAAGATTCTAGTTTATAGATTTTATTCATATTTCTAGATTTCATTTCAGGCCTAGTGAATCACTGACCTTTCAGGGTTCAGCATATCATTTATTTTCCAGATTAAATTTTATTTATAATCCACGAATGAGCCCACTTATGTAGGAAAGGTGTTTCGGAGATCATTTAATTAAAATATGCTGAATACGAGCAATAATCGCACATATATAGGTACACTTTGAAAACTACGATATGTTCTATTACTAAGTTCCGTTGGATCTGAGATTGGTTTACTAAAGTAATGGGGCGGTCCGATAAACTAGGATAACAGCCCCTATAATTTGCTAAGACCGTGACCGGAACAATTAGAGCGATATGTCTTACTCAGAATGACCACTAATGACATTATTATGCCCCCACGTAATATGCTGAGACTAGGCCGCTGGATAAAATATAAAAGCTTGATTTTTGCCATGCTATTTACCTGGATAAATATGTTTTATTTTAAAAATACGCAATTTCAATAAATTAGGAGTAAACTATAACACTGTAGACGTTCCTTTATGACTGTCATATAGTAGATAGGTGGTTGATATTTATTATTTACGTGCAAATCCATTGACACAAACTAGATACAACTCGATGGAAAGGAGACAAACTATGCAAATTTCACTTGAATAGAGATTTATTCACGACCCGGGTTTCAAACACTTAATGTCATCTTCAGGTCTAACATTTCTACATCAGGTCTTCAGGTCTTTCTACATCATCTTCTGGTGAACCAGAAGATGATGTAGTTACATTGAAACCGGTCGAATTAATAAAAATGTTATTTTGTGGAAAATTGCCAATTTAAATTAATCATGATATTCCACCATATCACGCCAGAAATGTCTCTTTTTATTCATAAAACCCAGTGATGGCATAATTGAAAACGTAAATTAACAACTTACACAAACTACCAAATAGACAAATGAAATGTTTGGGCGTGGATGGAGAAAGTATACGGAGAATGAAGAATGAAAAGAAATAGGTGTCGTATTTAGACACTTTTAAATGCTATTCAATTTTTTTTCATATCAAAAATTATATTTCATATAAAATTCATATAAAACTTTCAAATGCTATTCATACTCGTAAGTCATAGATACTGGAAGATTCCGTTTCCTAATGGTAAACTGAGCATCACAATTTGTATCTTTTCCAATTATGTGTAGAATTAAGTTATCCCCTATAATCCATTGGAAGTAGAAATCGAAACTAGACACTTCGCATTAAATATTTATTTCTGTAGCAGCTAAAATCAATCATAATGCTAGAAACATATGGTAAAATTCGCACAAATACTTTTAATAAAGTTATGAAATTTCAGTTGAAAAATACTATGGAGCTAAAATTCTCCCTTTGCTCTAATTCTCACGCTTCCAATTACATATTGAATGAACATAAACCGCCATACAATCTCTAAAACCAACTATGTTATTCCCCAACTTGAGAATTGAACTAGAAAAAGAAAATTGATGAAAAAGGGGCATATATGCATTAACAGTCTTGATATAAAAATATACCAACGATATTACATGCTTAAATTACGTTGTCACAAAATGAATTGCCCAAAAATCTTTATTTAGTAGACTAGGTATGATAGCTAACGAATCCATTTGCCAATTCCGCTTTTCTGGATTGGTCACGTTGAGGTAGCAAACGCCACGGACGGAAGTATGCGAGCACACTTTTGAGTGATGACGTTCCTAATTGAAAATGTCGTATTCTCTTCTCCTCGTAACATCGTAACATTCCTTTTGATGCCTTGACGAAATTCTTTGCCTCCGTCTTTTCCATTAAAGGAATAGGAACCATCTTTGAGACAGAAAAGTTTGCAAAGCCACTCGTTCGCCCCTCACCCTTCATTTTTCTCTACGAATGAGTTTCTTTACTTTTCACTAGCGTCGAAAGAGGGGATGCAAGTTTCCGATCAAACATCTCAAGAATCTGCGAGAATGCATTCGAAACGAAAAAGCTTTTGACTTCTGGGGTTCTTTCAAGCGTCCAAAGGGGAAATAGAAGATCAAAAATCACCGGTAGGCAGGCATCTTTCAACATAGCGAAACGTATTCTGTACGTCGGGTTTAAATCTTAATTTCTGGACGAGCATTCGTCCAATTTCATCACAAAATCGGACGTTCCTTTAAATATGCATACGCTCTGACGCACAACTGTTACCAATTTGCTATCAGTTTTCCCTGAATCCCTTCCGCACGCGTTGAGCGCGATCTATCAAAATGGTATATTCCTTCTTTTTTTGTCCAAAAAAATATTTTATTCTACGATGACGGTTTGATTGATTTTACCTCTCCAAAGGCCAATGGGGAACGAGCATTCGCCGGTGACCGTCGAAACCCTTCAATCGACGGCTCCCATGAAAATTTCAAATTTATTAAAGCCATCAAAAATATTTCACAGCGCAACTATACCCTTTTTCGGCATGAACTGGTCTTTGGTTTTATGGCATCATTCGAAATCACAGAAATGACATTTGGAAACATGTTTCTTTTTTACCAATACTTCATCAAACCGAAAATTTAGGAACCAACTAAAAAGAAAAGGATTTAACGAATGAGTGAATATGGTCAGTCTTCTTTAATTACATGCCGTGAACAAAACGTAAGGAATTAACTAAAAAAATGGATAATGTATTAAAGATTATTTTCTCTCTTTCTAATTTCAAGAAACTGTAATTCTCACAGCGAATGTTCCGAGTAGAATTTGACACAGCTAGTCTCGCGCAGTGTTTGTTAAACGAACCACCTATACATGCGCTTTGGCATATTATTAACAAAGGAGCGAGATGGCGTTAGCCAACGAAATATATAAAAATATATTTAAGGACGTCTTGAGATACTTGAGTTTCTAATTTCCGCAGAGTAAGGCGGTTTTCCAACCGTCTTCGGTATACTTATGAACGTCTATTGTTATGTTTAAAGCCATCTCGCTGGCTCAATATATATATATATATATATATACATATATATGTATGTATATATACACATAGCGACGATTTAAAGAAATAGTGTCCCTTTCCTAACCGCAAAAATCTTTTCTACTTTTCGGTATATAGAATTTTGGACAGAATTGGTGAGTATTATTTCATTCGCCACCTTTGTCCTTCCTTATAAGTTTGTCAATATTCATTTGCTGCTGAAGTCCTCGAACTAGGAGCGCAACGCTCATTGAATGCTTTTAGAGTGCGGTCAACCATACAATCACTCCCGAAGTAACCAGACTGGAAATATTAGGCTCGTACTAATGGTTTTAAGGCCAAGGACTAAGAACCCTTCAGGGCACGAACCACGACCTCCTCACAATTGCCATCTGTTTAATGATTCGCTGCACTAAGGATTGATAGGACCCTACAGCGGTTGACAACGTCATGGACACGTGAATCCAGTTATGGTTGCTGCGCTGAAAAGTGATCTTTCAGCCCACGGAACAAGAGAACCAAGTGCGGCTACATCTCTTAGCTTAACAACACGAGTAAATATGACTCTCCGCGAATTGGACATACCGCATTTCCGTGATTTAGGTCGTGGTTAGAATAAAAATAGCAAAAGGGAAGCTCCAAGTTGATCGCGGGCCGCCAGCAATGACAGGCAGTTCGCCAGAGCAGAGGAAGGTGCTTCGCCCAAAGAGCCATCAAGGGACTCATCTTCTCCAATTTTGTGAGCCTCTGAAACTGGCGGTGGCCCACTTGTTCCCTTGACATTGGTAATCCACTACCGTGATGTCCTTCAGATCCCTCTTTCACGAGGAACAAGAATCATCGGGATATTTCATTCGCGCCGCCTCTCCGGTTCTTCCAAGCCATTCGAAAGTCACGTGACTCAAAATCCAATCATGCCCAACAACAAACAGTGACTCCAATTTTTTTTCTTTTGCAGAGTGGTACTTTTTAAAAAATTGTCACTCTAATATTTGACCTTATTTTTTTGTGATCACCTCTGCTTTGGTAATTAAAACACGTAACAGTTTCGAGTAATCAAGTAATTACTATGATATTGTTAGCTAAATAGTTTAATATATTTTTACGAAATACAGACTCATTAACGTTGTCGAATATTAGAGATGGCATATAGAGCAAGGCATGACATTGCCCGGAGGTTGTACAACACATCGTTCGTATAACTCAAATTCTCCTAATCAAATCGAATTCATTTGTTAAATTTTATCCAAGTTAAAGATATCTATTATCCCATTTCCATTTTAAGCCCAGTAGTTTTTTCATCAGTCTACCAAACCATTGAATTCCCAACCATTTGCTTCTCAATTTGTTAATTGACATTTAAATATCAAATGAATTGGATACCATCTACGTAATCATTTGTAGCGGCATTGATGCTCTTTGTATTTCCTAACCTATTCTATGATTAACATTCTATTTCCTCGAACTTCACAAACTCTTAAATATTATACAGTAAATAGAAGTTATTTGAATAGATATAGTAAATTAGAATACAAGTATCATGAATTAAATTAACTGTCTGCGTATCTTTCATACCTTTTTTGACGAATGGTTTCCTTTTCCCCGAATGTGCCAATCAAATCCGTTGAAAATTATGACCTCATGTTCATAGTTCTTAAAACGTTTTCCTTGCCTGTTTGCACTCACATTCACAACTGATATCATTATTGTGTAAGTACTACAACGTCATCATTTTTTTAAATTTGGAAATAAGCTCGCTACCACCCCAAATATGTCCACTATGCAAAGAAATAAGTAATGTATTAAGTCCAAGTACTCTGCTAATTGTACTTAATACGTTACTTAATGGTTTACGGGGAGGTTTCTCGCCGGCTGGTACTGAGGTGAAGAGCCTCTAGTCGACAGAATAATGTTCAATGTAAATACCTGCCTAAAATCATGAAATATTTGAGGGAGTATGCACAAGCCATTTTTGAGAGAGTCCACTTGCTCTGCTCATGAATCGTAGAAATGTTTAATAAAATTTTCATATTTTTAACAGCATTGAAAACATTTCGGGTCTAGTTTCACTCTGCTATGAAACCTCACTTTCGTAATTGGTACTCTTCGTCTTTATCCTCCACATCAGATTATGGTAGTTCCTATTAGCCACTCTAAATTCTTGCATTATGTCAAGCTACCCTGATTCCTGTCTTAAAAAATCATACTTGTTATGAATATACATCGATATCATACCTGCCACTCATTGATGAAATTGGTGAGATGGTGAAAAAAATATCTGAGGATTTAGCGTTCATATTTTTGCATCACAGATATGGCAACAAATCTCTCCAATGCGTTTTAATTCCATACACGACCATTCAAAGTACGCTTGCGAATAAGAGTTTTCCTCAATGACCACAGGACAGGTCGAACGAAAAAAAAATTTCCGTGCCCTCAAATAGCATTTCGAACGTAACAAGAAAATACGGCGAAAGGGTCATTAGCTGAATCATTATTCACTCCGGTTCCAAACTCCTCTGTAACCTTATACGATATTTGTGAGACTTTCTCCTAATCAGAAGGGGAAATAACGATTTCAAAACTCAGATTTAACAGCACTAGTGGTTTGGGACTTTTTCATCTGGATCTTTTATTCATAAAAATAGGATTTTTCAAACCAATTATGGAATAATACAGAACAATAATTAGCTCTACGGAATACGCTCGTTACTTCCTATGATTTGTACACTACCAACATTCCTGTAGCTATTCAAATCTTTTTCCATGAAATCTAAAATCCGGCAGCAGTCAAGGGTATTCGTTAGGACAGCGAGATACAATTTGAATCATAGTGTTCATAGGAGCAAATAATTTCATAAATTGCAAAACTAACAATTGTAAACAGTTTGGAATAATGGTGCAAAAGTGCGATAAAATAATGACTCGAATTAACCAATCAATCTTTTACCTTTTTTTCGCCTTGGATATACGTAATTTTTAACAAAAAATGAAATAATAGTCAGTTATAATTGGATTACTTTTTGGTGAAGTTGAGCTTTAAATAACGCAAGAACTCCTAAACTTCTTATTGTTTAAATGGGTCCCTACTTAGAAAAATCAAGGTCAATGAGTTCCAAGACATCTCAACATTTTCTCAGTCATCTTTATCTCCAGAGTACTTTACTTGATTCCCTTCCTCAACTAATTAAGCTTTTTTCCTCTCTTTTTTGCTCATCTCATTTTTCCAATCTCCTGCAAATCCGCATTACGTATGATTCCAACTTACGTTGTCTTTCTCTCCAGTTTCCACTTTTCAAGTCGTACTCCTCAAAAATGTCTTAACAAATTCTCTACTTTATAATGTAAAAGAATTTCCCTTAGAGTTACATAACATTCTTTTCGTTGATACTTTTATTTCTATCTAAATTTTCCTCCTAATAAGCATTTTTTCTATTAAAAGCAGAATCAAAATAAGGAGTCCGTCGCAGCTGCACTATTTTGCCTGATTTTCTAGATATTCCTTTTTCCATTCTTCAAGAAATTTTAAACTTTACAAACTGTCTTTAAAGATTGTGCTTGTGACTCATAGTTTTTTATATGAAATTTGAGAAAAGCTTTCTGAAAGTCGTTAAGGATATTTATAATTTTATTTTGAATGCATGACGGGAACCAGGTACATGGGGAATTTTCAGCCTGCAGCGGTACTCAAAGGAAGACAATTAATAGTTTTACGGCTCATACTTCATTACTGGATCCTGATACGTTTTCCATAAACAGATCTCATTTATTTCAATGGTTGAAAATAAGTATGAACATTTAATTGTGGAATATAGCGGTAAAAAAGGTTCTGCTAACTCCAATTTTAATCCATGGCAGAGATTTTCAAAATACTTTATCAGTTTAAAGAAAGTATGTACCAAAACGTTCCAAAATTACCGACTAAAAGATAAATAACTGGCATCTTAAGTGTGATATTTAAATAATAGTGGCACTTGTTTGGTCAAAATTCTCGTCAATTTCAAAACGACAAGAGTTCATTATCAAGACTAAGCATTCATGTGTGAAGATAGGAACTTCTCAAGAAGATGGTGGGCAAACAATTAATGAATAGGTAAGAAAACTTTCGTTGGGGATCGATTAATATAATTTTTAAGCCTTGAAAGTTTGAAATATTTTTAACATTATTTATGAATTAAAAGGCTTAAATCGCATTCAGAGTAAGTTTTGCACAGGAAAACAAAATGCAGCAACGAATCACCGGCGTATTTTTCACATTTACTTGAAACAGCTAGCGAACTTTTCCATAGGTGAATTCAAAGTTTATATTTTATCACAAGCCTCTACGATTAAACCTTGAAAAATCTGAGCTGTAAAAAGTTCGGTCGTCTAGAACTTTTATACTGGCTTGAAGAGAGACGCTTAATTTCTTGAATCATTAGAAGATGAGATTTAATTTATAGAGAGAAATTTGTTAGAATTTTGATAAAAATATGCCAAAATGTTTATATCTGGATCATCAGGGACTCCTGTTTGACACATGTGAAATTTTATGCGGTGTGATGATTAACAGGAAGTAAAATAGCATAATAGCATTGCATAGTTAATTTTTTTTAATATATAAAATAAGCTGAGAATATTCGTTAAAATTATGAATATTTTCAATTTAAATTTTACGCATAAACAATATAAAATCACAAAGTAAAGGTCACCATGAGAGAAAATATCGGCAAATGCTGTAGGCACATTTTTCTGTCGCCAGGCCTCCTGACTACAGTAATATATTAAGGAGAGAAGCACCCCGATGAAAGGTCCAGACATCAAGAACGCAGAAGCTGAGAAGTAATATCCCCGAAAATAATACAGGAAAGGGTGTGACGTTCTAACTTTATATGACCATTTTCAACCACTTTCATCCCAACTTTCCCACGAATCTTACGGACCATCCAAACTATGAAGATGCCCTCAAAATTCTCTCCCACGCTCTCTCTCTCTCTCTCTCTCTCTCACCCTCGTTATAACATTCCTACATTTTCACTTTGACTCTTTCACTTACACAAGCCCATGAACCCCTTCATCTCCCACCCTCTCCACCTCCATCTATTCAAACGCCGTCCTGTTATTTTGGTATCGGGTGACAGCGAGGGAAAGTTTATTTATATTTGTTTCACGAACATCAATAATATTTTATATATGACAAAGCGAAGGATATCTACAAATCAGTGCGATCTATTACTCTCCCATTGTGGATAACACTCGGAAGGAAAGTGGAAAAGGCTACTGATTAGAGATGTTTTCGATAGACCCCTTAATTGTTATTACGAAAGTCTATCATCCTCTTCATTCCTTAGGAATATCACTTTAAATCTCTGCACTACCTAAAAATTATATTTTATATATTGTAGCCAGATACAAGAACTTATTTGCGCACGCTATAGAAAAAACTTTTCCATGTTCAACAACAATAAGGACAAATACAAGTATTTAAGTTCTGGAAATCCAACCTAGGGGAGAATTAAACCCGCGATCTCTAGGTTATTGGGGGGGGGAGGAGTATTATATTGGGTTTTTCCTAATATTTAATCATTCCTATGAGTCTAATTATTTCTCATTCTCTGTATTTAATATTTTATTTATTTATTTAAATACTCAAATAGGTCTTTCATTATACTAAATTCTAGGTAAAGGGATTTCTCAATTACCTTCCTTTTTTCCCTAAAATCGGAAGTAGACAAGACATTTCGACGATAATCTCGTATGCCTTTAAATACTGGACTTGAATTTTGACAGATTCTGAGAATTAATAGGTAACCTATGTATTTATTTTTAAAAGATTAATGTGTTTTTCCGATATCGTCCCTTCAAAACAATGTAAAGAAAATCCGTGTGGATTACGTCTTTTTCATTTGAATGACAGTAAATATTTAACAGGCTTGAAGGCCACAACTGCAATTATACTAATCTGTAAAGGATGATGAAGAATTTGCAAAAACTCATCAAAATAAAAAGTTGTTCAAGATTTTTATTATTGCTTTATTTTGTAAATATATGTTCACATAGATGTGGCCCAGATTTGACCAGATACAAAGTGTATCTGATCTTGCATAATCATTAGTAAAGATACATACGTAACGTACATTAGCGGAACCATGAGTAATCGCCAGCATTACTACATGTTCTCGTATTTCAATTTGGGAGCTGTCTGCTGAATTTTGTTTTGGTGATACTATAAAATGCTATATTGTCATTATAATTCGAAAATCACCCACTAACTTTCCTTTTGAGTGGAAAAAACGCGGGCATAACAACGCAAGCATCCATCAACACAAATTTAAGAATCGAAAATGCGCTAAATTAGCGTTATTAGACGATGGAATTTCCATTAGCTGGTCCATCGTTGCTCCCTGCGGCTTTTATAAGCGAAAATCTCAGTATCGATTTACGCCGGAGCATTCCAATTGTTGACCCAACGAGATCCCAACTCCCTGCGGCAAATGACTAAATAGCACCATCAATCGCCAACCGCTGGCTTCCATCATTGGCGAGAGCGAAAGCCTCTCTGTCAGGAAACTTTGTGGAGTGAGTCACTCATTAATTCCAACGAATCGGAACTCCGGTTTATCTCCATGAATCAGAGTCTTCAGAGTCGAGCGTTAACGATTAATCCAACCATAATAGTGGGTGGAGGGTTAAAATATAAGCAGACTATTATTGTTGCAAGCATGTAAGTGTGTATATATATTTAAAAATATATAATTATCTATTATATATATATATATATATATATATATATAACATAAACAGTAACACACAGCACGAGAACACATAAAAAGAACACTCACAATTTTATCTTGATAATTTCGACGGACTCGAACTCCGTCTTCTTCGGAAGATAAGATATGAGTGTACTCATATCTTATCTTCCGAAGAAGACGGAGTTCGAGTCCGTCGAAATTATCAAGATGTTATTGTGAGTGTTCTTTTTATGTGTTCTCGTGCTGTGTGTTACTGTCTAAGTTTTTTATTCAACACATCCGTGTTACTTCGAAGAAATCATCTATATATATATATATATATATATATATATATATATATATATACATATATATACATATACATATATTCAGACACGAAATCCCACCACACGGCAAATAAATATTCATTCACATGGAAATAGAAATAAGGAAAATGGATAGAAACACATAAAAATGACGAACACAAGGTGTGGAAGGCGGAATTGCAGATCACAAGCCAAAAATATTTCCTTGACCTGGGACCACAATCACGGATCTTTCGATTTGCCGGGCCGATGCTCTAACCTCTTGAATGTATATAAAACCCACGAACTTCGACTTTTGGTGATCGTGTTCCCGAATAGAAAAACCGGATTAACCATATAAGTTATTGTTTATTGCCTTCCTAATCCTATATCCCAAAGAAAAACATATACTTTCACGTAAGGTTCTACTACGCTATGTTCATATTAATTTTTTTTAATTTTTTCTAAGGCTATAATGAAACTCGGTTGGCTAAAGGTTCTACAAGATATCCTGTATTTTTCGAACGTTCGTCACGGCTTGAGTACGAGAATTCATCAATGTTTTAATCGGTCGTTTGATTAAGACAACAGAACACATTAAATTCAAGAATATGATACCTAAAACTATTTTATAATGAATCCATTAAGACAACACTATTTAAAAATGGACCTTACATTGATATATATGATAGTATTAACCACTTTTAAAATGTCTTTATTTACTTAATTTAAAACATCCCACCTGGTATTTAACCCCTTTCTTACTTTGAGTGAGTGTTATTTCAGTGTTTATGACTCACGTTACTGCCATCGATAAAGTAAAACAATGACATTACAGATTTCTCTTTTATCTCATTCTCTGACATTTACTGTAACTATGACCGCCAATCATTTTCAGCGAGAAGAGTTTGAAATTAACTTAACTTTAATACTTAAGTTAAACATAAGTTTAACTTAAATATTAAAATTTAATACAACCGTTCGACCTGACATTTTAAATTTTAAAAATGATTTTCGATATTCAATAACCTATTTGCACAATTAATATGAAAGGATAAAAAATGAACAATAAAAACATTTTAATGGGACTAATTGAAACTCTATGTATTTACGTTTTAAAAGTACGACCTCGACAGAATATTCATCTCGGGTGAAAAGCAAAATAAAACTGGGTCACAATCTCAAAATAATTTCGGAAAGTTATTAGTTATCTTAAGAGGCTCCAGGTAGATACGAGATCGGTCCGTTCGATCGGCTGATCCAATAAAAGCAATGAGGTGGGGAAAACTCGACTTAAAGACACCCCACCTCAAAACACTGCGCCCAGATGAAATTTCCCTCCGCCTTTTGCCGTTTTGCCTCTTTCCAAAAAGAATGGTGCTTCATGTGCCTCGTGAGACATTCCGCCCGTAATGGATTAGCACTCTCGGCGGTTTTAAGGGCGCCAAACTAGTGAGAGAGCGAGAGATGAGGGGAACGGAGGGAAGAGATTACCTTTCCACTCCTTTAAAAGTACAGCAAACGCTTCAACCCTCCCATAAAGCCTCTGCAACGATTCTCTCCCGAGCACATCACCATTTGTTTGCTCACGAGCAACATTCATTCGAGTAGTTGCCTCTCTCGTGTCCCTCCCACACGCCATGTGATTTGTTCAGCCCTCGAATGCGGAAGATGCCACCGCGGATTGGAGGACACTCGACTGATGCCTCCCTTCGAGGGGATGAGCGGATTATTTGTTAAATAGACCTTTGCTATGGGAGTAAATGAGAGAGACAAGCACATGACGACGAAAGATTTATAACCCGATTACTATTTTGGGAATTAGATTGTTTATAAATCCAATTTGAAATCATCAAATCCATGTGCGATTGACTCAGGAGATTACGTCGAAAAAATCTCTGCGCCCTGAATTCTACTTTCAGTTCACCTTAAGGAGATGATGTATCACTAATGGCTTTTCTGTACTCACACAAAAACACATATATATAGGGTTGCGGTCGTGCAGGGGTAGATCCGTAGACTTCGATTCTCGGGCAAGGCACTCTGGGCAACTGCAGCTCCACCTAAGCTATGTGATTATTCGGGTACCAGATCTTCCTGGGAAAACCATAACCGGCACAGGGAAAGGAACTGGCCCCGATACTCTGATGTGTGAATATTCACACGCCGTCGGGCTTGGTACATGGGTGAGCATCACCTACTAAAGCAATCGTCGGGTTTATTGCTGTGTTGATGGAATTATATTTATTTATTATTTTTATCTATATATATATATATCCTAGAAACCTAGTGAGGTTCTTTTCTTTTATGTGTATTTCAGACTTTGTCCACTAGTGCTAACTTCATACACATTATTATTCACGTCCGAGAGACTTTTCAAAACTTATATGTATATATATATATATATATATAATATATTCATTCACATTGAAATAGAGAAAAGGAAAACGGTAAAGGAACACATATGAAGGACGAACACAAGAGAGGTGGGGATGGCGGATGTGAGCAGATCAGGAATGTAAAAATATTTTCCTCGACCGGGACTTGAGCACCGGATCTCTCCACTTGCCGGGCGGATGCTCTAAACCACCTGAGCTATCGAGGAAGGATACTTTTACACTGAAATATACGATCTTATAAAGCGCCAAAGTGCTCCGAATCATTACCCAGAAGATGGCGTTAGGGAGCTGTTACAGCCACCAAAGGAGAAATTGACAAACACAAGAGGAGAATGGACAGTAGGTATATGGCGGTATTTCGTGTTTGAATGTGTATTTGGCCAATGTGGCTCGTCTCTTCTTCTGGCTATGCGTGCCATGAAACGCACCGTTCCTATCCTTTATGATGTTGTATGCTTGCTAACCTACTGTCCATTCTCCTCTTGTGTTTGTCAATTTCTCCTTTGGTGGGTGTAACAGCTCCCTAACGCCATCTTCTGGGTAATGATTCGGAGCACTTTGGCGCTTTATAAGATCGCAGATTTCAGTGTAAAGGTATCCTTCCTCGATAGCTCAGGTGGTTTAGAGCATCCGCCCGGCAAGTGGAGAGATCCGGTGTTCAAGTTCGGTCGAGGAAAATATTGTTACATTCGTGATCTGCTCTCATCCGCCATCCCCACCTCTCTTGTGTTCGTCCTTCATATGTGTTCCTTTACCGTTTTCCTTATCTCTATTTCAATGTGAATGAATATTTATTCGCCATATGGCGGTATTTCGTGTTTTAATATATATATATATATATATATATATATATATATATATATATATATATATATATATATGTATTCAAACACAAAAATCCCGCCTTACGGCGAACAAATATTATTTTCACACATAGAAATAGATAAGTAGATAGATAGATAGATAAACGTCTTTATTCTGGGCGAAATTGAGACCTTCAGGTCCCCTCTTCCATTTAACCCATCGTCAGATAATGTTATAAAGAACATAGCAAACATGTACAAGAATACAAATAATAAAATAGAGATGGTAAACACAATTACAAGAGATATTAATAGCATATACAAGTGTAAACAAAGCGATAGTTGATACATCAGAAATAAATTTGAACAAAATATATTAACATTAAAGAAAAACAAGATACATGAGGTAAACATAAATAACATAAAATAAATAATTAATATAATAATAATAAAAGAAAAATAAATTAATTAAAAAATAATGATAAAAATAATAATAAAATAAAGATTACTTTTGAAATACTTGATGAAATAAGAAATTACTTTTGAGTCGTTAAGAGTTCAAAAGAAAGGAAGAACGTAAGAAATAAAGGTGGTCAGGTTCCTGTGTAGAAGAATGAGATGAATTACGGTAAGGAGGAAATTTGCTAGGAGTTGTTTTGTTTGAGCAGGAGCTCTTTAGTGAGTTTTTTCTTGAATATTTTAAGTGAGCGGCAATTCTTAATGTCAGTAGGTAAGGAGTTCCAAAGTCTACAGGCTGTAATGTGGAAAGAGTTACTATATATTTCTGTCCTGTGTTTAGGTATTAAATAGAGATGTTTTCTCCGTGTATTGGCATCATGCACACTGTTAATCGGAGTGAAGTTACAAGATAAGTATTGAGGGATTTCATAGTTTCTGATTTGGTAGAGAAGCAAAAGGATGTGCATATTCCGTCTAGGCTTGAGTTGTAACCATTTAAGTTCGCGGTAATACTCAGAGACGTGGTCGCTTTTCTGAAGGTTAAAGATGAATCTCACACAAGCATTTTGTGCACGCTGGAGTTTAAGGGATAGCTCAACTGATAAATCTTGATATACTGAGTCGCAATAGTCAAAATGAGGAAATATGAGAGTCTGGATTAATTGTTTGCGTAGGGAAAATGATAGTAGGCTTTTGATATTTTTGAGGGAGTGAAGACAACAATAAATGGTTTTACAAGTTTTAATAACATGCTCAGTCCAAGTTAATGTTTCGTGGAGAACTATTCCAAGATTCTTTACTGTTTTCTGGTAAGGAATGATGGAGTCAGGTAGTTGAAGTGGTGGAATCTCGGTGTAACTAAGAGTTGAGAGGAGTCGTGAATGCCCAACAATGATCGCTTGGCTCTTCTTTGGATTAATTTTAAGAAAATTAAGTGTACTCCAGTTTGAGAGAGAGTCCAGGTCAGAGTTTATATGTTCTATCACGGTAGGAAGATCATAAGTGGAAGAATGAAGATAGATTTGTAAGTCGTCAGCGTACAAGTGATATTTGCAGTATTTAAGTTGAGTGGATATATCATTAATATAGAGGGAGAAAAGTAGAGGTCCAAGTATGGATCCCTGAGGAACACCACGTGTTACTTCAATCCATTCTGAGGAAGATGAGGTGGTGCTAAACTTTTGAAAACGGTCGTTGAGATAGGATTTGAACCAAGACAGGGCAGTAGGGGAGAAATTCAGTGTGCGAAGTTTTGTAATAAGTATGTCTTTTTCAACAGAATCGAAGGCTTTACTGAAGTCGAGAAGACCCATAATAATTACCAGTCTTTTGTCCATGGCGTATCTAATATCGTCCGTGACTTTAATTAGTGCTGTGGTGGTGCTATGAGATTTACGAAAACCGGATTGCAGAGGATTAAAGGAATTGGCATCTCTAAGAAACTGTGAGATCTGCTCGTGTACCAATTTCTCAAGAGCTTTGGATAGTGTAGGCAAGAGACTAATAGGTCTGTATTCGGACAGATCAGAGGAAAGATTTTTCTTCGGAATGGGGCGAACAAGAGCCCTTTTCCATTGAGAAGGAAATTTATTTCGCATAAGGGACCAGTTGAATATGTGTGTAATAAATGGCAAAAGTATGTGAATTAATTTCTTTATTAAAAATATCGGAATTTCATCTGAACCTTGTGCTTTAGATTTAATATTCCAAAGTGCATGGAGTACCTGTGTCTGGGTGACAGTAGAAAAGCAAAAAGGATTAGTTGAATAGCTCGGACTTTGTTGAAGGAGTTTTTTGATGTATGCTTGTTTAGTGTCATTGTGTTTAGTGTCATCTTGAAGTGGAGGAGTTATGAATTGTTTGTTGAGTATGTTAAGGCATACGGAAGACGGGATTTCCATGGCTTTGATTTTCCCAACACCAAAGGCTCTGAGATTGCTCCACAGTTCGGCGGAAGATTGTTTGAAGCCATTAGAAGAATGAAGAAATCTAATTTTAGCGTTTCTGATGAACTGTTTGGTCTTGTTTCTGAGGGATTTGAAATGTTGCAGTGAGCTCGTGTCCTTGGCTTTACGAAAGGCCCGTAGTGCAGAATCACTATGTAAGTAAGGAAAGGGGATAGGAAAACACATAAAAGACCAACACGTATGTATATATATATATATATATATATATATATATACACTTTTTTGGAAAACCCACAAACGTGTAATTTAAATTCACTGATAGTCATAACAAACGCAGAAACCAAAACACACAAAAGAGGGACTCACTGGTTCTCGAATTTTCGGTGGTCCAACCACCTTTCTCAAGAGGAATTAGGAACAGAACAAAATAAGAGTTCTGTTCCTAATTCCTCTTGAGAAAGGTGGTTGGACCACCGAAAATTCGAGAACCAGTGAGTCCCTCTTTTGTGTGTTTTGGTTTCTGTGTTTGTTATGACTATCAGTGAATTTATATATATATATATATATATATATATATATATATATATATATATATATATATATATATATATAGTATGATTTCGTCGAAGTAACATGAAAGTGTTGAATTAACAAGCTTGGACGGCAACAAAAAATATAAGAACACATAAAAAGAACACTCACACGTTATTTCTTAATAATTTCTACGGAATTTAGCTCCGTCTTTCTCAGAAGAAACAGTAGTACTGGTAACAGTAACTGTACTCAGTACTACTCTTCCTTCTGAGGAAGACGGAACTAAATTTCTTCGAAATTACTAAGAAATAACGTATGAGTATTCTTTTTAATTATATATATGTTGATGATGTAGAAGCACTCACGAGAGCAATATAATAATTGTACGGCACAATAGAACACAAAAATATAATAGATAACACGAAAAGGACACACACATTTTAGAATGTTTCAGCTTTCGGCCTTCTCTGAGGCCTTCTTCAGGTAACATACACACACACACACATATATATGTATATATATATATATAATGTAAATGGACTAGTCGACACAAACACAAACTATATTATCTTCTTCTGTTCTTGAGTTCCGTTCCTAACTCCTCTTGAGAAATGTGGTTGCACCACCGAAACTTCGAGACCCAGTGAGGCCCTCTTTTATGTGTTTCTGTTTCTGTGTTTGTGTTTGTGTCGACTAGTCCATTTACATTATCGTGCACGTCCGTGGGATTTTCACAAAAGTGACAAAAGTTTTATATATATATATATATATATATATATATATATATTCAAACTTGAAAATCCCGCCATACGGCGCGCAAATATTCATTCAAACATAGAAATAGGTATAAGGAAAGGGGATAGGAAAACACATAAAATCCCGGATAAGGAAATATTTTTACTTTCGTGATCTGCTCAAAAACCGCCTTCCCCACATGTCCTGTGTTCGCCTTTTATGTGTTTTCCTATCCCCTTTCCTTATACCTATTTCTATGTTTGAATGAATATATATATATATACATATGTTAGTCGCTGGTTTTTAAAGACTACTGAACAGGTTCCTATAGTTTTACTCAAACATTTAAAACGACTTTTCCTAGTAAGAATCACACAGTCCATAAATAATGTCATCAATTCCTATCCTTTTATATCCATGATAAAGAATCCATGATAAAGAAACAAAATATGAGGATACTTTTATGAATTTGCTCGTTACACAAAAGTATAGTAAACTCACAATGGAGGCAACCCTATGGGTAATTCGCTGGATGCCTAGTTCACAGGACGCAGTTTCAAAAAACTTTTATATAATATATATTATATGAAATGCTGGGGTCATAAATTGTTTTTTCATGAAGCCGTCAATCTTCAAAATATCAAGGTACCTCCTGCCTTCAAACATTCACGTCATGCGTCATTATTCAGTTTTATAACGGACACATATTTTGATAGAGCTGTCTCTGACTCCAATAACAAATTATGTTCATCGAGGAATCATACCACTCAATACCCATTGGTTACGAGGCAGAGTTTATTAATATATTATGAGCCTATGGAGCCATGAAAAGTTTGTTTACTCGCACGCGATACTCTTGAATTCGATCATTGGGATTTTAATAATAAATATGAGAAGATGAATCAAAATACATTGGACTGCATTGGGTTCTGATGGGTATTTCTCAAGAGCATTAGAATAATAAAAATGTGATATCCTATATTCCTGAGAAGAGTAGAAAAAAATTAACAATGTCGATGATATTGTAGCTTAAGATTATTTTTATTTTTGTCTTATTAATATATTTGATGCTGAATTATTGGTTTTAGAAAAATCTCGTCTAGCATCAAGCATCATTAGAAGTATGGCAGCCTGAGGGTACGTAAAAATACGGTCACAAATGTATTTATAGATTACTTGATTCCAGAAGTATGGAATTTCTTTTGTTTTAATTTAGAAAACAGTTTTGGAATTTGAATAATATAGGTTTTTCCAAAATACATTCATAATAATTACTAAATACTGGTGATTGTATAGTTCTCTTTAATATACAGCCTCCATGATTTCTAAATCGGAGATAGAAAACTGATGGCTACAATTACTGAAACAGAAAATCTTGCAGATGGATTCCATTTTACTTTTACTTTGAAAGAAACACGTACTGTGGACGTATCGTGCAATTAAGAAAATACTGAGTTTTCTAGCATCATGCTATCGAGTACTCCATTCTTGGTGAGAAATATTTCCCTATGTGACATAAATATTATATGTAAATTAATGACATGGCGGCAAAACTGAACCTGTAACTAATTCCACGAAAACATTTGTATCTATTTTCACTTACATACTAGTTTAATAAATATTTTAGCTGAGCCTCTTCGCACGTGTTATTTTAACTTCTCTAAATGTCCATAACATTATTATATTTTTTATTTGTCATTATTTGGGAGAACCATATTATATTTTGTAACTTTATAAATGATTTAACAATTTAACAACTTATTCAAGTTCATTAACACAGTGCATTGGCTTCATTTTGTCTAGCCCTGCTGTGCATAGCAATTATTTCATAGCCACTATGGCAAATATCACGGCAATTATGATGCTCCACTTGCAGTATTAAGCGATTTCCCATCTTCCTCTCGAAACACTCTGGTTAAAGTAATCGGTTTTCCATGCCAACGATGTGATTATGTGGTCAATCACCCGGGAACAACTAAACTCAGCGATTTAATCAAACCGCAACATCCATGTACCTTTCCTTCCAACCCGTACCCCTCGCATCCCGTGATGCAACGCGGTGTAACGTGACCGAATGGTGGCTACATTCCTACTCAAAGCATATTTTGCGCCTTCATCTCCACTCCTACACCCTTTCCCCACCCCTGGTCACCGATCCAACTACACATATCCACTTCTCTATCTCCGCTCTCTCTCTCACACTCATTTAGCCCGATTTTCCCGGTCCTCCAAACCACTCTCTTCCCCCACCCCTCTCACTCCTCCCTTTTCCTCACCTCCACTTGGATTCGTAATGTACATTCTGCTGCCTGCAGTCGCTTCCCGCTGCTCACTTGTTTTTCCCCCAAACCTCTCCCCCATCTTTTTATATCCACGGTCGAACTACACCCACATACATCAAAATGACCTAGTTATATGTCGGAACGGGTTCCACGTTCGAGGGAGGAGCATTCCAACTGTGGCACGATACGCTTTTAAAGGATGCCAACTGTCATTTGCAAATTAGATATTAATTTGGTGCGAGATTTCTTATTATTTCAACGCCGAAAGTCAATATTGTTAAAAACCATAATCGGTTTCAAATTAGGGACTTCCATTAAATGAAGTCTAATTCACTTAATTGTGAAATTTTCTTCGTGATGTTACCTGCTGAAAAACAGTATTAAGTCATATGAGTTTCCATGCATTATTTTTTGAGTTACACGGTTGCATTATCCTGGATTACCTACAATGGGCTTGTTGAGAACGTAAGGGATTATTGAAGGAAAAATTGAAAGACGATAGAATTATCATGAAGAGAGAGAACCAGCATTGTACACATAAGTATGGAGGACTGATGATATCTCACTAATTAACATTCATAACTAGTCAAAATTATGATCAATAGATTTTTTAAGCCCAAATAATTTCAAATTTTTAAACTTTTTTCTTCAATTATTGAATAAGTGTTGTTGGATTTTCAAGTGAATTGGAGTAGAATCCGAAGTCTTCATCTAGTTCCATAGTGGTTTATGAAAACTTTGACAGTTCCTATCACTTTACTAACCAATCGATTTTAACTTCTTAAGTTTTTAATTATCGAGATTAATACAATAACGACTTCTATGCAGTTTTTCATATAAATCCGTTTCTTGCCATTCTGTATAATCAATCAAGATTCAGATCTTTCGAGAAAATCACAGACGGTACAGGGAAAGAAAATGGCGTCTTAACCTTGATTTGTTGACATTCGCACGCCGTATAAGGCTTAGTATGACGTGATCTCTACCTTCGCCTACCAGCCCCCATCGACGGGCAAATTATTATGGTTGGTACTTAGTGAGAAAGGGCAGAGTTTAGAAACAGGGTGTACTGGATATGGAATGGCTGTAATGTTAAATTAAGAGTCATAGAAGAAGAAAAAGATGTGGGATCAACAATTACGAGAACGATTTTGTTACGGAGCGATTAATTTACGACTTTAGGTAGTTATTATTGTCTTTCGAGAAGGGAAAATGGGTTTATCCTTTTGCAGTAGTAGTAGTTTTAGGGGAGGCGACCAACAGCTAATGTCATTTGCGCCAATAGGGATGGATGGGAAAAGAAGAAGCGTTGAGAAAAACTAGGTGTCGGCATTAGCCTACTCTTAACGAAAGGCGCCAAGGAATCCTCAGTAGGTCCCATCCGACGGACGGCGTACTCACTTAAAGTGCTCTCTTCAAAGCACCTCAAACAGAGATCGGGATATCACTGAAAAATATCTGCCGTTTCCAAGTTTCGAACCCTGGCCCTCTCAGGAGGAAGCCAGTACCTTATCCACCACATTATTCTGATCTCCTCGGCCTTCTATGAAACCATTTTTAAGTTTTAAATTCAAATGGATTTTCCTTTTCACGTATTGATTTTGCAAAATCAGATTGTTTAACGAAAGACCGTTAAAAGAAGTTTCATTGGTCGAAAGTCAGTAACAGAAGTGTGGAGAAAAAGTCTGACCACCATATGCATGTATCGTCAATCCTTTCAACGCAATAGTATGGACTATATTATATTGCAGTAAAAATTCAACCTATATTTACACTCTGGCTATTAAAGTGCATTCAAAGACCAATCAATATATCGTGTCAAATTCTTACGCGCATTCAAGCACATCTAAAAATAAATTCTTGTATTTCAAAAGATGACAAATAACTTCATGATCTATTTGTGTTTTTTGAATTAATTCTCACTGCTGAAAAGAGATTTATAATGCAATTTATCATATAAATGGAAATGAGCCTTGAGTATAAGAGGTGTGTTCAAAAAGTAAGTTCAATTTTCCATTTTGCACAGTACTCAAAATATTGCACTATGAGTTCCTGCCGAAAGGTCAAACGATCAATAAATAGAACTGCTTACAAGTTCAACGTTATTTGTGTTGAACCAATATCAAAAACCGCCTGTATTTTTGACAAAACAATTCATAGCTTTTGCGCCTGCTTACACTGCTCACTGCTTGTCGGTAAATTTTTATCCAAGAACAGCATGGTTATGACGTCCCAGTCACCATATTTACTAGATGCCCACTTGTGACTTGTTTCTATTCCAAAAAATAAAAAGAACCTTAAAGGGCTGTCATTTTACAAGTATAGATCAGAATAAAATCGTGTTGCTGAATGAGCTCAAAGCTATACCATATATCGAGTTCCAAAAGTGTTTTGAGGATTGAAAAAGCGTTGACACATGTGTAGTATATCTAATGAGGGACTATTTCGAAGGAGATAACAATGATATAGACGAACAAATAAAATTCTTTCCAAATACCTCAAATTCACATTATTAATTGAACATATCTCACATCACAGTTGATGATTTTCAAAAGTATTTTTCATCTGCCTAGTTAATCGGATGGTGTAAATATGTTTCAAAATCCACTGTCCTCAAAATGATTTTTAACTGCACCCAAGTGCGCTGTGTTGAAAGCCCAACACATTCGAACGGTTTACAAATTGCTCGCCATCTTACTTGTAGACCGAGAGTTTGAATTTCGCCATAAGTAACGTATACTGGGCATGGATTTTGTATTATCAAGACAGTTTTTACAGAGTTAACGACAAGTTGTGACCTATATTATCGAAACACTTTCACCTAAAGAATAATAGGAATCGTTTGAAACTTATCGAAGATTAACAAGAGTACATTTTAAAGAGACGGGAAGTAATCAGTTATTTTTTAAAGACAAATGAGAAAACCGATTCGGGTACACTTTTAATATTCCTTTAATCGACGCTGGGAATACTCGACTGAATTGATAAGGGACGTTCGACACCATACTTATACCAACGATTTTGGAAAATTAGTAAGTCAAGCGTTACAGAAACTCGTGGCAACAAGTGTTAATTTGAGTTGTCCCTTCAAATAACTGCTAAATTACTTTCTTCTAAGCTCAACTCTAACAAGTTTAATATTGGCAGAATAAAAGCATAATTAACGTCCATACAATCAACTTCATTTCCAACAATATTAACCAGAATAAATTTCATAACAATTGGATAAAAAATGTATATTGTCCCAATCCTTCGGCATTGCTGTATCTACCAACAAAGATTTGAATCTTCTTCTGTGGGGTAGTACTTAATTAAATTTCATCTCCTGTGATACAGCTATGAATTCAAAGATTAAAATTTACTATCACTTTTAAAATATATTGCTATCAAAAGATCAACTTTATTTGCCCATAGGACGGAAATATTTCGGTCGAAGTTAATATGAATCAACTTTCTTGGATTAAAAAAATTGTAAATCATGAAAAGCATAATCTCAAATGTTTATCTCAGTAAATTAATCAAAATATAATTTGATTTTTGAAAAAAAACTAAGTTTGGAGGGTAAAAGATTATTCCGTATAATTAGCGTCCACAGCAAAAGCCTTTTTCGTGTCCATATTCGGTAATTGATCCCCACGTAATGAGCCCTTACATTAATTATTCGAGAAATTTGCAATCCGGTATTTTTTTCGCTGTTTTAAACAAGAAAAAACAGCATAAATTTGCTATTAACTCTCTATTATTGAATATCAATGCAAGCAGATGTCAATATAATATAAAAATGAAGATTGGTCCACAGGTTCCTTACTTAATATTGCAAAATAGTCTTAAAAGTTTAGCACTCACTCTACCAAACTGTTAATATCGATAATATTAGCAATTCTTAACATTGCTTGATCCTTCTCTTATTTTATTTCGCTTTGTGGCCCGTTTGGCTACGGGAGGTACTCTTGGGCGTCTCGAAAAGAATTTTCGTTTCGGCTCTCAGGGGAAATGCTATTCAGTACCACTCGACTGCTCTTGAATCTGGTCAACTTGAAGTCAAAAGGAAATCGGATAAACACACCGTATTCCAACGTATAGAGACTTCCAATGGCATGTTGCACGGGCGTTCGCGATATGCGCCTGAAATGTACACTCCCCCAAATAGCTTTTTTCCTTGTGTGTAGGCAACCTGTACGGCGTGCGTGCACGGAGGCGAGGAATGAACGGTGGAGAACGCAACAATGGACAGCTAGCCGCCTGGGGACGAAAACTTGGACTAAACCCCCTCTCGGAGGTCACACTCGAATGTCATAATCGTGAACGAAAGCCGTGAGTCTTTCACTTTACGCCGCGACTGCGTCCACTGCGGAAAAACCAGATGCAAGGCAACGGACGTCAGCAAATGGATGAAATATTGCGCGGTTGTGCCTTCAATACTCGAATCGTGGGTCGCGAGACTAGAATAGACGACCGACCTTCCCCTTGCCTCCCCCGTCAATGAATAAATGGCGATTTGGACGTCGAGGTGATATGCCCAGAAAATTCAAACTTGGGTCACGAACACGTGATCAAATGTAGCACAAAGCGAGACCTGAATAACCAATAAAAGAACACGTCCCTGTTCTGAAACCCGCTTTCTTGTCATAAGCTACACATTTAAATTAAAAATACGCAGTTATCTCATTAACTTTTCAAAGTACATGGGCAACCGTGTATTATTTCTTTGTCATTTTATGGTAAATGCATTAGGTTAACTATTTCTCATTATCCAAAACTGATATCGCTATTATCGTAACCATATGTGTATTAATAGCGAGTGTGTGTACATATATTTTCTTTATATATATATATATATATATATATATATAGACACACACACACACACACACATATATATATATATATATATATGCGTGTGTGTATCTTTGTGTATACACACACACTCCACTATCCGAGTTACTGCCGTCTTTATCGGCTGATTCCGCCTTGCCCTTAAACATGCGTAAATTCCATGTTTATCGTTCAACTTCACCTACGTATGAGCCATTTTTTCACTAATTTATATATAAATTATATTTACACATGTTTGCATAACATACATATTGATTTGTTCATAAATTTACGATAGTGATCGGATGATCACTCTAAGCACTGAATCTCTTCTGCGTAGCAGCTGGTGACCATTTTGTGTAGATTTCCCAACTGCATTTTATGCACCATTTGCAACTTATTCAATACATAAGTGCACGCTTAACTGAGCACCGGAATGTTTACTTTGGGAAGCATGTTTACCGAGCTTCAATGTTCATCTTATAACTAAGTGGGACAAAAGGGCTTACCACTGCTGCATCCCACGCACTAACGAAGTTTTAAACCGCGCGACCTGTACCTGCTCTCTATTAGAATTAGGCTTAGTTCCAATAATGGGTATCCCCTTCTGTCGATACGCGTAGATGTAATCCACATTTCAAAACGATTTTAGCCTAGCATACGTTTCCGCAACCTATAAACAAATATTAGGAGTTGAGGCAAGAAATTAAGGAGATCAAAATTTACACGGCAATTCTAATAGGTTCAGTGAATTCCCAAATGATATAAAATGGACTATGGTCAGTTTCTAATTTATTCCGGGTACATTTGATTCATTAATTAACCGCAAACTGTAAATCTCTGTCATAACATATAAACAGAAACCACATTGGTGAATGAGGTTCTGAATTAATAATATTCTAGTAAATTGAAAATCATAAAAACATGTACTTGTTATGGCGAATGGTAAAAAAACATATCTGAGAAATTTTTCTCGACTAGGATAGTTACAATTTTGAAACCTGCCCTTGTCCTTTCGACTAACTGTAAGTAACGCTGATAATCATTAGTATCAATTATATTCTATATGTTCTTCAACATTTTAAAATATTATGTACAAAATTCGATTGATAGAAATAATAATCTTATTATTATTGCCTCTCGGACTTTCTGATGAGAATTTTTGCTAATTAATATTTGCACTCAACAAAACCCTTATACTCTTCCGTTAAACCAAAACTCAAATCCTGAGACACTGCGTTTGTCCTGTCAATCTATCTTTGGTTACGATGCAAAATATTTTTATTTATTTCGGCACACGAAGTTAGAATAAGATTAGGAAACCTTTTCCATGATATCACCGAAAATATTTATAACGGTAGGATAAATGGCTTTCGATAATTGACCAAGAGAGCAAAAATTTATTATACATACATTTACGTGATCTTTTCAATCGATCAAGGCCCCATAATGAATGTTTTTTTTTCATTTCGCCCAAAAACGTTCTCAGAATTCAAAACAGTAAAAATATAAAAACAACATAGGAGTAGATTTCTCAAAATAAACTTCCCCATAGGTAAAATGATATACTTGGAATCTAAATTCGATAAGAACCTTATTCGAGACATAGCATCCAAAATAACATCATTTGGATATCAATAATGGATATCTAAGAAAAACAGTTGAGTCACGCCTCAGAGACAAAAATACAGTCATCAGCCGAAATTTCGGTTTAATAGGTACGAGATTGGAAAACGCCTTGGATCATTCCCTACGGTATCTGAAATGTACAGTTAGAATTGGGGACATGGCATTTCTTCTTTTACTTACTGTAGTTTCCTATAAAGATCCGTTACCGAAAATATCGGACGACTTGAATGGGGATCTCTAGCGACGTCACTGAGATTTTAACCCGAACCCTTTTAAAATACCGAACGCCTGACTTCTCATGTTAACTTACCCCTCATGGAAATACGCTCCCTCATGAATCCACGTTTCTCCAGAAACAGCACTCCTATGATAATACATACCTGCATACAAGTAAAACTGATAGTTTATCGTGTCATTACCCATTATATAAAATAGTAATTAAATGTTAATCAGGACGTTTACATGGTGGGCAAATGAACTTACCACTGCAAAAAATTACATTTCTCCTGAAAAAGATACCATTTACGAGGTGAATACTGAAAACCAAGATCACAATCGACACGCATGAAAGAAGATCAAAGCTTGAATATTTTAATGACGAAATATGAATTATTCAATAAATTTATAATAATCTTCCTAAGGTAAATATACCGCTACGATCCAAGGAACGGTTTGTAGCAGTGCAACAATCTGGCTTGTTCCTTACTGATACCTTAATTCCTTCATAGCCTCCTTCTTTGATCACTTGATTCCCGTAATCGATCCTTCGTCCACCTCTTCCCTTTCATGGTTACAGGCTATCTATATTCCTCTTTGATTGAATAATACGCCTCTGAATGTGCCAATTCGTTTTCCTCTTCTTCCTTTCGGTGTCTTACGTAGACATCTCTCATCGCCCACTCTTGGAAGAACGTCTTCATTAGTCACGCGGACTAACCACTTTAATTATTCATTTATCACGCAACGCTTGAAATAAATGTCTTTGAAGAAATTCAATAAAGGTGAAAACATTTGACTGGCATCTTTTTTACAGGCTTAATAAAATTTTGCTGCTCATTGTATTTGGTTTCATCCTGGAATAATCATGTACCCAAATTATCCCTGGGTACAACTCATTTCCTTTCTACCTCTAAGGGGGCTGGCCTTCTCTTATTATCATAGAGCTCCTCTATATATTTTTTCCATCTTTTCCCTTTCCCCTTTTCGTCTCTTTCCCCTCCATTTATCAATTGTAAGGATTACCACACTAGTTGGCATAATCGTCCTTGCTACACCCTTACTATTGTCTCGATGAATAACGCTTCTAACTTCCACACTCTCTTAGAAATCCCTTCATAACCCCGCACTGCTCTTTACTTCAACTATCATAGACTCCATTTGGTTCTCAATTAACTTTAAGCTTCATTTCTCTCATCTTCTTCTAAACTGCGTTTACATTTTTCTCTTTTCTTTCCCTATACCATCCCCCCTGTGATTCCTGAATTCTTAATATACTTTGTGCTTAAGGAACTGTGGATACTAATAGAAAATGTGAGTGGACCTCGCAGGTCTCCCCTCCCTTTCCGTACCGCTCAAAGTCCATTACTCTTCTATTTTTGTTCATGCTTTCTTTCAATCATTTTTACCTGGATTAAATCTCTAAAAATTCATTTAAGTACTTGATTTACCTTCCTACTCCTATTGATTTTTAAAATGCATTATATAACAACTAAATTATTGTCTAAATATTTACTCGTTCCAGGAAGGTATACATTTTGATGATGCTAATCGTGCAACTATACATAACCTGTATGCAATCTAACTAGTATCTACCCTTCACTCCAGGTATTTACCATAGTTGCACCATTGTTTTTTAACCAGGCATCATTTATTATCAAACTAGCTACTTCTCCTCGGGCATTCCTTCCTCCTATTTAATATTTAAAAAAATATTATTAAATTTTTATTATTTAAAAAATATTATTTTAAATATTTATATTATGTATTTATATAATAATAAATATATTTATATATTTTTTATTTATTTAATATTATTTAAAAAATATTAAAACTTACTCCCATCTCTTCCTTTGCCTACACGTTCTTACTTTGTTCCAATGTCCCGTTTCTATGAGAAGCTTCATCCTAATCACGTTCTCTGTTGCCTCTTTTACGGGAGCATTCTAATTATCGACTTATGCCTCATCGTGATTGATTTCACACTTGAATTACACCATATTGATCACGTTTGCTATGATCTCGATCAATGATGCTGATGTGCTCTATATTCATAACCTTCATCCTGCTTCCCATTCATAATTACGGCTACTTCAAGCTATAATTCTCTTCCCCCCACAAAGAATTACATATTAACTATCTCCCTAGAATGCTCGAAGTCTTTCTATCTCTTATAAATCCTACATATCTCTACTTTACCTCTGAATTTTTCCCATAATATCTATAATATCCTCTACTTAAAATCGTTCTAACGTTCTAGGCTACGAGAAATGTATTGGAATAGTTGTGATTCTCGTCACTTTCTACATTTTCACTGCTGTCAATCAGGTTTCACTTAATGACGACTGCGGAGGTATTATCTGTGTCTCTATTGGGAACCCGTTAAAGTTGACCGGGTCCCGTATTTGCCAGGTTTAATTACACAGGCCTACAAAAAAAATTTTTTTTGGTGCCGGGAATCTTTGTGATGATTTTAACTATATTTGTAGAGCTGAATCCAAATATGAAATCCGTTTTTATTTAACAGCTCTACTTTTTTATGTATGGCACATCTTACGATTAGTTGTTTTAATATTTGATATATTCCGGAAAATAATTTTAAAGTTAAATAAATCTATAAGTATACTAATTTATAACCACTCTGCGGTGTTCCTTTTATTTTCAATAAACTGTCAATAAGTTTTATGTATATTTCTATATTGTAGGCCAATGAGATAATTATTAATATAATATTCCCAGATCATCATGTAGAAGATTTTTTTACGTAAGTAACAACACATCTATATCTTGAAAACTATAGCTGATAGGAAAAAACTAGTGTCATAATTGGATTCAGCACCCCAATTGTTTTTTAAATCAGCATTAAAAGCTCCGGCACCAAAACCACTGTTGGCCTGTGTTATTAATATAATATTCCCATATCATCATTTAGAAGATTTTTTACGTAAGTAACAACATATATATATATATATATATATATATATATCTTGAAAACTATAGTTGATAGGAAAAAACTAGTGTCATAATTGGATTCAGCACCCCAATTGTTCTTTAAATCAGCATTAAAAGCTCCGGCACCAAAACCACTGTTGGCCTGTGTTATCCATTTGTTGGTGTCTATAATATTTTCACATGAAAAATAATTTTTGCAGTTCCTGGTGTTCTATTTCATTAGTGTTTAAAACGTGTCAATAACACTAAAATGGCCACCGCGCTGGGATCAGACGGCTTTTTAGCCATTCACTGAGGCACATGCGCTTCTTGGACTTCTTCTGGATCCTATATGATATAGGTAAATCTCAAAGAATCAGTCATCCTTACATCTTTCTGAAGAGTTCTAGTCATTAGTGAAACAGACAAACCTTTCCACTATCTCAAGCTCGTAATCTTATGAGGGGAATTTCATTGCAGTGTTCAGAATCGTTATCGTTCTTACTTTCACAATATTATAGGTTAAATTCACAGAAAAAAAATAAAATTTTACATATATCAAATGTGTTTTACATAGAATTATTTCGGTGTACTCATTCTCATAGTGCCAAAAATTTCCTCTGCCACCACAATCCTCTTCCCCTACGCTCGCAGCGCTGGTAGTGGGGAGTAGAGACTTAAATAAACACTCAGCAAATAGGAAAGATTATTAGTGCTCCAGGTGATCCATCAAGGGTTTTAAAAGCGTGAACGGCGATAAACCTAAATACGGAAGATACTCAAAAGGCAAACAACGTTCGTAAAACTTGCGATCCAAACTGACCCTACAATTTATTTACAGAGGATGCATATAAATTATTAATGAAATTTTCAAGCAGTTAGTTATGGCTTACCTGATGTTCAACAGTTGGGGTACCGATTTACGTTAGCATGAACAACCTGTAAAATAAAATAAGAAAATGAATTTTAAGTTCGTCAGAAAAATTGAAATATAAAACAGTAAATTAGAAATTGTATAGTTTTATTTGCCTTTTACATATTTATAAATCAAAATAATCCATTCAACAATCCACAAGGTTTTTGTGTTTTTAAAAATAATTTCTATAAAATTAAATTACTTTTAATAATGCATTAAAGAACAATAGTGAAGAAATACCGACCAAATGCAGTGACCCGATGAAGAAAGTGGAGTTGACGAGAAAGTAAAATGTATGCATAGTCTGGCTTAAACCCGGAAATAAAAGGTTATTTGACGTGATAACCAAGCAGCGTGACATCTCCAGTGACTCACCAAGTTCAAAATTCAGACATCGGAGCTCTAATCTCGTGTAATGCGAAATATGTCCATATATAGTCCATGAAAATGTTACTCCGCAGATACTAATGAATTAAAATATTGCAATCAATCAAAATTAAAGCTAAAATTTGTACTTTACTATAATGAATGAGGAGAAATGGAAATAACACGAGAAAAATAGTAAAAAGAGATCACTGCATTATCTGTGTTAATGACTATGCAGCTCCTTTCAACCCATTTCCTCTCATTTGAAGAAGCACTTCAGGCCTGTAAATGTTTGGAAACCATCAATCCCCGTAAAAATTCTTTCGCAATAAATCATCAGCAGTAATTTCATTAAGTTGTTGCCAGTCAAATTACAATGGAATATCAATACATTAGGTAATTAAAATAATAACTTTGATACAAAATTGTTTTTTCTCAAAACTTCTGCAATGTAACTCCGCCAATAGTATTCGCAGTAAAATTACTATTTTTTCCCATTATTTCTAATAATATTACACTTTTAAAAGACAATTTTTTTGTTCCATAAACGTCATACAGCACGTTTCCCTGCTTTCTAAATGTCACTTCTGTTTTGATGTTGATAGAGATTAGGGGTTTGTTGATTCTCTGGCTATATATTTCAAGATATCCAAATAATAATTTTTATTGTGTCATTTTTATTTTGTTGAAATTGGTTTATCTGCCAACGAACGTAATAATAGGTAAAATAAATAACGTAATTAATCTGTGTCGTGGTATTATTGTTAACCACTTCACAAGACTTAGAATGAGATTTTTCCAACTACACTGTGGTCACGTTGTCTCCAGTTTTATACTTCAATAGCATCTAGAAGCATTAACCCTGGGTTAATACAAGTCTAATCCTAAATACCGAATATGATGCTCCTTCGAGTGAGATGTACGCATAGAGATTTCAAAATCTGAAGGCAGGGCACGGAAATATAGGCGGTAATTCACATCGCATCGTCGAAAGATTTCCTCAACGCGAGAACGTACTTAGCCGGCTTTTATGTTACCCTTTTGAAGGATAACATCGTTCCTCCGGGAGGCGGGGTAGGGGGCACACCTAATGGAGGAAAGTTTCGAGATATTACGGGTGATACCCGTTTAATGGGGCAGACGCCGAGCTCATTGTTGAGGTTGCTAACGACGCTCAAAATAGCATTATGGCGTCGGATTCACGGGTGTGGAGGGATGGGGTAGAATGAGGAGCATAAGGTGTCGTTGTGGGCACGTTCCTTGCTTCCGAGGGGAATGAATGGAGGAGGGGAGTTTGGGAGGAGGGACTGCAAGAATAGGGCGGTAAGAATGTGGCGAGCGGTACCGGAATGATGCGCGCGTGGGTGTACGTGTGTGTGTGTGTGTGTGCTTGAGTGTGGGTGTGGTGTTCGTCCTGACGGTACTGAAAAGGCCGATGATGAATCGACCGAGAACTCTTTTGAGGAGGAGAAGTTTTCCTCGGTGGTTTTGAGAGCTCTTGCGAGAGGGGGAGGGACAGGTGGTTATATGGAGACGTGGAGAGAAGGTTATGTGCCCGGGATGAGAAGTGAATGAGGTGAGGGAAGGTGGCGGTAAGATGAGGTTGTGGAAAAAAAATTATGTAGCCCACAGATGCGTTATCGGACCGATAAATTTTTCCCTGTAATAAATTCGCCCTTTCCCAATGTTTGGGTTAACTGTGGCAGCGCTCAGCTTTCAATGGAGCGTGGGGAATCGATTTTCTTTTCTTCTTCCCACATTCCCTTTCGGCTTGCCGCTTCGTCTGCTTTGACGTTTGCGCATGCAGTGCTTCATCTGGTAACCTCGCTAAACTCCAGTGTATGAAATAAATTTGGCATGGATTCCTGGGACATAATGGCTTAATTCATGGTTAGTTTATGCATAAAAGATGTTCCGTCGACCAACATAACAGCTTTGGTCGCTTTCATTCGGGACCGATTTTCCGATCCAGAGTCTAAAGATCACCCAGAGGTCGGCAGCGGTATTAAAACCAAAATATTTTCCTAGCAAAAGATTAATTTTTAAATCTAGGCAAAAGTGTTTAAATAACGATTAACGTCAAAGTGATGTAAAAATCTGAGCCATTACAAGTCAATTGTTGATGGCTAGGGAGCTTAAATTCCTAAAATTATCCTTAACGACGCATATCCTAGACGTATTTTTATCATCAAAAAATAGATGACGACCAACATTTTTTTTATTCGTTAAATGAAAATAAAGTTTCATAATATTCGCGCAGGAAAACTCATGATCACTAAAGCCTTATCCAGCGGTTTTCCTTTCATCATTTGCTCATGTAACAGCGACGACAATTTCTTTCCCCGTGAAGCCACAGAGTAGCATCACTTCGCGAATGAGTACTGTGTACATTCCTAACATCTAATGAAGCATACGCCTGTTTAATTTCCACAATTGGATAATCAAACATTCGTTGTTAATTAATCCAAGGTGAATTTTGAATCAATTATTCGGAATTTATTTTCAATTTTCAAAATTGAGACATGTAAAAAAAAATAGTATATTTAAAAGTTGATTCCAAAAATAAATTTGTTTTTATTCTCGTTTTACACTCAGAATGTGTTGTCGAAAAGTAAGCAAAGCAGCCTAATATAGAAAACAAAAGGCTTCATATGTTAAATGGCCAGAAGGGCAGCATTCGTGACGACGGCTAAGTTCAAACGAAGGCCATCAGAGAGCTAGTGCCTTGATTGGCAGACTGAAAGGTCGTAGCACTATTTGCCAAAAAAACTAACCCTCTTGACTGTACAAACACACCTTTTCCGAGAGTCTACTCGACTCTCGCCAATGGTTGTTGAAATATACGTAGCACGAACGGCCTTTCATCTTTCGTACATCAGGATGATAGATCGTTGATTACCATTCAAGGATGACGCATTTCACTATCAATTGCTAACGGAGAAAAGGAGTGCCTCTCATCCAGATCAGAGACTGCCTGCTCATTGTGAAAAGTGGAAGTGCAACGCAGCAGTGAAACGTTACAGTGAGCCAGTTCCAAAATATCCTATCATTTTTTATGATGATGAAAGATGTTTAATTTTACCGCTAAGTCTGAAAATCTAAATCACAGCATTCCAAAACGTTTGAATTGATCATTAAATATGCCATGATTCCGAGTGTGGTATACTTAAATATTTTTTTTCAAGCCGACCTCGTCCGCAAGGTTTATTAATGCACCGGCCTGATAGCATAATAGTCGCGATTTTGATTTCCGTACCGAACGTGGACATCAAGCTATCCTATAATTAATTAATTTGTTTTAGAGGGAACGATATTACCTGATGTTTGAAGCAAACTGGAATTCATCACTTCCGAATTTCTAACATTGATATCTAGTAGCATCTTACTAAAATAAATTAATTAGTTCAAATTAACCTAAAAATAATGTAATAAGACCTGCCAATATAAACAAATAATTACCATTCAAGTATTTACATATTGATTTCAAAACTCTTTTCTTTTACAATTTTCAATTAAGAATTAGACCAATTGAACTCATTCGTTCAGTTTACTGGCTATTGCCAACAGACAACAGAAAATGGAGCGCGGGTAATTAGTTGACAGTATATATTTGGATTGTAATGTGAAGAGCATCAAACTTGGTTTCATCAAAATATTAGATAAATAGTTCAAATATAATATATAAACTTAGAAGAAATTTCATAGAAATAGAGCACCGCAGCTTCCCTAACGCTGAAAGCTCAATGCGTCCATTACACTGTCTTTCTTTTAAAGTCAAAAAACGTAACTTTAGAAGTGTCAGGGGAGTCTATGTCGTAACTAATGGAGACTTTTCTTAACAAGAAAAGTCCCAAATTCATTAGTTTACTGGTTTCCCATTCTTTACAGAATGTCTTTGATCCTGGAGTTATAATCTAATCTCAGTTTTTACAAAGGAGAAAAGGGAATAGCGTGAGATTCCATTTGTCCGCAAAGCAATGGCCTACGTATAGTCAAACGGATATCGCCTATTCTGTCTGATTTAAATAAAAATAAGTGATCAGAGCCAACTAATTACATAAAATAATAAGTGATAATAAGCAGTAAGTGCGCCAAATGCAATAATTGACTTAAATAAGCGATTTGAGTGAGGATAAGTGAGCAATTTTCCTGTTGTATGCACTAAGGAATTGAAAAATATTACTTCTTTCCCTAATCGTGAACTACACCAGGAACACTACAAATGTTAACATTGAAAATCTGATATTAGAGGAATAAATGTAGCGTATTCCACTACAATAAACTGAAACTATCTCTACCCAATATGCTCTCACTTGAGGGTGTACCAATGGCGCACGAGAACCCAGGTTACGGGGCATTCCTTCACTGGGAATAACACTGGAGATACTTCCTCGGAGAGAATTTCTATTCCCCAGCAAAAGCCCCCGAGGAAGATAAAAACCTACTCAAATCTTTCCTCTGATCCACGGCCCGTAATCCGCTATTCATCCTTTTGAGTGGGAACTCGGGGAAAGGTAAAGAGAGGGGAGGGAAAAAGAAAGAAGCTGCCCCCGTTATGCAACGGAGGGGTATTTTTTTAAAAGCGATAAGCCATTTCGCACCTCTAGAGCCTCAAATATTTCAGAATACCAGCGCAGAAGTTTTCTTGCCTTCTTTGAATGTTTGAACAACTCGAAACCGTTTGAAAAGGAGCTGGAGGGAAAAAATAGCACCACTGCCTGCCTACTCTCAGGCGCTGACGCGGACGAGGTGGAATGAAAAAATGAAAAATTGATAAAATCATACCATTTTTTCAGAACGTTACATGTGTGTGTGTGTAAAAATGAATATACTTTATACCTACACGTACACATAAGTGTATATATATATATATATAGTATATGTATATATAGTATATGTATATATATATATATATATATATATATATATTATATATATACACACGTAAGTGTACGTGTAGGTATAAAGTATATTCATTTTTACACACACACACACGTAACGTTCTGAAAAAATGGTATATATATATGTATGTATATAATTTACCAGTTTCGAGTCTAAAAAATGAAATGATTGAATAAATTTATTATTCATACATTCGTAACATGAGGATGTGTGTGTATTTTTGTATGAGGAATTTCTGGAGAATGAAGTGATGTGTATGTATAAATACGCAACATTTCATACCTCCTTCCTATTCTTCTGGGTATATACGTCGGCCAAACGGTCGGCAAGGGGCATGACCTCACGTGCAATCGCGCGCAATGGATTCAATGTTTTTCTTTTTTCTCCCCCTTGATTTTTTCCCTTCTTCGCCTCGAAAAAAGTGATAGGGAAGGTGAGTGAAGTGATGGTGTGGATACAGAATAGAAAACGAGAAGGAAGAGAGAGTTGTGGGGAAGAATACAGAGAGAGGGAGGAGAGTTTTCTTTGGGAGGGGTCAAGGCGGACAGCCTTGGAAGGAAACATCGGAGGGAGGTGGAATAATGGAGAAGGGGCGGGTGAGAGGGCGGCGTGAGAGAGAGTGTAACCCAACCGAACCCTCTTCCCTCTTTCCACTTTCTGCCCCATGGGGAATGTAAACACAAACGCAACGGAAAAGGTGTTCGAGCAAACGATAAAAACCCCTTTAAAGATTCGGCGTTTTGGGGAGTGAGGCGAGTTGAAACTGAGAACGGCACAGAGCCGCACGTATCTGAAAGGAGGTAGTAGGGAAAACGGGGGAGAGTGGAACGGGAGGTATTTGGGTGAAGGGGGTAGGGAGGTTGGATGGGGTGAGAGAGGAGGCGTGAAAATGAAAATGGAAATCGCCGCAGGGATTAGAGCTCAAACCAGTCAATAATTTCTCCCGACATCTCCGGAAGGATATTCTAAACGAGCCCGTCGCTGGAAAGCGTAAACATGTGAGGAAGGTCTCGTTAGGCAGGACTGGTTCCGCAAAATTAGACGCTCGAGATTGTTTCAACAACGCACGCAGAACATCGTTAAACTAATCTCGATCGCCATGCGTGACAGGGGAATTATCCATCAAATCTCCTCCAAAGAATTTTAAACACGTGAACGACTTCGTACTAGTACATTTCTCGAACATTGGAATGAATTTAATTAAGGACGGTATCCTTTATTTTCCGTATAGGACACGTTCACCAAATTTTCAAAAAATTTGGAACTAGAAAGTACCAAAATGAAACGGTTAATGGTGACATGATATTTAATTTTCGAAGGCAAATAGTGATTAAGATTTCGTTCCCAAAAATGTCTCTTATATCATTCATATTTAATATTCTATTTCAATGTACGTTAGCGATGAGTTAGCTTTTGAGGTTTGCCTACTAAAAACAGGACTAGAAAAGCATTAGACTATATATATATAGTCTTTAAAAATCTACATAAACTTTACAAAATATTTTCTGATAATATTTAAATAAGACACTATTCATCTTAATCACTTCAAGCCACAGAAAACAAGGTCAAAAAATTGACTCAAATCACTACAGTTATGTGAAATAATATATCGAATTTAGTTTTCAGATGTTAGAAGTATTCTTAATAAATACTCATCATAATTAGGCATTTGGTTGAGCAAAATTTCTCGGGAAGTTTTTCCAGTCTCCGAGATATTTCCTTACCCTATATGTTTTTAGATCCGTGCTTCTGAAAAAAACAAAGCCACATACTCCATTTAGCTCTTGTTACTCTTAAAATACTTTTTAAAAAAGAAATAAGTGTAAAATCTCATTTTGAATCTGATTACCTTCAAGTACGATTCTTTGCGACTGCTTTACTTAATATCAAAGAAAAATAAACCATTTTAATCGCACTCTTAAAAAATAAAGTGAGAGAGGGAGATTTTGAGCGGATAAAAAGCCCATCATTTCAGCTTGGCGTTGAATAATTACTGTAATTTTCAAAATATGGGTAAATTCCTCCGCGTTGGCTTTACGGGTAAATTGTCTAGCAGCACCAAATATGCAACAGAATATTGATAAAATAATTTACTCCATAGTTGAATTGAATAAGTTTTGAAGGAAAAAGTAACATCTACCCAGGGATTATTACGTCAGAACTTGAAAATAACCATCCATTTAGTGAAACAATTCAAAATGATGGAACGCTATTACTTTAAACGTGGAGCTTTAATTTATTCAAAATTAATGACTCAAAATTACTCAGGGGTTATAAAACCACATATAATCATCAACTGCTTTTCATCCACGTTAGATCACAGCGAACAATTAATGATTTCTTCGCTTGAAGGGGAGAAATTGTGAAAAGGATTGAGGAGAAAAAGAAGAAAGTAATGAGAATGTTTTTAGAAGAGTTATTTGCGTATTTTAGCCTATAAAATATGATTTTCATTGGGACCAGTTTGCCTTCTTTGGAGTGAAAAGAGTTGAGAAAGAAGTATTTCCTTTAGTTTGACTCGGAAATTGAATTATTTTTCTTTATTTACAACGTCTTATGAAGCGGTTGTGCGGTACAGCATTCCTTAAATAAGATGTTTGCGTAACCAACAGAAATCTCTTGGCCACATCCTTTGACTTAGATATCTGCAAACTACTCTATTAAATTGCTTTAACTCTCTGCGGTATCAATATCTCTTTCTAGGTTACTTAGTAACAAGGACAACCGGCATACTTTTCTATCGTTACTGTTTATACCTTCATAGTGAACAACTACGGAATTAGGGTGATATCTTTTCAGCAAAAAAATTAATTAAGAACGTCTCTCCGGTTCCATTTGTATTAATTTTGCTCCATTTGTTTCAAAAATAATATTGTCAATTGGCAAAAATTATGAATATCGTTCATTATTATATGAGATCAATAAATAAATCTGATATAAGGTTACTTCCTTGTACATGCACATGGATTTTTCGTAGGAGATTATAATCTCAGCTGCATTAAGTTAATTGATAATAATGAATTATGAAGTTTTTAATGAACTTTTTGTCGCTAAATGAACAAATGGTACACAATTCCCATGGAGCTGTTTTCTCGATATTTTCATTTAATCACAAGATTATTTATTGCCAGTAAATAAGTTTCTAATACAGTAAACCGTCATCAACCGATAGTGCTACGCTGCTTTACCCTCAAAAGGAAAACAACGGTTGGCATGAAAATGTTAATAATAGAGATTGCTTGGTACATGAGAGAATTAATATTCATAATAGCTCACGAAAGGCGATTTACACGCATTAAATGATGGCGGATTTTAAATGTAATCAAACAACGTCACCCCATATTCTCGAATGGGGATGACACCAATTCAATAGAGTCAACCCATACAAATGGTAGAATTTCCCTCACAGGTCTTATCTCAGTATTAAGAAAGCACTGTGCCGGCACACTACATACATTATTTCCATATCATTTTATCAGCACTGTATCCTAATCCAATCTGTGAACTGCTGGAGCTTAGAATCATAAGAATCCAAAGACGACTGGAATACTATGCGATGCAGTGACTGAAAATGAGAAAAATAGAACTGCCATGGTTAATCAATGAAACGGATGAGGGCATATGTAGGGACGTGTATTTGGGGTGAACTATTTTTCCCCACTACGCTTCGGAATAAATATTTACATCAGATTGAAGACTTTTCCTTGCTATGAGGATAATTGAAAATTTGAGCTTAGTATTAGTAATTAGTAGTCTAATTACGAGTGTATTTTATGGTCTATATTCAAGAATAATGTGCAATAAAAACCTTTGCACTTATACTTTCATTTATTCCTCAATGAATTGATTACTGCTGCAAATTCCCAAAATATCATAGTAATTACTCAATTTGATGGTTCATATAAATGCAAATTTACAAGTAAAGAAACATAAATAGAACTAACAGCTAATCCTATTGCCTCGCTATCAAGAAAAATTAACTTCCGTGAATTAGATCCCTCACCCCCGAGCTTCACAGATGAAGTGTGTTTTTACCGAGTCAAGCTATGAAAGTTCTAGGATTGATGTACATGTATTTTGCAAGCAGATGTACGTCATTTCTTTCTCTGTCCAAGGTTCCACAACCGAGTATTTTTGTGGTGGATAACTCCAGTGGAATATTGTTTTGCCTTACCTAAATTTATAATGAATAACATTCCCGATACTATATTTTAATGCTTTTGGTCCCCTGAGGTCCTTGTCTACCTCAGGTTGCACTTTGGTTTCAAAATTACTACAATTAATTTCAAAAGCAGCACAATTTTCAGCATTCTTAGTGGAAAAAGTATTTCAAAATTAATTTCGTAAATATATGAAAATGCCTTAGAGTTTTCCTAGACCCGCTACTGGGCTTTAATGAATACCAGAACAACTTTACGGCATCCCCCCGGTGTCAAAGCCACTAAACGTTTGAAAGAGAGTTCAGAACGAAGTTGCATGACAAAATTGATAGGAAATAGAATTAAGACCGTTGAAGAAGGATGGACCGATAGTTTTGACTTAATATGCGGGATGAGGAAAGTTATTATTCAGAGGACAGATATTGATTTTGAACAGCATATGGGACGGCGTGAAGAAGGGTCAAGTTGGCGCAGTCAGGTGGAATATATTGTTCTCAGGGAGCGCAATTAGGTGATGAGAAAGGTCGAGAACCCGAGCCTAATGAACCGAGAACCGAGAGAATCATTAATTCCGATACGTGGCCATAAAGAAGAAACGAAAATAGGGACGGTCCGCATTACAGAGGTAAAAAATACCCTTTTCAAAACGGAAGAAAAGTCGAAAAATCGTTTCTCCTCTCTCAAAATTGGTGCTTATTTTAAATGTTTTTGTCGCCAATAATATAATCTTATACTATACAAAAAAACAAAAATATCTGGGAGTGGCACTAATTGGCTGAAGTTTGATTATTTTTTTTTTTAATTTCAAAATTTAAGGAGAGCCTAAAATGCCTAGCGAATGGACCTAACGTGCAAATTTAGGATTTTATTCCGCTCTATATCTTTAAAAAATGTTGAAAGTTATTTTAAAAACAATACAATGATGAGTATTACTCGATTTAAATCCAATTGTGTAGGATTATTTTAAGAATGTCGCGAGATGCAATATTAGTTTCTCCTTTCTTTCCCCTATCAGTAAATTTACGCATAAACTCCAGCCGTCGTTTTGATTCGATCGAACTGCATTCAGTTGCCAGGCTTGTAATGAATAAAAAAATCTAGAGAAGATTTATTTTCCTCCAATGAGGGGCACCGCACTCACGAATGACCTCGAATCCATTTCGCTTGAAATTTGAAATGTGACGCGTGATATGATTAAAAAAATCTTACGAATATCCCTATGGTATTGTGAACGACAACCTGAAATAAGTGCTCCAACTTGCAATGCTTCCGCTCATATTTAGAAAATGAAAAGCCCACAACTTTTTTTTCTGACCCAGGTTTTGGCTTATAAAAAACTCATTTTCAAGGTCTTTCGTATGACTCGAAACTTGGGTAGGAAAGAAAAAAAAGATTGGTGAACTTTTCCAAGTTTCTTAATTGAAATGAAAATGAAGTACCGCAAAACGATCCGTGAAAATTTCTTTATAAAAAAATGAACTTTTACCGGGATAGTCTGCGAGAGTGGCCGCCGGTTTTTTCACAATTCGATGGCTGAGTGTTTCTGCTTGCAAAGAAACTTAATGGCACGCACTTATTATTGCGTAATCTACCGGTCGGGCAAGGTTTTTGATGGACACAAATACCAAATAAATATTTTGTTTATAACATACTATAAGCCCCTCTTCAACTCCGCATATTTCTTTCCTCCCTCCATTCCGTCCAACATCCCTATCCTTTTTCTAGTCCTTTCTCATTTTTCTAACATTCTCCCCTCTATCATGGTATTTAACATCACATTACGAATCAGCGTACTTTGCAATCATTTTTCCTGTCTCCTTAAGATTTCTACCAGCAATCCCTTCTCCTCCCCCATAATACCCAGCACCTCGCCATTTGTTTTCCTTTCGGCCCATTTCACCTACTCATCCTTCTCCACACCCACATTTCAAATGCCTCCAATCTACGTCTATCATCCTGCTTCAGTGACCATGTTTCCATACATAACTACGCTCCATATCAACGTTGTCACGAGCCTTTTTTTAACGTCGTTACTCATCGTAGTTATCATCGGATCCCTCCTCCCAGTGAAGGTCTCTTTACCTAGTGCCATTCTTCTCTTTACGTCCCTACTACTTTGGCTCAAAATACTTCCGAGATATGTAAATTGTTCCAACTGCTCTACGTTTTACCCTCCTATTTTAATATTAACTGTGACCTTAATCTTTCTGGAAAATTGCATAACCTTTGTTTTATTAATATTGATTCTCATCCCATATCTATCGTATTGGATTTCTAATTCACTCAGCAATGCTTGCAACCCCTTGGCTGACTGAGCAACTAATGCTTGATCATCAGCAAACCTAACTGATTTTACGAATTCCCCGCCGACTTTCATACCTATCTCCAATTCCTTCCCATGCCTCTTCAACCATTTCCTCCACCTATAAGTTGAACATCACAGGTGATAACGGACAACCCTGCCTTACACCTCTTCCTAGCACTGATTTCAGGCCTTATTTGATTTCACCTCATTGAATGCCCTTTCTTCCTCGTGTTTAAAGTGGATTTGCTCATACTTAAGTAACTGATTTCAAGAGTTAGCACACCTGATTCATTCTCTAGCTGGCTTTAAATACACGGGGGTGTTCCAAAAGGATCAATTCTTGGACCCTTGCTTTTTTCCTTGTGTATGAACGATATAAGTAAAGGTATTTCTAATTATAATCATCACCTTTGCGCCGATGATTTACAAACGTATGACCATTCCCGTCTCCAAGACCTACCTAGAATTATTAATGAAATAAATTTAAATATTACTGCCTTGTCGCTCTGGGGTATAAAATTTTTATTGAAAATAAACCCCATCAAAAGTCAGTCCATTATAATCGGATACCATAAATTATATTCTAAAATTAGTGTTGAGGTACTATCACCACTGACATTGCAGGAACCTAACATGCCATACCTAAGGACAGTAAAAATTTAGGCGTAACCATCAATGAAACTTTATCTTGGACTGATCACGCAATTGCTATCTGCAGAAAAATAAACTCATCCTTGCATTTACTGAAAAGGCTAAAGCACAATTCTATCTCCTCCCTAGAGATTATTCTTGCATCCCCTCTTCCCATACCCCATTTTGATCACAGTGATGTGGTATACCAAGACCTTTGAGAGGGACTGAAAACCAAACTCCATAGAACCTGTGTGCGGTTCATATGTGATCTTAGAAAATAGGATCATATTTCTGATTCATTAAAATAATACTAGGTATCCAGGTTAAATTTACAAGGTAGGCATTTACATATTTTTTTCTATTTTCTACAGTATATTTTAAAACCACATACATAAATATTTATATGAAAATTTTCTCCCTACCAGCTCAATTCACAACAGGAAAACTAGAGGTAACAGTAAACTTCTTTTCCCATACCATCGCACGGAAATCTATTACCAATCTTCTCATGTTAAAGCCTGACGTCTGTGGAACTCATTCCCGGATGACCTAAAATAAATATCTATCCACAATAACATTTAAGAGAGCACATCATAAATTCATTTTATTCAGGTACAAAACTTAACCAGTATAACTTCCCTCCTTTCTCTCAGCTGCTGTACAGATCAACTTTTCTACCTTTTCTTCTTTTTCTTTGGTGATCTCAAGCAGTAGAATTTTGCATCATTATTTTTAGTTAATGTTATGATTCTCATTGCTCTTCTTCTGTTTTCAATGCTATTAATTTCTTCGGTACAATTTCAATAACTTAATAATATGTATACTATGTGACAAATAATTGTTACAATGGATATGTATCTTTCCTCTAATTCATAGGGTTTTCGCAGGTTTTTCACACCCCGCATCTCTTTGTGGATGTTTTTCTGCGTGGGATTTAACTTGTTGAGCAACGTCACTCTCTACTTAGCTTTTACCAAAAACCTCATTCTTTGTTTACACTTTCCTTATTTCATTGTTTTCTTTCTTCACTGTAATTTTCTTTATTTATGTGTATATGTTTGGGTGTATACTTAATTTATGTATGTATTTATACGAGTATATATTTTTTAGACGCACAAATCTGTGAATAATGTGTGTCTGTCAGTCTATATGTATTTACATGTATGCATGTGATTATAAATTTTATGGATAATATAATATGTATATGGCAATGGTTTAAATGAGAGAATGGGCCATTTGGTTTCAATTTCGCCCAAATTAAAACCTCTATCTATCTATGTTTTTATCTCATCGTCGAGTTTGACCGAACCTAAGCTGTCTTCATCTACATCATATTCTCTTTCTACTCGTATCTCTAACGTTGCTGGCCTTTACCATACAGTTTACCAAGTTCTTTACCATTCAGTCTTCTTATATTCCTTCCATATCTCTTGAATCTTATTTGTTTCAGCTATTATCTTACCCGAATTGTCCCTAACTGTTAACACCGATTTTCCCTTTTTACTTCCAGATAGTGTTTTAAATTACCTGCATAGCGCACACTTCCTCAGGTAACTTTACATATCCTCGCACTGGGTCTTCCACCACACTTCTTTTGCTTTATTTGCCACCAGTCTCAACTTACTGTTCAACTCTTTGTACTTCCTTTGGCCTAATTCTATGTTTACATTCTTCCATTTTCTTCCCTCGTCCAATTTTCTAATCATCCCATCCGTGATACATGGTCTCCTTGTCCTTTTCTCATGAACAGTTCATATAGTTTCCTTTGTGACTTTCGATATTCTTTTTTTGATATATTTCCATTTTTTCTCAATAGTACTCAGCCCTTTACCCTCATTCATGATTTTTCCTGAAGTCTGCTGTAGTATATAAGTACTCGTACCTTCTTTTGCGGCTTTCAATATACCTTTTTCGATGACGATCCATTTTTCCTCGTTACTACTCTGCTCTTCTCCGTCATTCATGACTTTCTCTACAGGCTGATCATACTTCTTCATTGCCAAGTTAGTTAACTCTTCTAAATTCTATTTCCTAACCCGCTTCACCAGCCTTATTTTTTTGAATCAGACGTTGCTCTTCATTGCTACTAAATCATGATCAGAGTACGCATCCTCTCCCGGGAAAATGTGCGAATTTATCACGCTGTTCCTAAATCTCTGTCTAACCAGAAAATAATCTAACTGATATATTTCTGAGTCACCTGGAATATTCCATGTATACCTGCGCCTTTTGTGGTGGCCAAACCATGAATTGGTTATGATTAACCCCTGTCTCCCACAGAAAGCAATTGCTTGCTCTCCGCGGTCATTCCTCATACCTAAACCGTAGTACCTCTACTCCCCATCGTCTTTCTTCGCCTAACGTCGCATTCCAATCCCTCATCACTATCAAATGTTTCCCGACAGGAACACAAGTTACTATATTCTCTAACTGATGGTATATCCTAACCACTCCTTCCTCCTTATGATTGGTTGGTGACATGTAAACCTGAACAATGACCAAGTTCGTCGGTTCTGCTTTTATCTCTACTAGTAATATTCTATCCGTTGCTTGCTATATGTTGACTACGCTTCTTCTTACCTCTTTATTCAATGTTATGGCAAACCCTCGTTGGCTCACGTCCCCCGGGAACCCGGATCCCTCGATGTTCGGCCAGGTAGAGTGTTTTAGCCAGGTAAACTATCGAGGTATCCTCTTACAATCCGAAATTTTGGGGGATTTAAAAGAACGTGAACTTTAAACACTAAGGGGGTTTTACCTTTGACAAGTTCTAAGAAACTGCATGATATGCCACAACAGTCACTTTTTGACGGAGAAATCCACTAATGCGTATTTAAGTGCAAAAATTTCAGAGCGTAAAAAAAATGCATATGAGTGAATGACTCCGTCAAAAATTTACAGTTGCGGCAGGTCCCGCAGTCTCTTAAAATAATTCAATATTCTTCTTCTGCATCTTCTGTTCTGCTGCTGTCGGTTTTCCCCTGCAAGGGTTTCGTGGGATGACGACCGCGGAAGCCTTGCCTCCCCCGTTGCCAGGCACGACACACGGCCAATCGGGCCGAGTCCTGCAGTTGCTAGAGCTCATTTCCTCTTTCCTATCCATCATAAAATCTTGGGAATAACAATTGAGATGGTTTCCCGTCGCCTTCCTCAATAATATTTTTAACGTGATGCCATCAGTCAATGGCCGCCCCACTGGCGTCAGACGCCTTTACAACCGCCTCACTGAAGAACAGACGCTGCGCGGGCCATATTTCGTTTGGCTCTTAACCTTCGACCTATCTGGCACGGATGACCCTTCCAGGAGCAATTATAATCACTCCCGACAGCACAGCTCTAGGGGTCATCGAAACTCACCAGCCCTTCCACCACATAAAGGTTTTAGTCCATGGGAGCGCAACACGAATTATGTGAAAGGATTAAAAAGCGACGGCTTCAATAAATTGAAGCTGCAAGTTGTTTTTTACGTGAAATGCGAGGGATGTTTGGACTCTTGCCCTTAATCTGCTGAGTGCGGCCACTCGATTTCAGGTGGTGGGTGGTTAGAACTCTAAAAACAGGAGGTTACCTGAGAAAACGGGGAATATATTCAATGAACATGTAGTTGTGGTAAGAGGTAGCCTGGAGGATGGATGGATCTTTCTTGAGAACACGGACCTATCAATTGAAGTAACATTCTACAAAACACCATATGTCGAAGAGTTATCTCACTATTATGAATCAGAGATTTTGGAGGCTACGGCTACAATAACACCACTTCAATTAGGTTTGGTAAGAATCACTTTAAATACTGCATTATAATAATGTTGATGGCTACCGGAAGGTACTGCATTACTTCTCCAAGGATCTACGTCCATTATCGCTTTCAAAGCCTATTCACTCAGATAACTCCCTGCTGATAATAACCTGCTTCATAAAAATCCTATGACCGATGAATACTGATACTTATAATTATGGAAATACATTAGTTTTACAAATGATACTTTGCGGATTTTTCCATCCCTGTGCTTTATTCAGCTAGTCCTATTGTCAAAGCTATGGCAAGCAAAAAATATTCGAATTCATAAATGGATAGCCAGCAAGCGGCTTAAAAACAAACGTATCGGCTTTGCCAAAAAAGGCTGAATATAGATTATCCTATGTGAGAGCGCATAACTATGAATTTTATTTTTCCATTGAGAAATTTTCAAAATTCTAAAATAATAATTTTTTTTCCTATCCGATTTTTTCCTGAGCCAGTGGAACCTATCGGGAGATGGGTCCTAATTCATGGTTATTCAAGTTTTTCAAAAAAAATAATAATTTCTCTCTTGAAATATGCGAAGGTACCTACCGAGTGGTTTTTTATTTCTATTTTTCCTTTTTTTTAATCAAATCAGTATAAAAAAAACTTATAGATACCTTACATAGGTACCCATTCCTCAATCGGCCAACCTTTTTCAACACAAAAGATCAAATTAACACAGTTTTGTTCCAAAATAATAAGATAATATTTATCTAAACATCGATAAAAACGATAGATAATCTGCATGAATAATCGTGTTCATTTCCCGTTAGAAATACAGCTTTTAGACAGTTTTTTTTCTTTCACGTCACCGGCTAATGAATGAATATTCATGGAAAATAATACATTATAGTTTAGTTTCAAACAATGGTACATCATACCAACAAAAGTACGCATTCTTACTGCAGATAATAGAAAATAATGATTTGGGCGAGTTGATTGTACCAAGAGGTGGCGAGTACCTTAAATTGAATTGGGATTAAATAATAATTCGCAAATAATCAATAAACATGTCTTTTTCCCTACGAGAAAAATGAAACACGGCTTTTAAATCCTAAAAGAGCAATTCGTCAGTAGATCTAATAGGCATTGAGGTTTTGATATGAATACAAAAATTTTCTTTGAAACCTTTAACAGTTCATTTTATAGAAGTGAAGTTTTCACGAGTGACGATTGTAAGGTCGTTGGGTCAATCAGCCGCGAGAAATCAACTTAAGTTTCCATGCATGAGTGCAAGATGTATAAATATCTTCCCTTAATTTATTGGAAAACCCTATCCCCTCATTTTCAAGTTCCAAGAAAGTGTAGGTTATGGCCACACAAAACATGATGTAATTCATTTGATAGTTATGTGTTTTTAAAAGTGCTTCGACATCTAAGACCATTTTGCAATTTATTCCTTGATAACGATATCTGATTTCTTATTTTACCTCATGAATTATGCGTGACTTTGGCTTATATATCTTAGGTAGCTAATACTCGACCAACCGTCAAATACACATCCATTGATAACTAGCATCCAAAAATAGTCTGAACCATTACAATTTAAGAAGGTAAAGATACGTATCTATGGTGAAATACTAGGTGTCATGGAACATAAAAAACGTAGTTCTACTCCCGGTAGTTTAAAAACTAAACCAATTGTTAAAGAAATGAGAATAGTTTATGTACTATTTAGCATTTATAAATATTTTCACACAGGCAATCCATTTTATTGCACACGAATCATAAAATAATGTTAATAGTCATTACATTCATAAAATATATATTGATCCATTATCTTTCCATTCTGGGTTGGATTAATCCCACCCATAATTGAGACTACAGGGCATTAGTTTGTATAATCAAGGTTCAAATAGAATATACATAATTTGCTAAATTTAACAATTATGCAAAATAATTATATTGTAATTTTCAATAACTATTTATTTCGTATAATGCGTTTCAAATTATAAGTGCATTTGTTTCCTAAATCCATGAATATTGGGAATCGCAATGAGAGGTAGTGGTGCTTTATCGCCCTCCGTAATAAAATGGATAGCATACCTAATTTTGATCTCATGGCCTGTTTAAGTTATTCCACTTTTTTGGCAAATTAATTCCTCATCTAAAAATGGTTTGAAATTGCCAAATCCAACTACAGTGTACATTATACACGCAATTTGAGTTGAAAAATACAGTAGAAATCCGATTTTTTTATAAAATTTTAAAACATAATTTACGCATACAGGCGGAGAGACCCTCACGCAAAAAGTAGTAACATCGCTGAACTTCGTAAACATAATGTCGATGTCCAAGACTGCCACCAAATCAAACTGACGTTAAAACTACGAAGGTAGAAAGGAATATTTATTTCAAAACCGATTTAGATTAATGCAAAATTTTGCCTCGGGTGAAAATAATACTGACGAGTCTTCTGAATAGAATTATGGAAGGAAAATAAGAGTGCTGAAATAACCCGATCGTGATAAGAAAACCATTTCTCATTAATGATTTGTTTCACGACTTCTAAAATTTACGATCAATTCACGGCCGAGTAGCCAAACTCTTTCCGCTACTGAAGTCATTGACACATTGATATATTCAAAATTAAAAATCAGCAACCTCGAGGAAAAACAACCACTACATTCAGAGCAAGGAAAATGATTCATCAATCGAAGAGTCTTATGTCGTTAAGATTTCTTATCGGAGTAAATAGTGAGGAATGGCAATCGATTTAAATGGTATTTCGTAAGGTAATTTATTACACAACCTCGATGCTTCGCATAAAATAAAAGTTTATCTTGCATGAATTCAACATCGCGCGTGCTTGTAAGGGAGAATAAACAGTTTTCAGGAATTTTGAGACCACTTAATCATTCAACTATTTATTTCAAAATCCGTTTAAACCAGTTACACTCCAGAAAAATCTAAATCAGCTATCGTGGATGGCTATAATTGAAAACATTCCATTGATACTTTTTTTAAGACTATTTTGTGAAAATCAAGCGTTTCTTTTCACGTCAAATTAGCGAACTACTTTCTCTTGAAGTACCGCAAAGATCTTACCGAATTCGTATTGAATTTACTGTTATACTTTTGTCAATAGCAGCACGTTTTCTAGGTATGTTTTAACTTACTGGCACATAAAGGGCACATAAAAAACACACGTTATGTCAATTCTTTCATAGCTCAGATAATGCAGAAGACCGCATTCCAGAAGTGAAATGTTCTCGCTAAAGAAATTTGAAACTTGCAGCTTGGCCCACAGTTTCAGGAACAATCTATAATTTGGCTACAATAAGACCAGGCAAGAGGAATAACGTTTCATTTTACCATTTTATTCGTTTAGATCTTGCTTAACTCTTAAAAACTTAAAAACGTGAAAGCATCTTCCAGTCCTTTTGACTATGCGATGGGTGTATTTGGTTGCGATTAGAAGCCCTTTGATGACAAACACAATGGAAGAGACATATCTGTGTCCGTCGAATTTGGAGTCAAGCTAATGAGGAAATCAATGCTCCTCATTAAGAAGTTCCATTTCATCATTAGAGTTTAAGATTTGGACTAATAAGGAGTCTTCAAAGGGTTTTCAACTGACTTAGGTTACTTATTGTTTTCATCCCCTAGAAAACTTGTATCGAGCCTTAGAGGACGTATTTCAGGATGTGAGAGGGCAAAAAACCTTGCACGGACCCAATTTATTGTATTCCATAAGAGGAAATGCATTTCTTTGTAAATTTTAGGCATAGCATTTTGGGAATCGTCCATGTGTGTGATTTCTCCATGAAAGGCCTTTGTTAAGTGAGAGTAAGATATTTAGCAACAGTATTAAAGGAACATTATCTTACACCAATAAATATCTATCAATTCTTTCGCAAAATTTCTTCATTTTAATTCTTTAATCTTTGTAACAAACATATTGGGATCGATTGCCTTACGCTTGTATCCATCAAACCCAAAATCAATTTCATTTTTTGCCTTTCTTGAATTGTTTTCTTATTAGACCCAATGTCCATAAAACATTTTAAGGTACTTTTAAGTTATTCCTTGTCAAAAAATGTTATCGCACTAGCACAAGTGGACGCAGTCTCAAAAGAAAGAGTTTTTTCTAGAGTTTGGCAAAATTAATTGCGAGAGAATTGGTAATAATGATCAACACGATATACAAGTGTGTGTATCAAAACTTTAAAAAAAGTGCAAAGAGTGACACAAGGAAATCATATCACCTTTTCATTAAATAAAATTCAAGCATTATCATTCCTAATTACCCTCTATCCCAAAAGTTAGAGAACAGTAGAAAACTAATCATTTTATGTCTAATTGCCCCATAAACATATAGTATTAAATCTCTTCCATGGACTTCAATCTTGACGTGGTGGAAGGGTTTGTGCGTTCCAATGACGCCTAGATCTGTCAACTGGCTAGAGCAATGATGATTGCTCCTGGTAGGGTCACCCGTGCCAGATAAATCGAAGGTTAGGAGCCAAACGAAAGGTAGTTCGCGTAGCGTCTGTTCCTCAGTGAGGCGGCTGAAAGGCGTATAACCCCAGTGGGGCGGCCTTTGAAGGATGGTGTTAAGTTAAAAACACTTATTAGGAAGATAACGGAAAACCACCTCTATTATTATTCCCAAGACTCTCATTATGGACAGTATAGAGAATATCAGCCCTTGCAACTACGGGAATTGACCCAATCGGCCGTGTATTGAGCCCGACAGCGGGAGAGGCAAGGCTTTCACGGTCATCTCACGTAAACCTTGCAAAGGAAAACCGACAGCAGCAGAACAGAAGACGCAGAAGAAGAAGACCAAATTAGTTAGAATAGGTACTTGGAATGTTGGGACAATGTTAAGGACAGGAACATAAAGCGAGGGATTAAAAGAGGAAATATAGATATTTTAGGTCAATGCGAGGTTAAATGGAAGGATAGCGGTGATTACTGGAGTGATATTATAAAATAATATACAACGGCAAGGATGAGAGCCAATGAGGGGCTGCCTTAATATTAAATAAACAGGTAGGAAGAAGCGTAGTCAACATAGATCGGAATATTACGTTAATTTTTAATTACGTTAATTTAATTACATTACGGAATTATAGAACGGATAGAATATTACTATTAGAGATTAAAGCAGAACCGACGAATTTTGTCATTGTTCAGGTATACACGCCACCAAGCATTCATAAGGAGGAAGACGTCCATTGGATGTACGATCAGTTAGAGAACATAATTGCTTGTGTTCCTGCCGGGAAATATTTGATAGTGATTGGGGATTGGAATGCGACTGTCGGTAAAGTATGTTTTAGGCACAAACACTGACCGCGGGGAGAAAGCAATTGAAGGTTACAGGACACAAGGTCATTACCAACACTTGGGTTAGAAAGCACAAAAGGCGAAGGTGTGCATGGAAAATGTCAGGTGACTCAGAAAGGTATCGGTTAGATTATATACAGTTAACAATGATTTAGAAAGAATTTGATCAACTCGCACAGCTTCCCGGGAGCAGATACGAACTCGGATTACAATTTAGTCGTTATGAAGTGTTGCATCCGTTTCAAAAAGATAAGGCAGGGGCGGCGGATTAGCAAATGGCATGTAAAAGAATTAACTGGATTGATAAGGAAGGAGTATCATCAAGCTGTAGATAAAATTATGAATGAGGGAAAAGAGTTGAGTAATATCGAATAAAAATGGAAATTTATCAAAAAATGGATATCAAAAGCCGTAAAAGAAACTATAGGAACCGTAAAATGGAAAAGGACAAGGAAACCATTGATCACATATGAGATGATTTAAAAGATGGGCGAGTGGGGGATAGAGAATCGGAATGGGCAGTATTAGGAAGAGGAGTAAGGCAGAGTTGTCCGTTATCACCTGTAATGTTCAACTTATAGGTGGAGGAAATGGTTAAAGAGACATGGGAAGGAACTGGAGATAGGTATGAAAGTCGGCGGTGAATTCGTAAAATCAATTAGGTTGGCTGATGACCAAGCTTAGGTTTGTCAGTCAGCCAAGGGGTTGCAAGCATTACTAACTGAATTGGAAATTCAGTACGATAGATATGCGATGAGAATCAATATTAATAAAGCAAAAGTTATGCAAGTTCCCAGAAAGACTAAGGTCAAGGTTAATATTAAAATAGGAGGGCAAATGTAGAGCGGGTAGAACAGTTTACGTATCTCGGAAGTATTTTGGACCAACATGGTTAAAGTAATACGGACATAAGGAGAAGATTGCACTCTGAAAGAGGCCTTTACAATAAGGAGGGAGTTGATGACAGGGACGTTGAGTAGGATGTTAAGAAAAGGGTCATTGGAATTTTTATAAGGAGCATAGTTATGTACGGCGCAAAAACCTGGTCACTGAAGCAGGTAGATAGGCGTAAAATGAAAGCTTTTGAAATGTGTGGAGAAGGTAAAATGGACCGAAATAAAAACAAACGAGGAAGAGGTAGAGGTAGGTATGGTAGGCGAGGAGAAGGGATTTTCCCTAGGAGTAATCATAAGAAGCCAGGAAAAATGGATGAAGGACATATTGCTCGGAAGTGGGATGTTGAAGACTGTGATAGAGGGGATAATATAAAGCAAGCGAGAAAAAGGCAGGAATAGGATAGGAATGTTGGACGGCGTGAGAGGAGGAGGGAAGTACACAGTGACGAAGAGAGGCTTGTAAGTAGCATACTGCCTGGTATTTTGTTAGGAGATATTTATTTGGTAATTGTGTCCATCAAATACCTACCTTAACATATAAATTACCAATTATGTATTAAATGTCCTCAGGAGTTCATACATACATATAAATTTAACTGAATTCCAGACGGAAACCGCACCTTTGATGCCAAGAATTTAACCTACTTATTTCCCTCTCACTCTTCTTTTTTATCTCAATACAAAAATAGGACTTGATTCAATTTCAGCTGTTTTGATTGAAACTTTTTTATGACGTCGTCATAATTATTCATTATTATCAAAAAAACGCTTAGACTTAATTAACAATTCGATGGTCAGTATTTAGTCCTGATTATTAGGATAGTGGTTTTAATCAAGCCATTTAACCAGGTTTGCAAGAGCCGAAGCTATTCCTTTTGAAAAGTAGCCAATTTTGTAACCGGTATAAAACTGAATGACAAAAATCACGCCTGTCGGATGAAGTGCACATTTGTCAAGAAATTCGTTTATTTATGTTTAAAACAGAATGAAAAATGAATCAAGAGTTAAGAGATTACACAATGCGTACGCTGTGCCCTTGTTCCATTTAGCGATTTTGCTCTGCATTCGAGTTTCCCCACAAAACTTGAATGACCTACATAGAAAACAGCAGCGAGAGGACTTCTGAGAAATGTAACGACATTGGCTAATGGTTTTTTTAATAAAAACTCATCAAGATCGAACAATGAGGCTCAGAGAATCATTACAGCACCTCAGAAATGCGGTTGCTGGCTAAGTTGCGTTATCAGAGAGGATTAAATGAGAATCTACATTCATTATTCGGAGTTATCGTAAGCCAGTTCGGCGGAGTGTGTGATTAAATTAGAGCATGCATGAATCCTTTTTTTCGCAAAATTCTACGCGAAATTATAATTACACGGATGATACTAGGAATACCATTCGAAAGAAGTAAGTTCTTGAGAGTACATGACCCGTACTTTTTCGGGGTCAGTCGCAGATTACGGGATTACTCATAATGACAAGGGCTTCTCTGGCAGTTCTCCGTTGAATTATGAAACTCTTTTAGGGCTGAAAGCGAGATTAGTGAAAGGAAGGGTCTCTCCAGGCACCATGGAAATGGTCAGCCTAAGTACTAAGGATTATGCTATCATGGCAAATAACGCATTAGGTATGAGCAGAGTTTTCATTTTTCCTCAAGCCGCTTCATCCAGAACTTTTTGTTTAATATTCGCGGTGCGTTTCCGTGGAGAAGCTTGAAACTTTGATTAGCTTGATGGAGTCTGCAATTTCGACCACATGTACGTATGCCAATGAGCACGGCCACATCCACAAAATTAGGTGCCTGTCATGACTGAGAGTGGCTTTTGTTGTGCTCACATTTACCTTGCTCGACATAGTTCTCACTGGGCGAAAACATTCGGCAAAAAGTCCCAACCAAAAAGGTTAATGCAATTATTGCACGGCCATCTAAAGAATACCCGGATACTCAAGCCGTTAATGATACTAAAACTGGATGATTGAATTTGGTGTGTCCCAAAAGAACCGGGTCAAAAGTGACTAGAGTCAACAAATTCAGAAATAAGAGATTGAGAATCCAGGCTGAAAACGGTGATTTGGAAGAAAAACTCAAAACGTTTTCAGTGACCAAGTGCTTTCAAGATAATAAGATGCCTCTATTTAAAAATATTACTCCAAAACTATACCTAGATTGTGCATCTATGAACTTAAGGCACCACAAGAGGATGAGGAAATAATTGTACGATATAAATCAAAACGAATTAACGGTAGAAACAGATGTAAAGGTACTATTCAAATATTGTAAAAAGGAAGAAAATACCGTCTCATATTATATAATTGGACCATAAAACTAACTGTATTTTTTTCTTTTACATAAGTTGTTATTCTTTAACTGTATACGAGCATGATCGATTAACGAAATACTATCGCAGCTATGACCATACAGTAAAACTACGTAAAGCAGAAACACATGCATATAATATTATATTATAATTATTGTATAAAATGGCATGAAACCAGATGGTTTCCAAATAAGGAAAATAACGAGTATAACAATCTACTTGAACTGCAAAAGAGCGAAATGTTGGAACCGAGAAAGTGATGAGTGAAAATAGGTATTCACAGGTTGCTAAAATCAATGAAGTGAGAAACAAATAAATATCTAAGATGCGGGCTCATAAATCTTCAAGAAGTTTGAGTTGCAGCAAATGAAATAAGAACCAGAAATACATGAGATGATGGTCTTACCTATCCAGGGACTACCTATCCTAATATTATCAAGACAGGACTAATGATAATAGTATGATAATATTAGCTAATGATAATATTAGCGCTCATGACTAGCGCATATTTCCATCCAAGTTTGGAAATACTGTATTTTTTAAATCGTCTACCAATATCATTTTATGAATTCCCTAATGAAAACCTATTAATATGTCTATTCCAAATTCAAAACGTTGAGGCTTGGCATGCTTACCATAGGGGAAGAGTGATCGAGGACATGATAACATTCAAGAACTTTTAAGGGCATAAGACCTTTGGGCAGATGAGCTTTCTCAGGTTTGAATAGGGTATTAAGTGTGAATCTCACGTTAATAAATAGAAAGTTAGAAATTACTTCTGGAATTGTTCATTGATCAACAATTAACTTTGTTTGACGTAACTGATAAACAGCAAATTGCAACTGCAAGAGAAAGTTACAAATTTGTAAATGATGACTGTGTATGATGTGGCACTGCAAAATACGTACTAAGAAGATGTTTAATAACTAGTTAGAACCATAGATTCAGAGGAAGTATATATGATACAGAAAAATTGATGTCACGTTATTAGGCCTGTGTGAATCAGTTTATATATAAAAGAAAATGAAATGATCAAAAACGTTCATGGTGAACGTATTTAGTAAATTCAATCAGAAACATATCGAGTCAATTGAAACAGAAAGCACGTAAGCTCGGAATAATTTATTTGTAAATAGAAATACGTGTAGTCAGATGCAGAAACAACTAAGCAGAGATATTTGAGTCAGTTCAATATAAAATAGCAATTGAAATAACGACAAATAATTCTATGGAATAAATCTCCTTCGGAAATTTCGGAAATATTACTTGAAGATTTTTTCTAAATCTTCTTTGAAGAAAACTTAAAAATAAGCCAGACTAAAGAAGCTAATAATTTGCTAATTGATGCATATTCGAACAACTTTTTGAGCTCAATCCTCTCAAAAGATACGCCTGATAGAATATATTATGCAGAAATTAGAACACAGTGCAATAGAATGTGCAAGCAATTAAAATGACACGTTTTACGACCTAGGAGGCAATGAAAAGTATAGAAGGAACTTAGAAAAAAACCCTCGATTATTACAAAATGCACGGGATTGTATACCAAAAGTCACAACTAGTATCAGTTGAACCTCTAAAATACCATTTCAGCGATTACCATGCTGTGGTATATTTTTTGACAAATTTTAAAAAGGTAATTTGTAACTAAGAAAAAAATATGAATTATTCTGGACCCTACAGGCTAATAACATTTCTGTCGAGGATTGAAAAGATCACGGAGAGATTAATTTAGATACCGTTTTGAAGCAGAGGTGGGATAATATGAAATCTCCATGCGTACCAATACGGGTTCAGAAAAAAATGGAAAAACTACATTGGCAATTTGGACATACTATAAACAATTAGTATTAACGAAAATTCAGAATGCAGAAAGTAAATATGAGCCGACAGCATTTATAGACATAGAACAAGAAATAGAAATTGACTCTGCATAGTACCGTACATAATTGAAGAAATAAATGTGCCCAGAAAACAATTTCATAACATTCCCAACTATTTTGAATAAAGGAGCATAGTTCACAAATGAAACATCAATCAAAGTATACCTCAAAATATCCGTCCTAGGGCCAGCACTGTAGAATGTGATAAAGGATTTATTTTCATAGAGCCATATGGGTGTGACCTCATAGCATATGCAGATGATATTTCACTGACAGTTTTAGCAGTCCAAAAAATGAATTAAAATAATATATCATTAACATTGAAAAGTAGAAATGAATCAGTCATTTCAACTGAGAAAAGGAAATAGCTTTCAGGAATAAAGTAAGTATAAATTCAACTGTAAAAGCAAAAGAGCATTGCGAGGGACACCTTCGTAGTCTGTGACATAAATGCGCGAACTGGTGCAATCTGGCAGCCATGACGTGGACTATAGCCCCGCCCAGCCAGCCAGCCAAGTTGGTAGTAATCCTATAGCTTCTCCTTCGGATTTTTAATCCTTTTGAGGCAGGGTTGTTATTTGTGATGTAGTAATTAAGTTGGGTAGGAATATAAAAATATATATAATTTTTTTTCTTTTCTTTCTTTAATATTATGTTGTATTTTTATTTCTATTTATTTATTTATTTATTATATTTTTATTATAATTGTTTTTTATATATTTATGTGAATAATTTTGTTTTTGTTTTAATTTTCATTTATTATTATCACCTTTTTTTATTTTATTATTATTTTTTTATATTTCAGTGCCCCCTCACTAGCGGCGCTAGTTGTCTGAGATCTAATGAGCCATCTGTGCTTGAGGGATCGTCGAGCTGTGCGTATGGTGCCAGATATGTTAGTTTATGTTGTCCTTGTTTTTACTTTTACTCGAAAATGGAAATTGAAGAAATCACAAAGTAACGTATAAACAGCAAGTTTTTTGGTTAATTTCGGTAAAAGTTATTAATAAATTACTGAAAATTCGACAGCTGTTTACAGTGATAATGCTCTGAAGAAAATATCCGTTTTGAAGTGGATTAAGAGTTTTAAAAGATGGCCGACATGACGCCATGGATGATGCAAGGCCGGGATGACCTTCAACCATCTGTGTTGACGATAACATTGATCGTGTGCGGTCCCTTATCCTTACCGATCGTCGAAAAACTGTCCGAATGATATCTGATAAATTGAATTTAGGAAAATCAACAGTGCGCACTATTTTAACCGAACGTGATGGATGGATCCTTCACCATAACAACGTACCTGCACATTCAGCATTGATTGTTCGCCAATTTTTGGTAAAAAATTCAATCACCATCCTCCTTATTTGTCATATCTCGCCTCCTAAAGACTTTTTTCTTTTCCCAAAATGCAAAAATATGATGATGGGGCATCACTGGAAAGATGTGGACAGAATAAAGCAAGAAACGACGGGAAAACTAAAAAGCCTAACTGCCGAAGACTTTCAAGTGTGCTTTAAATGGTGGAAAAGAAGATGGAATAAGTTCACAGCTATAAATGGAGAGGAGTTTGAAGGGGACAAAATCGATGTAAGCTAAATTTTGCAAAGTAAAGTTTTTATTGCCTCGGTTCACGTATTTATTGGAAAGACCTCGTACGGTATGTCTGCAGCTACAGCATACTCCGCAAGCCACCGCAAGGGCGTGTGGTGGGGGGTGTTAGTCCCAGCCATGCTTCCACAATCATGACACCTCTACACAAATATCAGTTTCATCATGCCCTGGAAGAAAGTTAATTGCACGAAAGAAGGTACTTACAAGCAAGAAATTTCAAAAGCAGAATATATTCAAATCATGTGGGAGGAGTGAAAAAATGGGTATCTTTAAAATTTATGCAGGGTATCCACAAAATATATACATCACTAATACTTATAATCTCCTTCGAGCCTGCGGTATTATCTATTTTGATCTCTAATAATACGGTACTTCAAGGTATTCCAATATCTATAAGAGTATTTAGGTATTTCATATGAGGCTCATGCTAATTATATAAGAGCAATAGTTAAAAAAGTTTTTCATACCACTTTTTGAGACGAATTATTATTTCTGAATAAAAATATTGTAAATATATAAAGGAATGGTAATACAAATGATAAATTATCGCGAAGAAATCTGGAGACCCCAGCTATATTACAAATAATTGAAATTACAATTAAAGAAGCACAAACGACTGTCTTCCAGTAATTTTCCACAAGAAGCACGGACCCATTATGGGTTATAACAAATTTAATTTTTTTATCAAATTTTAAATTTTAGAAAGAAGAGTGATGTATCAATGACATGAGTTATCATGATCAAGCAAAATAGAATAGATCCAAGGTATTGTAAGTTGGATGAATTCGTCTGCCGCGTTCGGTGAAGAGCGATTTAGGAAAAAACTCCAGACGCTCCCTTTTGCCGTAGGTTCAGCGCAACTTCCAGCGGTCGCACGTTGAAATAGCGCTCGATTCCCAGACAACGGTATTACATCTGACACACCGCAGAAGCGCCACAAACCTTTAAGGGAATAACATTTAAATAATCGAAGGTATTGAAAGAGCCGATGATCACAGGGCTGAGTTAAGACATAGTTCATTTGTTTGGGGAATAATTATAGCTAATTAGGCCGTTTGGCGTCTCGAACATGATGATGAACTTGAGGAGCACTTGGAAGGAAGGAAGGAAGGTAGGATTTCTTCCCACCAAAATTTAACGAGCACGAAAATAGACTGCTTTTCGCGAATTTAGATGACACGATCTCTGATCGAGCGCTCCTGGCAAAGAACTCCTCCGCGCCGCCAAGCAAATTTTGGGATGAAAGAAACGTGCCCGTCCTTGTGAAAATTGTCTTGAGCTAAATGAGTGATTAGGCTTGAATAGTAGGTGGTAGTAAGTTTCCACTCGCTTGGAAGATCACTCGAGTAAAATTGCTAACAAGGACGCAAGCGAAACTAGAGCTCAAATCATTTATTTTCCTCTTCGTATAATTTGGTATAATTTGGAATAAAAAAGCAAATCTCCATTGTTGTTTATTTGGATACCTGTAAGAAAATCACACTTATACACTTAACCCAAAATTTTTTTATGACAAATACAAGGTTCGTCCGGAAAATAAGTGTACTGAGCTCAGGAAAAAAAATTTATTACACTTTTACATATCTTAAGCTAATATTCCTCAAAATAGGACCCTTGTGAGTCGATACACTTGTTCTAGCGGCGTTCCCATTCCTGGAACGCTCCCGCGAAGGAATCATCGGGAACCTCTCGAAGACACGTCGTCACGGCCTCTTTGACGGCGTCCAAAGTCCCGTATCGCGTTCCTTTCAAACTCCTCTTTATCTTCGGGAACAGAAAGAAGTCCGGTGATGGCAAGTTCGGGCTGTAGGGCGGGTTCGACAGCGTTGCCACGCCGGGCTTGGCCAAGAATTCCGACACGACAAGTGCGGTGTGAGACGGCGCATTGCCGTGATGCAGCCGCCAGATGTTTTTGATCGCTGGCCGGACGCGGGCAACTCGTTTTCGAAGCCTGTCGAGCACTTGGACGTAAAATGCAGCATTTACAGTTTGTCGTTCAGGTACAAATTCGTAGTAGACGACTCCCTTTTTGTCAAAAAAGACAATGAGCATCATAAACTTATTTTCCGGACGAACCCTGTATTTAATATCATAACATTTCGAGCTCTTGGCCAAAGCCAACAATTGGACTGACAGAACTAGGCAAGCAATGGAATATGAATATTTTACATGTTTAACTTAAGACGGAGAGAATAGCCAATCTCCTGCATTCCAGAAATCGAGTCTAAAAATCTACGAAAAAGTTGATGTACCAGGAAAGGTTTTGTAAACTGGCAGATTTATTAATTCCTGAACTTTTTTCATGATTTTATTTAGTAATTCCTAAATATTTACTGTCATATCTCTACCAAGTTCATCCTGTTGTTCAATCTTATAATAGGGTTCTATTTTTCATAATAACTGCTACAAATGATGGAGTCCAAATATTGCAGAGAATTCAAGATTACCATGGATTTGACCACTTGATCGTACGTACGTCCTGAGTAAAGATAAATCAATAACGTTCATGGAATCGTTTATATGCACTTTTAATCTCCATAAACCCGTTTTTGAAGGTAGAGAAAGGTTATTATCGGAAATTATTTCTAAGATCAAGCAACAAAAATTTATTTTTCTTGCCCAGTAAATGAAATATAAGAGACAATAATGACCACCGTATATTTCAATAGGTACGGTTTTAGAAGTCGTAACTGGACTCAAATGGCGCCTCAAGCTGTCATGTCTATGACCATATATATTGATGTCTTCCTTGATGATGATTACATCTTTTTAAAACCTCCGGCACTGATGGATAACTGGATTACGGAATTATGGGCTATAGCATTCCACCAAGCTAGTAACATTAGAAAACGAAGGAAAAATCTCAAACAAAACTTGTGACAAAAAGAGGTTCCTTGCAGTGATGTGCTCAACATTAAAATCTGTCAGACATCATTTTAAAATATAAATAAACTGGATATAAGTACCTCAAGAAATTCATTTCGAAGAAATTTGAAGTAAATATGTTGTTATTACAGGTGTATTCCTTCAATTATTAAAATTCAGTTGCCAATAATTTTTGGGCTTCCCGAATTGTTCATAAGTTTTAAGTTTGTCAGCCATGAAATTTAGTGGTGATTCAAATTCATTAGGGCAATCTATCAGCCTTTAATTATGCTAATCACGAATTTCTTAATTTCAGTGGTAGTTAACCGTCTTAGCGGAGATTTTAAATGTACCATAGCTCTGCTCACTACTGTACTCGTAAGCCCGAAATAACCGTTTAAATAGAATTTAGATGGGCTTAGACTAAACACGCCAATATTTCTTACTATCGCCTAACAAAACAACCCTACGCCACACACTGCAATTATTTCTTCGTTTCCACATACATTCACCACCCTTCACTCCGTCCAATATGCCTATCATTTCCCCCCTCCCTACCTCGCTTGCCTAACTTCCCCTCCTCTATCAAAGTCTACAGCATTCCGTCGACATTCATAATGCCTTGCATCCATCATAACTGCTTTGTTTGTATTTCTAAATTTTCTTAATGCGAACTATTTACGCCAGGATACCCTACAAATATTTGAGCATTCTTTTGGTGCCAACAAACGCGCGAAAGTCCATTTACATATCGTCCTTCAAATACAACGCCCTGCCTCCTACTGTACTTCACGGATACAATGGCCAATTTCTGGCCATTCGTCCCGCTAAGTCCCGTGCCCTGCCGCCAAACCCTTCCCCCTTGACCCCTTCGGATTTAGGCGTGCTCTCAAACCGACGCCTACCCTAACGCCCACTCCACGGGTCCTTTCTTGGCTCCCGTCCGTCGTCCCGGATTTAATATTCATGAGTAGCTGTCTCCGTGTTTACAAACACCAATTCTGGATGTCATCTCTCCCAACCCCCCTATCTCTCTCTCTCTGCCCGTGTCTCCACCCGCCCATCACAACCCTCACTCCCACCCCCGCCTCCAACCCAGTGCGCCTGAAGCAAATAATGCTCTTATCCGCTCTCGCAAAGTTTGGAAAACATTTCTTTCCATCGAACGACTCTGGTGATTCGTCATGAGGATTTTTTTCGAAAGGGCAGGCGACGTCGCTTTGACACCGCTCTCTCCGAAAATGCTTGAAAAAAAAGGAGAGATAAAAAGAGGCAAAGAGCAGACTCGCGCAAAACGGAAGATTCGATCAAAAATCCACAAATACCAACGCCGACTAATCGGGATCAGATCTGTACTTTTTTTCTAAAATAAATCTCTCTCATATCCATTGAATCAAGATGGTTGGCAATTCCATTTATAATATTGCATCGCCGTTGCGAAATATAGAATCTCATGCGTTCTCCTCGGATTCTTTGGGGATTTTAGGGGGGACAATCATGCTATATTAATTCGTTCTATGTAAGCTCGGCGCTTTTGATGACAGATGGGGACTTCCAGTAGGGATCACGGTAAGTATTTCAGAATGACGCCAGTGCCCGATCGAAAAGGTGCGTGCATTGAATATTTTTTTACATTGATGCATAAAATTTCAAATGATTCAATTTAATAATTTGATATATGCATTACCATTTAGACAACACACATAGATCCCTACATTTCGCCGATCACAAGCATTGTCCAAGCATTACAAACCTTTAATCTATCAAATCTGTTTTTTTTCAAACCAAAACGTATTTTATATTGATTCCTTGAACTGAAATATTTTTTTTAATTTTATTTCTACTGTGAATTGAAGAATTACGATCAAAGTATAACTCGATAACTAATTAAACGTTAATCTTAAATTCCTTGGTAAAAATTGATGCTATAACATAGAGGATACAAAAGATTAAAGTCAAAATTTGGAATAATTGCAGCTGAATATAAACCTAGCATGTAAAAACATTGAAATGTTTTCATTGTCAGAAAATCTTTTCAGATCTCTTTAGAGTTTGATTTTACTATGAGGTCTTTTATTTCTTCTGCAGATTGGAAAGATTTAAAAAAATATACATAATGTAAGAGCGTGTTAGGCATAAGTAATAAGATAAATTTAAGTTTCATATTTTCAACAAATTTTTATTGCATTAGTGCATTTCCATCCCCGTGAATTTTCTAAAATAAAGTATTTTGACGTTTGCCAGAGATGATTTTTGCTTTTCAATGGTCAAGCTACTTATGAGAAAAATCACACGAAAGAGTAATATGGAGTCATATTTCAACGGCATCAAGACATGTTTCAAAGGCGAGTAATCACACAAAAAGGAGGATACCATGCGTTGCAATGCTCACACAAAGTTTCCTACCATCTGAATGCCGAATCGTTGTTTATAATTTTCGCTCCAAATATTCTTTTCCTTTTCCTCTCTCCTCCAACCACTTTCCTTCTGTTTACTATTTTTTTTATTTTTTCCTTAATCACTCTATGTCCCGATGACGAATTCTAGCACGTTAAATTGATTCAAATATGGTAGGGAATGGAAATTGGAAGAGGTCGCGAGGTAGGGAAAGCAGAATGCTTACTTCTCTCCAGTGAACAGCATCTGCATGATTACAATAGCACCATAAAGGAATGGGCTTTGAAATAATTAAGAAGGTCCTGAAAACGAGTATCAATACGGGTATGGAATGGAATAGCATGGAATAGGAAAGAACATAGGATTATAATTGCGAATCTTAAAGTGGAAATCAATATTTTGAGAAACAGTTATGCTTCTAGAATCCTCGAGTCAGTGGTCCTCAGTGTCAATTGGATGAAATGACTCCATATCGCTTCCGTTTAATGCCCTTGGCTATATCAATTAGAAAGAAAATGAGTGCTCAGAAAGTGTAATCTTGTGAAACTACCAGAGAAGATATTCGAATGGTGAAGTCCCATTTGAATATTTCTGAGCATAAAATAAAACCCTGAAATTTACCCCGGTAAAGAAATTTTATAAGAATACTTATAGAAGATAGCCAAATGAGGACAATAATTATCCTAAGTGGTCCTGCGCAAATCATTCATCTACTAACCTGTTTTTGTAACCACATTTATGGGTTTCATATGGATGTATCCCAAACACAACTGTATTAAGCCCTTTTATTTCTGATTAGCTCCCCTTAAAAAATAAATGGTTGGTTTTCAATTTAATGAGTAACTCTCCTTATCTAAACACTTCTATCATTGTGTACTTCCTTCGTCTCTTATTGAAATGCTCAACAAGTCCAATACCTAACCTCCCATTACTTAGGATCCTAATAGGGTTTCAGTGAACATATTCATACAATGGTATTGAAAAATTTACCCTATTCACATAGAAAATATAGGTTTCTATTAGATAAATAAAACAAATGTACATTAAAAATATACGCATACAAAAGTATTCATACACACACACACTCACGCGTATTTAAAAGAGAGAAAATTTAATATCTGTAACACATTTTGTCAGAATTTTTCACCGAGACATAGCGGACAAATCCTGAGGGCTTTACTGGTAAGACAAAATACACATGATGACGATCAGCACATGTTCGCGGCAAAATCCAAAAGAAGCCTCCACCCTCTTCCCCACCCTTACCCTCCAGCAGCCTCGCCCTCACCGCCCTTCTCCGGAGGGAGCAGACAACCCGCGGTGTGCTTTCCGCCAACCTTTGAAACACTCTGAGGGGTCTTCTTGCGCGCCGGGGCGTTGAAAAACTAGACGGAGACCTCTCCGCGGGGACACACCCCGGAACATCGTGATAGCGTGTGAGCACATCAGTCCCCCGCGGAATCTCTCTAATGTCACCGCCCCCTGACCTCCCGATCTACTCCCCCGTCCCTCATCCTACCACTTGCCCATATCACCCCTCCTCCCTCCCTCCTCCCCCCCGGCGTCTCTCCACATATCCCTGCTAAACGGCTTAACCGCGGCGGCGTCATCATTACCGGACGAGATTATTTGGTAACCATGGAAAGGGGGAAGGAGACAAAGGCAAAGCTTGTGGTTCGCATTCCTTATCTCCGGGAAAATTTCTCGCGCGTCAAGAGGGATGGAGAATTCCCTGCTTTTTGGATGAAAAGCGTGTTTTCTCGGCTGAAATTAAATGAGGCCGCTGATTGATGACGGTGGTTGAAGATGTTGCCTCTCGGGCGCCATTTTCCCTTAATACTCAAAAACAATGCGGATGAGTACATACAATCTCCTTTTGAATGTGCGGACATTCTTCTGGTGAATATATTATTCCGCACGGCATCCGCTAATCCACTAAATCTCCCAAGTTTCAGAGAAAAGTCCTTTTTATTGCATTTTTTTCCTGTAGCGGTGTGCTTGCTTCCACGAATGGACGAAATTGTAAAAGTGGCAAACGTAATATATTAATACTCCCGTTCCGCCTTCTAAACCAGTACCTTGTGTACATTTCCCATAAATCTCACTAAGTATTGTTCAAGAGAGGCATGAGTCATTAGCATTTCACAGAATATCCCTAATCATCCACGTTAAAAGTGAAATATTTAAGCAAACAGTTCACCTGAGAAGCAAATTAGCTCTGGAGGGATTAGCACACCAAAGGGAAACTGTTCTTGTTTTCCCGCACAATATTCTTCTCAGGCGGTTTTAGAGTATCTTCTGTAGGAAATGACATTTTAGTGTGCAAAAGAGCATGTATTTTGCTTTGATATTGAATCGTGCAGTAATCTCTTTTCTCGACGTACTTTACCTGGTAGTAGAGGATTTTATATCAAACCTTTTATATAGGCTTGAATCTCTTATGAGGGCTGGTTTCTGTTGTCTTATCTATTCATCTACAGCCACATAAAACCTCATAAGCCACCGCAATGGAGTATGTCGGGGGTTCTTGGGACACCAGGCTTTTTCGTATAAATATTCATTTATGCATATTTATATGTAGCATGCAACCCTCCAATCATGTATTCATGGAGGGATGCAGTAAACAAATCCTAGGATTGAAATACTGATGATAATGATTTATTTATGCATTAATATAAATATATATATATATATATATTGTAAGGCAGGGTTGTCCATTGTAACCGGTGCTGTTCAACGTTTGTGTGGAGGAAATGATAAAAGAGGCATGGGAAGAACTGGAGGTAGGAATGAAAGTCGGAGAGGAATTCGTAAAATCGGTTAGGTTTGCTGATGACCAAGCATTAGTTGCTCAGTCAGCCAAGGGGTTGAAAGCATTGCTGAGTGAATTGGAGGTTCAGTGCGATAAATATGGGATGAGAATCAATATTAATAAAACAAAGGTTATGCGATTTTCCAGAAAGAAAAAGGCTAAGCTAAATATTAAAATAGGCGGGGAAAAAATAGAGCAGGTAGAACAGTTTACATATCTCGGAAGTGTTTTGGACCAATACGGTCAAAGTGGTAGGGACGTAAGGAGAAGACTTGCGCTAGGCAAGGAGGCTTTCTCAAGGAGGAGGGAGTTGATGACGGGGACGTTGAGTAGGGATGTTAAGACAAGACTCGTAAAAACTCTGATATAGAGCGTAGCTATGTACGGCGCGGAAACGTGGTCACTGAAGCAGGAGGATAGACGTAGATTGGAGGCTTTTGAAATGTGGGTGTGGAGAAGGATGGAGAAGGTGAAATGGACCGAAAGGAAAACAAATGAGGAAGTACTGGAGATGGTGGGTGAGGAGAGGGGTTTGTTGAGAGAAATCCTATGGAGGCAGGAAAAATAGATGAAAGGCGTATTGAGTGGTAGGGGAATTTTGAAGAAGTTAATAGAGGGGAGAATGTTGGGCAAGCGAGGAAAGGGCAGGAACAGAATAGGGATGTTGGACGGGATGAAGGGAGGAAAGAAGTACACAGAGATGAAGAGGGACCTGATGTAGAGTAGGTTGCTGGATTGGGTTTTGTTTGGAGTTACAAAATGTTTATTTGGTAGTTGTGTCCATCCAAAATCCTACCTTAACCGGTAGATTACCTAATAATAATATATAGGAACTCCTTCGAAGGAAGGAGTTATTTCCTTCTCTTCCTTTAGAAAGGTGGCTTGACCACCGAAAATTCGAAAACGTGTGTGTTTCGTTTCTTTTTTTGTGCAAATCTGTGTTTTTGTTTGCTTGTACTAACTTGATATGCATTATTATTCACATCCGTTGCACATGCATAAACACATATACACATGCATACACACCGTGCATAAATGTAAAGTTTTCAATGCTATTTTGTAATTTAGAAAGTAGTTATCGATCATCTAGATATGATTATGTTTCATGCGAGGGAAGAATGATTACTTCAATCCGTCAGTGCTTTAATCTATCTTTCTTATTTTATTTTTATTACTCCGGTTAACACTGGTTTATTAACCGTCGGCTTTCACTTCGATTCGCCAGTTTGAATTGAGCTAAGACACCTGCTGGACATGAAATAGAAATCATATTCGTCTCTCCCGAGACTTTTTACAAACCCATCATAAGAACTATCGGAGTGAACTGTTAAAATAATATAATTGCGTTCGCAATTTTCAAGAGAACGGATGACCTCCCTTAACTTTGCTCTCGAATTTCACTTTGAGTGGGAGAATCGTAACAAACGTAAAGTGAGACGTTCCGTTAATTATCCTGTGTGAAATTAATTTCTATACCAATAATAATATAATCAACTTTGAATTCCTCTTGTTTGAGTTAACTTCGAGTCTCTTTTTGTCTTGCTAGTGTTCCCCACAATCCCGGAATCAGCTCACCTGTACTCGTTGATGCTTTGGCTAGCTGTGAACCGGTGAATGAAGCCATGCTCTGTAAGTTATCACACATTAATCTTATTAGATAAGGTATTATACTTTCCATTACACGTTAGATTATGTATCTATTTCCGTGGATTCGCACAGGTAAATTCCTCGCTGGAACCTGGCATGATTCAATTGGAGTAAGCGATAATTTACAACAAAAGAAACTTCTCCCCTTTATAACACAGTAGAGAGGGTGCATTTTAGGGATCTATGGGGGCGTGTGAGTCAATGTGGGTAATTAAATGTATTCAATAAATAATCACACAGAAGAGGGACCAAAAGGGTTGAGAAGGGATATTTTGGACCCTTTCTGACCTCACCCACCCCACTCCCGCAACGCCCCCAACCCCGGCCTTCTCCCGCCAGCCAACGGCGCGGCGGTTCCGCTTTGTTTATCCCGGCATGAAAGTTTATCGCGCGTGGAGAGAGAGAGGGTGGAGAGACGAAATCCACTCCCTAAACAACTCTGCCCAGCGAACGCATTCAGCACCTTCGCCTCACCTCGCTAGAGTCACGTAAATATTTCATCTCTGTGGAAATGAAGGCAGCACCAGAGGGGAAACATTTTGTGTGTGGGGCATCCCTTATTTTTGAAGCGGTGTAGATAATTGTTTTGTTTTTTTGTTTGTTTTTTTTTGTTATTTTGGGGCGACTTTAATTAATTTTGCAACATCTGACCATATTAATGCAAAGGGTAAAAAAATATCCCCAATACACGTGTCGCTCCAGTTAATTACCGTTTACCCCAGAATTTCCTTCGTTGTGTACGTAGGCATGTTGTAAAACAAAATCTTTGACCTAGGAGTACGAAGAGCTTTTCGGAATCCACGCTTAAACCCGTAAACTCACTGACGAAATAATCATTAAAAATATGTTTATCGTTTCTCCCCAGCAAAAATTTTGTATTATATTTTAGTATTTTCATTCTGTACGTTGGGTTCAAGGTAAATGATTATTTTATTTGTTTTGTTTTTAATTCAAGGGAATAAAGGTAAATCATCGCAATGATATTACAAAGTTTTAAAGAGTGAGCTAATATCTCATGATTTATAGTCGGAAACTCAGTCTTTTGCAGGAAACAGAGGAAATAGAGGCTGAAGTATTCTCCCCTTTTAAAATAAAGAACGAAAGAAAGCTTGCATCACACCATTCCCCATTGAGACTGACCTAAAATCCCTTTTTAAATAGAATTAATTTAAAGCGCTAAAACTCAACATGACAGTAGACGATGGTGTAGATGAAGACGTTTCTCTGAGCAACAAATATCACTAAGCGATCCAATCAGACCACTATTTGGACGTCGGCAGGAAGCACGGCAATTGAGCCAAATGTTTCCTGGTTCTATAAAGTTCCATCACTCCATTCAATCCTTACCCTGGTGCCATTTCATTAAATTCTTACTAAGTTTACACAAATCTGTGCGTGAAAAGTCTCATCTCCACGGGTCATTCATTTAAAAATAGAACTACGTTGGTCGAATACGACTATCTACAATAAATGTTTACTTTTCGGCAATAAATCAATTTATCGTTTGTGAAATTTATTCCAGGCTTGACTCTTACGAAAGATCGATCGTGAATTATTTCGCTTTAACACCTACTTCATGGTTGAGTCCGCCGCGTTCAATTCTGTTAATTTAGTGATTCTCTGAAGATAAACCGAATGGTCATTTCAGTACCCATTCCAAAGATGAGGACGCAGGAGAATTCTACACTCGCTTACATTTAATATCAACTCGGGGTGTGACGTCTGCCGAAAATTCAATGTCAGTCCAAGAAAAACGTCATTTTACCCTCCGATACACTGATGATTTTCTGGCACTACCAAACATTTATGCGTAAAAGCGGTACAAAGCGAATGGCCGTTCCCCTCAGTGTCAGATGCCATTGTTAAAAATACAATCACTGGTCTCTAGAAAGTCGTGGCGCAGTATTTATTCCAACCCTTCATTAAAAATATTGAAATGTATTGATTTTCCCACAGGGAAACATATAAATCTGAAAGACGAAATAGTAAGCACGTTTCATTATTCAATAAATTGAGCCAAGAGCCATGGGGTATAAGTAACATCTTGAAAACGAGTTATGAGTAAACCTATAATGTTTAATTAAAATTATTTCGACAAATAATTATATTTTTGCGAAATTCTTGTGGGATCCATGTCCTTCTGTGGGATCACATTTTTTAGAAGTTGCTATATAGTATTCGCATTGGATAATTTTTCCTCGATCACAAATGCCTTTTATTTACAACCGGGCTATTTCAGTTCATCTAATATTTTTCTTTTGTGGGCGATTCACAGACTTCAATTCGTATATAAAAATAATTATTGCACCTCTGATGACTCATACTTCAATATTAAAACCAACAGAGTTGATCTCAAAGGTTTCATTTTAAGAAATCAAGTAAAAACCTGGAATGCCCTTATAAATTAAATATTATGAAACTGGTATATTCAGGAAGGGTAGTGAGTTGGTTTATTTTCAATTAAGATTAAAATAATATGAGTTTATTTGGGAATTTAAAATAATACTCCATCAAAATAAATCACTCGAAGCGAATCACAGCGAAGTGAATCGGATTTGAATATAGTATATAATTTTATTTTCTAATCATTCGGCTCTCGTTGGTCCCACCTCCCTCGATAATCGCAGCATTCAGTTTTGAAAGCAAAGAAGTTACACCACAGATTTCTATCGGACGTTTCATTGCTTCAATAATTACGATCAATCTGTTCCATTTTAAACTATGGACGAATTTTTTCATTAATGACATATTTCAATAATGACACTCACAGTCTTCCGCTTCTGGCATTCTCGATTCAACCTAAACTTCTATCCGGGGGATGCCGCAATGCCCAACGGGAGGCGGTAGGGCAGTGGAGTGGGGTGTCTAAGAGGGGAAGGGGGATAGAGCGACGCCCTTTTTTGTGCTAGTGCACCACAGTGTGATGTCCGCCGCCCATCTATTAGCCTTCCCCCCTTGCGAGAGTCCCGTGGATGTGGTCGCCCTTAATGGCTGCGTAAGATGATAGAGCAAAAAGTTTAAGACCTTTCCCTCGGGGAGGTTAATAGACATTTGATACGGCCATGGAAATGAAGGAGTTTCAAAGGTCAGGATGCGCTCCTCCCTTAAGGACGACGGAGGAGGGGTTAAACAGACAGCGGGGAGACACCCCATTATTCCGCAAGTACGTTCACTCTCGACACTGTAGTTGGGACCGAAAATGACAAGCAAAGTTGATGCATGAAGCAAGAATGTGGGTAAAATTTTTCTTACTTAAGAAATAGAAATAATCACTACATGCTGATGATGCATCAATCACTTCCTTCATTCCCCTTAATATACATATCTAATTTAAGTGATCCTGATACTATAGAAAATTGTGTTCACGCATGCAATAGCGATGCAAAAAGCTTAGGTTGTGGGTCCGCTAATAATAACATTTATTTTAAGTCTTACGTCGGATTTGAAGTCTTTTGAAGGACCACTGTATGTGAAACTGGCCTCCGTGTTACTTATTCAGTATATTTTGGGAATAACGAAATAGGATCTCTGAAATACGTTTTTCGTCGATATAAATGGTTGTAAAAAGAACCAGATTCTAGTTGTTTTTGCAAAATTATTATGGTTTTCCAACCAAAATTTTGGTGCTTTCAACATGAGCTCTTAAGACACACTCTAAACTAACACCCAAAAATGCGTTCATTTTAATAGTTAAATACATTCCAGATGTAAGGTTAAACTGATGATTATGTAGCTTGATTTTTTCCAGTCGTATGACTTCAATAATATGGACATCATCTGACGTTGCTTTTGCAGTACTGTATTCAGAAGAATTCAACTTTCAAAATATTTCGCTGGTTGCTGACAATGGCGCATCATTTTACATGAAATGTTTTGTAGTGAACAGAATGTGAACAATGACGCAAAATATGCTTGAAATCATATGATATTTGGAATTCATATCGATCACGAACACCTTACCTTAAAATGGATAGATCGCACGTCCAATTTAAAAAAAACGCTCTTAAAACATTTTCTGAAGCTCTCTTAACAAAGTAGTAGCCATGCAATTATACATATTGCAGCATATTACGGCACTACGAACCATGTGCCAAAATTAGGATTTTCTTTTTGGTTGGTCATTAGTAACAATTTTGTACAATTAATCATTCGAAAATATTATGAATAATTCAATATTAAAGAGCAGCGTACATCATAATCACGCAATCTCGTAATTTTGGCATAGGTATTTCATCCTTCGATAATGGCAAAGGTTACAACACTTCAGCTAATCTCCGACAAGAAATGCGTTAATTGGAATATCGAAAATTAGTATGAAAGACGAGGGCTTCTCTCTCGTGGGTTTCATTATTCCAAAGCATTGTAGTTACTCTTCCTAATTTACTCCCGCTCGATTAAATCCACAGAATTTTCGACTCTCCTTAAATTAATCCACCCATACACAGTTATTCATTCACTGATTTTTTATAAGTCGCCTTTCATTCAGTGCCCATATGCCCACTATGAGATAATTCCGGGCCCCTCGGAACCCACGCAAAATGAGTTCATAATAATCGATATTCGACCTGCTGGCTCTACACGGCTACTTGAGGGTGCCCGGCATGCCATTGTCTGTTTGTGCTATTTCCGTCCGGGTGTTTTTCCTTTCTGTAGAGCCGAAAAACGCTTCCTTTCCCTTCACCATTGTATCTATTCGATAACATTTTTCACATTTATTTAGTCTTGGTCTAATGCATGATTACTGAATAAAATAAATTAACCTTCCACTTTTTTAAACCTATGAAATCATTGTAACATCTTCTTATTTAACAATAATTTATTTTAGATAGTTTAAATGAAATTTTAAGATTGTTCAGAATATCAACACGTTTTGTTACCTATTTTACAGCACCCTATATCAGCGCACTTTTCAACGCCATAGATTTGTATTTAACCTTCGTATCTATTATTTTTTTGCATTTCTTTATTGTCGGTTTAACTCATGATTACTGAACAAAACAAATCTACCTTTCAATTTATTAAAACGTATTTTACGTTTCACTTTCCAGAAAAGCGTTCTCTTGTCTTCCGGGACAAACAGAAACAATGTTGACAGTTTCAAATTAATTTTAAGACTTCCTAGGATTCCAACATGTTTTTTTACTAATTTGAGGGACCATCTATCGCATGTGTTTTTTTTAACGATGATGAACCACATTTTTTTGCTTTTATTACAAATCCCAATCAGATCACATTGGATCAGGTAACCGATTACTCTCGCATATAAAAGCAAAATGCCGTTGAAATGGGAAGAGTGGATGAAATTCTCTCACTCTAGCCAAGTCCTGGTGAGTAGGGGGGTTTCTTTTTCGACTCCACAACAGGAAAATAGCTGCCCATAACGGGAAATGACAGTTTTCACTTTTAAATACATGAATATTTATAATTTGTTTTGCGAACTTTGAGGTATAGATTTAGGAGAAAAATTTCTAATACTAGCGGTGTGCATCAGTGACAGTGAAGTACTAAAAGCGTACAACTCGGTATAAAGGAGCGCTGAACCCTTTAATATGAAGTATTGCGACGTATTAAGCGTTTTCCACGCGTGTAGGGTACTCCCAAGGTGACCGCGAATATTCAATCTAAAGACGACGATCCATACGAAAATGCTTTGTGTGGTCGGATACGGGTACCGTAAAGCCATGGGCCAAATAACCATGAAAAATCGATAAATCGAATAGATAGTATTGATGTTCAATATTTATTGATGGCCGACTTCTAATCAATAAATCTAATACAAAGTTCTGTAAAAATCTGGAAAAAAATTTCGAATCATCCCAGAGCAATAGACATAATACAACATACTATTTCTAGACTTCAACCCAAAGTTCTGACTGATTTACGAATGTAGATTATTTCAACCTTTACGTATAGTGAAATTTACACTGTTGGGGCGATGAGACATTTCTCTCAATAGTGATGGCGTCGGTTTTCTCGGAAAGTCCTAGCGCCGGTAAAATTCCACGGTATGGTTTTAGCTGGAAATGTCCATTAGAATTTGATCCTGGAACCCTAAGGACAGAAGTCGAAGGTATTTTACCACACCGGGAGATATTTGAATGGAGTCATCGTGCGTATTCAGGGGGAGTTCAAGGTGGGTATTACCTCTATTCCTCGAAAATGTTATTTCTATTGGTATTTGAAACATTTTCTGTCATATACTTCCTACGACATCCTTTTTTATGCATTGATCTAACTACAAGCGAGGCTGTCAAAAATATGTTAAAGGGAAGGCCTACAAAAGCGAACTGATGTAGGCGACTAGTTAACAACAGGATGAGGTGAGGTGCAGAAAGCTATATCGGAATAAACATGGTTAAGGTGGCAATCAAATCATTAAGTAATTATTATAATTTCCCAAGTTTTCTAGGGGAAACTTTTCAGTATTTTTTTATTTCACACAAATATTATCATTGGAACTTGATGGACATGAACGGATACAATTTTTAGTTCCATTGTAGCCATTATCAAACATTTGTATCCTCAATCGACGAAAACACGAAAAATGACTCACAAGTAAAATAAATTTATATTCAAATAGTTAAGAGACAGAGGAACATAACGGTGCATAGATCTAATAAAACAAAATCACCACTTGGATATTATTTTTAATATGTTTATAAGGAGAAACTGTTATAATGAGAACAATTAAATATATTTTGACAGCATCAATGCCGCCATCTAGAGCTTTATGGAGAACTTGTTATGCAGATAGGAAAGGCAGAGGAATATTGAAATGAAATGAAATGAAATAATTTACTTTGTAATTCCACACATTTTATTTAAAAACAAGATCCAGGTTTCGACGTGGACTAAACCTGGACTTCCAAGATAAGTTAACTGCTCTACCGATAATAATTTATGACATTCTATGAATATTTTAACATAGACTTCTTTCTTCACAAAAACTTATGTATATTTTAAAAGTATATTTTTATACTTTTAGTACCTGCAAGCCTAGTAGCTAGGATGTGTGGCAGGGAGGGAATACACACCACAGTAATTTTGGTCCGAATATTTTTATCCCTACCGCGGTCGGACAATGCTATTCTTTTCCCTAATCGTTCGTGAAAAAAAACTCATAATCTATGCTTTTTCAATTGATCTTCATCCCATGCCTATCACAATGAGTTTCTAATGCACTCAGCAATGATTGTAACCCCTTGTCTGACTGGATAAGTAAAGCTTGATCACCCGCATACCTAATTTTATGAATTCAAAACAGACTTCAATTCCTATATTCAGTTACTCCAATTACTATTTCCTCCAGTTATATGTACGCTGAAAATTACGGGTGATAATGCACACCTCTCTCTCAGCCGTCTTTCTAACACTATCCATCCAGACACACGGTCCAACTCTCTCACCTGAGCCGAGACATTTGCAAGTTGATGATAAATCGCCTGTTTCTCCAATATACGATTGTACTCGTACTCGAATCTGCTCTATTAAGTTCCTTCATTATGCTCAATTTGCACGATTAAATCAACGAATCAAGAAAATACAATTAGAATGTCCTAACTTAATGTTCCATTTTATTAGTGATCTAAGTACTGCTTTAGCATCACACGTATCTCTCCCCTCCCTGAAGTCAAACTGATTATCCCTGAGGTAATCAGTGTTTGCCCCCCACTATATTCTCTTATTAATGGCCCTAAGTATCACCTTAGCTGTTAGTGAAATCAAACGTACCCCAAAACCATATATGCATCGAAACCCCCTCGATAGATGTGGTTACCTTACCCTTTTTTGAATGGGAACAAACAATAATCAGAAGAAACATCCGACCAAATTATTCCCTCGTAAATGGTACAAATTTTCCCATAAAAATTCTTCCGTCCGCTTTTTCCTAAACCCCTAAGCAGTTCCGCTGGAATATTATCTATCAAAATGTTCTTATTTGATTTCAATTCCTTTAATGCTCTTTCTATCACGCATTCAGATATGACTGGACCTAAGGTATCCCCATCTACCTTGGATGGATTTTTCTTTCTTTTTCTAAACTTTCTGGCCTATTATTCTTACCATTTTATTTATTTTTATTATTTTATTTTTACTTATTTTAATCCTCGATGTGATATTTCCATCTATCTTGGTTTGATTAATAATATTCCATCCGTATCTCTAAAGGTGTGCAGGGTTTCCTTTTTTTAATTCCTGATAATTCTTTCATCTTTCTGCAAATGGTACCCATTTTTCCCTTTCTTTGTTAACTCTCCATATCCTCGCACTTCATCTTTCACTACGCTTCTTTCGCCCTATTTCTCTCCCTACTTTATCATTTATGGATAATTAAAATTAGAACAAAATGTCAGTAATCATTTATTGAGCCACATAACGGAGGGAACAGTTTCAGTCTTTATTTTTTTCAAGCTATCAATCACGGGAATTATGAAAAAACTATTTTTAATCCAATAATAATTTAATTGATACGACCTTGGTTTTGGGCCCTGTATATGTCGAGACGCAACCAACTCTGGGTTGCATCAATAAAAAAACCTTACTCATACAATCAAAACCTATTCATTACCATTGAAAACCAAATAAAATGGACGTATACTATACACATATGTATCGATGAGTTTAAACGTTTGTGAGTATTAAAGGATTGAGAAATCATAATACTTAACAAAAAATGGCAGGTTAACAGTTTCAGGCTTAACTTTGTGGAATTCCTTTATAGTGAGGGTAAAAAATGGCAGATTATCTGATCATTAATCCGTATTTAGTTGTTCAAGGCTGAACTAAGGTATAACGCTGACATTCTAAAAAATTTAATGGTCATAATAGATTTATACAAAGTATACAACGAGGATAGTATTTCAGCGTATTCATTGTGGGTTCAATATTCAAAAAGAGCATTAATTTACATAAAATTCTCATTTGAATGCACCCATAATGAAATCAGGTTTTAAAAATGAACAACAAGAAACATAAACGCCGTAACATCATTACTTTTGAATGACATCCACGTTCATATTTCAGTTCCTTGGAATTGAAGTTTGTGACTAAATACAGAAAATAACTCTGTAAGTTGAAGATGTAATTTTCATACCATGGCTGGTACCCCTAACATTTGAGCGAAACCATAACGGGCAAATATTATGGCTCAAAATGAAACCTTTTGTCACTTAATTTTGGTTTGGAGCGAAAACAAGTCATGACTGAGATATTTAGTTTCTCTTCGGACCGAAACTATTGACTGAAATGGAAGGTTACTTTTGGGTACCGTTCTTTCCACGAGTGGGTAAATGTTTAAGATTGGTCAAATCAAATTTCGGTTTATGGGATAGGTTTCCGAGACGGTTTCCAAACATACGTAAGGTCATATACAACAGATTCAGGGGAGATGTAGTGAAAGTTCGTCATTTCGAGAAAAACAAATCTGCACTTTTCCACAGATTTGTTTGTAACGTAAAACGCGTTTCAGTTCATAGAACCATTTTCAGGTACAAGGTCTTGTGCCTGAACATGGTTCGACGAACTGAAACGTGTTGTACGTTCCAAATAAATCGATGGAAAAGTGAAAATTTGTTTTGCGCGTAATACGTTAGGTCGGACACTGGTTAAGGTCGGAAGTTGATAGATAGATTTTCACAAAGTTTCCGACTCGGTTTAGAAAAACTATAAAATATTTCGAAACTCCGTCTCGTGGGTATATCGCGCGGGGACAGGATTATATTCTTCGTGACTTGAGACCTAGCCCCATCTTGAATAAGGATCGATATTTTTTCGGATGCCAGATCCTATGTAGCACTATAACCATTGCGTGGGCATTATAAAATCGCTGTGATTGGTATGAAATGAGAATTATTTGTAAGAAAATGAAGGCAAAGATCTCAAGATCAAGATCTCAAGAAATACGTAGGGTAAAAAAACACTGCAGTTGAACATGACTAGAACAGAAATTCAACTCACCTATTTGAAATTGTTTTGGAGGGTGGTGGGCAGACAAGTAGGGACATGAAAAGAATTGTGTTGGGTAAGAAAACGTTTACGAAGAGAGGAGAGTTGATCGCAGGTGCTTTGAGTAAAGATTTGAATAGAAGACTAGTAAAAATTTCATTATGTAGCTTAGTTTTGGACTAAGAAACTTGGTCATTGAGGAAAGAGCTGAGGTGAGCATAGATAAAGGCTTTCAAGATGTGGGTGTAGAGAAGGATAGAACAAAATGGACGAAAAGGAAAACAAACGATGAAGTTCTGGGCATGATAAAGGAAGAGAGATGAACACTAGGAGGAATACGATAAAGAAACGACAGATGAAAGCAGAAGCTACTGAGAGGACAGATGAAAGCAGAAACTACTGAGAGGCATTTTGTAGCTGAAAGCGGTAATAAAGGGGACGATGCTGGGAAGGTGAAGACGGAGGAGGAAAATAATTGGAATTTTTGATAGAATTATAGCTAGTAGGTCCTATGCAGAGCTAGTTATTATAGTATGTAGCATGGGGTTTAAGGATATTTTGTACCATTTTAGTAACACCCTAACAACACAGTAGTGTAAGTGTCAGGGTCCATTGATAACCTACTCTAACCCAGAATGAAACTACTTCCAACAGTAATCTTCCTGGGAAATCGCAGGCGGCATATGGAGATTAAATTGAGAGCACGTAAATAGAGAGCAAAGGGAGAATAAACCTCTCCCCATAACGTCATGATTAAATGTCACACGTTGCTTTGTAGGGTATGCGGCGAGGTACGCTCTACTCTCACCTATCAAATCAACCTTTAGGTTGATATTTGAGTGTTTCAGTGTATTTAAATATCTCAATGATTTGACATTTTTCACCTTTCATTGAAGCAAACGCCTTGATTCTTTTTTCAATCGAATTTTTTATTGAAAATCAATCGAATTTCAACTGATTTTTAATTAATTTGTTAAAATCTGCTTTATTTCCTGTCGTACTGATTAGCTAACATATCTGTAGGGAATTAGTTTTTTGTTTGACTCTGATTTCAATAAGGGTTAAATTCATTAACTCTAACATTCACCAACCGCATAAATAAAACGTTTCTTTAATACCTCTAAAATATGATAATTAGCTGCAAACTCAATTGTGAACTGAAATATGTTTCAGTTAAATTACAAGTTGGCTTTGAAAAGTGAATTTCCAGTGAACAGAAGTCAAGTTTTCAAATGCCGTGTGTAAGTACGCCTGGCCAGATAAGTGGCCGGCGTTTCCCGCTGCCCAGCATCTCTGCTCTTCAGTGGTGTTTCCTTCGGCGCAATCCCGGGGGATTAGAGTCATCCCCGGCAGTGACGTACCATTTCGGGGCTAGGAGCTGGGACCACACAAGTTTTCCATGTATGTGTATGCAGATATATATATATATATATATATATATATATATATATATATATATAAAATTGATTTCTTCGAAGTAACACGGAAATGTTAAATAAAAACTTAGACAGCAGCACACTACATGAGAACACATAAAAGGAACACTCACACGTAATATCTTGATAATTTCGACGCACTCGAACTCCGTCTTCTTCGGAAGATTAGTTAGGACTGAGGTATACGGTTATGTCTCTCTGTCCAACATGTGTTCTCATACATATATATATAAAACTTCTAATCAACCTATTAAAAAACCTAGTAATCAACCAGAAGGTCGGTTTAGTAGGTGATGGTAGAGTTCACCCACTACTAAGCCCGACGGCGCACACATTCACATATCAGAGCAGGGGGGGGGGCAGTTCCTTTCCCTGTGCCGATTATGGTTTCCCAGGAAGATCTGGTAAATTACACAGCTTGAATGGAGCTGAGGGTGCCCGGCAATCGAACCAGGGTCCTACAGTCAGTAGTCCAACGCTCTACCCCTGGACGACCGCAACCCACCATACACACACATATATATATATATTTTTTTTCTCCCGCTTTCCCCATCTCTCATGTGTGTCTTTCATATGTGTTCCTATCTCTTTTCCTTATATCTATTTTTTATATGTCAATGAATATTTGTTCGACAGACGGCGGATTTTCGTGTTTAAATGTGCACTTGGCCAAAGTGGCTTGTCTCCTTCTGGCTATGCGTGCCACGAAACGAACTGCTTCTATCCTTTATGACGTAGTATGATTGCTTTCCCTACTGTCCTTTCCTCTTGGGTGTCCATTTCTGTGGAAAAGACTGTATGGTAATCCTATGGTAGTCCTATGTTCTATAGGCCAACAAGCTTAGACATAGCAAGAGAATATGACCTAGATGATGATACCTTAGGTCCAGGCATACTCGACGATGAGATAGAAAAGGCATTAAGGGAGATGAAATCAGATTACTAATCTAGAGGAATATAGAATACAATAAGGACATATTTTCCTGTTTCGTAGATTTTCCTTTTGGCTTTTTAGGCTCTTGATAGAGTGAATTTGAAAAACTGAGGAGTATACTTCAGAAAATAATAATAAATTGGAGGCATTAATTTTCTAAACGGTATACGTACTCCTCGAGTTCTAAATTTTGCTTCTTTTTTATGCTTGGAGAGCTTCATATGGCGACGAAAACTTAGAATGCAACAATTATGGTGTAAAAATTATTCGTCTTGACCAGTCAAGGGAGATGATTTTTACACTTTCAAATTGTCGCATTGTAATGCACACTTAGCTGACGAATCCGTTAAAAGTTATTGTGGCAGTATCTCCCGCAAGTTTATTGAAATTTACGAAAAATTAATTTCACATGTACATTTCCACTAAAATAAAACATGATTGCTTTATCCACTCTTATGCACAGGCTAATTCACAAATAGAATTACAACAGGGATAGATGATCACCTTCTTTAGTATATTTATTTAGGTATATTCAAATTTTAGACTTGGCCCAGATGTTAACCTAGAAACGTTTGTTGAAATGTTTGATAATGTTTGACTACAAATGTTTTTCAATAGAGTTTAATGGAAATAAAGAAAATATTTCACTCAAAATTAAACGTTTATGATTTACATTCATTTTCTCGTGATTGGTCTCGGAGGATATGCGAGTCCCATATTAGCAAATTAGCATATAACGGAATTGAAACTACGATATTTGAATACCTCCAATCCACTTTTAGGGTGATTTTTTAAGGTTCCGTTAAGGTTTTAATACTCTTCTTATAATATAACACACGAATCCCTAAAATATGAGGTGTTGATGGTTTTGGAGTGGGTAAGTGAAACTGACAGGAATATAATGCAACCATACAGTTTCTTGAAATCTGACTGGAATACTTTAAGATTTGTTTAACGAGTTCTAATCCCACGCTCATCATTCATCGGAACTGCATTATATTTCCCAATGGGTTCAGGTGATAAATTACCCCCATTCCAATAGGATTTGCACAATTTTTTCGGTGAAGGCAAATGTGAGTGAAATTGAGAAGTATATCCTGGAAGAGAAGGGGAAGATTGACGAAACACAACTCGATGAACGGAATAGAACTATCGATTTAAAAAGACAAAACATTGATAGAGAAATATATTGATGGATAAGAAACTCAGAGATTAAAGAAGATATGTTTAAGAGAATGGAAAAGGCAAAGCAATTTAAGGGTAACATAAGAAGAGTATTATTGGAGAATGTTTAATAAAGCGAGAGACAGCAACTGGACACTTGGAGTCAGTTTGGAAGTAAAATCCATTGATAGAGAGAAATTTCGGCGATGTGGTGTTTCAACAGCGGATTTGAAAGCTAGTGAACATATATTTGCACATATATGCGATATGAGCGGAAAGATTAATCATTTCTTGGTATTCTACCGTTTAAGTTTGGTTTTTGCTGGACACAAACTGGGCACTGCTGAACTACTCAGCTTCTCCCAGCAATACACAACTTGACACCCTACACTGCAAGAGATCCTTCTTCTACTCCGCATACTTTCAACCTCACTTCATTTCATCAACTATACCTATCTTCTTCCTATCCTTTTCTCGATTGTCTATCAATCTCCATTTCCTTCCTCCTCCTCGCATTCCTAACGTTCTCCCCTTCATCTCCGTTTTCAACGTCCCATTGCCAATCAAAATACTCTGCATCTACCATTCCTACCTCCCTTTGATTTCTCCAAACAAACCCTCCCTCCTCCTCTTTTCCATTCTGTCAATTTTAACCTTTTCCAACCAAGATAAAGATTTAACTATGGATAATTAGCTTCGGGGAAAATTTGTGATCAACAAAATTGTTATTATTATTTATATATCGTTACCATTGGGAAAATGGCCCGGTGGCAACGGTCCAGTGATACACCCTTATAACGTACAAGAAGAACATGTGTGAAACAAAATGAATTTAAAAAACAATGGCACTTAAAGATTCTCAAATTTCCCAATCGTAGGCTGCACTATCATATATGGCATAGGTTCACACTATACAAAGCAACGCACTGTCCAGTATCACACTCTGTCCAAAATCATTCAGCTTTCGACATCATACCCCTTCCAAGATCATTCTCCATGATGACATCGCACTCTTTTACAATCCAAATTCTCACCCCATTCACATCACATGCAGAATAATATTTTTAATAAATCAAATAATATAATAATCACCGAAAAATAAAGTTTAATACCCAGTCCTTTGTCCTAAGGCTGATTTATACATATTCTTAAAACTTCTAAAATTTGGTTGATAGGGCTCAAACAATCCTCCAGGCAGCTAGTTCCATTCAACAATACCTCTGTTAAAAAAATAATATTTTATCTTTATCGTATTTTGTCTTCTTATTTTTATTTGCAAATGGTGGTCGTTTTTTCCCTTAAAAAATGGGTTTTTTTTATCTCCTTCAATAATTGTGCATAATCGCATAATTCCATCAGTGCGCTATAATATCTGCACTGAACACCCTAAACTAAAACAGAACCAGTAGTAGACATTAATTTTCTAAATTTCCACGGTTACATCAATTATCAAGTGCTTGGGGCGTCTGAGCTAAAGGGAACGAAAGTTGAAACGAAGTCATAGCAAGGTGGAACAAAAGTTTGGACCATCTCGATGTCGTCGGAACGAAAGCTATCTCGGGCGATCTCAACCCGGAACGAATGAACTTCATTACCACGAATTCAAAAGGTTTCTTTCCAAATTGGTTCCGGGGTTTCACTTTTAGTCCGATTCTTCGAATAATTCGCCACGTTCTGTTTTCTGCAGAGCCGAATCCTTGAAATGAAATCGGTTTGGTTTAGTTTTCCTACATCAGTTCATTCGTCATCTTGCATATATATATATATATATATATATATATATATATATATATATATATATATATATATATATATATATATATATATATATCCCATAATAAGATGATGATCCCGGGCTTGGAGTTCACTTTGGGCACCTGCAGCTCCACCCAAGCTAGTTGATTTTTCGGGTACCAGATCTTCCTGGGAAACCGTAACCGGCTCAGGGAAAGGAACTGGCCCCCCTACCCTGATGTGTAAATATTCACACGCCGTCGGGCTTGGTACATGGGTGAGCTCTACCATCACCTACTAAACCGACCTTCGGGTTGATTACTGTGTTTATGGTTTATATATATATATATATATATATATATATATATATATATATATATATAATTCATGCAAGATAAGAATCTATTTGGCATGTTACCCTTTTAAACGTGAGTAGCTCATTCTTTCTTTTAAGTCATCGTCCGAAAGTGTCATTAACAGAATTGTTGGGATCTTCGTTTCATACTAACCGGTATTCATTTCATAATCAACCATATAAAATCAAATTCACCGGAGTTCGTCTGTTATTGCGATCACAAGAACAACATTGTTTACGGCGCGGTGTGATGACAAAGTATAAACAGCATATTATTTGTGTTTAACAATTTTAGGGTTATTACCGTAACATTTAATTTAAACGTGGATTATTATGCGCTGCCACTTCGTATTTGTGTGGTCTAACATATTTACTGAACACATTACGGAGAACGTCCGATAAAGTTTTGTGTTTTTGATGGCGACAAAATTGTTTGCTCAGCGATGGCAACGCATTCACAGCGTACTTTTTCAATCTGTTGATGAGATTATTGTGTTGATAGAAATTTTAGCTGTGGGTCATTATATGCAGGATACTTTAAAATTGTGGGACGTAAAATTTTTATCTTCTATATCCCGGGAATTTTGCGAAGATTTTGTAATTTTGAAAACCAAAAAAAAAGTTAGTTATGCATGATGACACTACATAAACAGCATATTATTTCTCTTCATCAATTAAATCAATGATGCAATTCACATTAATTTAAAATATGGGTTATGTGTATGTTCGAGAGATATAATCATTTATTAATGATTAAGACTTCACTTTCGGCGTTCCTGTGAATAGACCTTAATATCGAGAAATTATTAGTTTTTGGCGGAATTAACGGTAGATTTGATAATACGGTAGATTGATATTTTTATCTTTCAATAGGAATATTTTTCCAAACCTTATGTACATTATTTATTTTTTTATTCACAAGATTCTTACAAAACTTAATTACTGGTTTTGATGCATAAAAGTCACAATGGAGAAGTAACTACGTAAATGTGGAAATAGGAAACCGTGATATTTCGGTGGAAGACATCGTTCAGCAATTTTACTAACAATTGTTTCTACTGGATTGACATTCGACATGCCACCGTGTAACAGGCATATGAACGTAGAGCTCACCTAGTACTAATTCCAATGACGCGTGACATTCAAACATCTGGATAGTAGGCCAGCTCCTTTCAATGGGCCATACATGGTTTCCCAGGAAGATCAAGTACTCGAAAAATCGCACAGCTTGAATGAAGCTAAGGGTGCCCAGAGGTGTCCACGGGAATTGCACACGGGCACTCCAGTCAGTTGTCCATCGCTCTTCCCGCTGGACTACCATGTTCCGTAAGCGACAAGTATGTTTCGAAAAATTATTAAATTACTGCATAACTTTATTATTACGCCAGTTTTTCTATTAGCGATAACACATCCCATTATTATTCGCCTGAAAATTGTAAGATATATCTGCGTTTTCAATTTAATATCAATGGGTATCGGATCCGTAAGGCTCTGTAGTCTTTGTTTATATGCCCAGGACCACTAAATTCAAGTTCTACCTGGTGCTCAATGCACTGGATCTTATACTGGACAAGCTCACGGGAAAATTTTAGCTGTCATTTGGAATGGTGATGGATTGGAAATAATTTCCTAATATCAAAAGCTAAATATGTACTATTTTAAAGACCTGATTGCAGCCTTTTCTGAGGCCCCTACTCCTCTAATAAAATTTTATTTTGGGTAAATTTAGCGGCAATGAACATTGACTCATCTTTCTTACAAATTTCTAGTCCTGAAAAATCACCTCTTTGCAATCGGAGATGAAATTCTAGTCTCTGACCCTTAAACCATAACTTTAATAAAGGAATCAGTAATTAAAATCATCGAATTTGGAAATATCTCGCATGCATGCGCTAAGTTTCTAATTAAAATAAATGTGGCAATAGCAAATGAGTCATATGGTTCAATAGAATTTATATTATATGGCACAATCATCAAATAATCAACCAAATTATTTTAAGTAAATAAATAGGAAAATTTATTTATGATTCAAAGCAATATGCTACTGCAATCATGTTCATACACAAATCGTGTCAGTGTCGAGGCATGCAGCACAGGCACAACTCCAGCTCCTCCCAAAATCTGACCCTTTGTAAACATTTGTAATTACAAATGACCCACTTCCAGGAGAGAAATTATACAAGAAAATAACAATGCATAGAAAATTGCCAAAGAGAATGATAAAAATCTAAGAACCGTTTGAAGAACATGCAGTGTTTGGATCCTGGGTGTGTATCTTGAAACCTTAATGAATAAACTTCCCAGGCTTCTGCATCACGGTATTCCGAAGTTCAAAATAAGCTCAATTGCCGAGAGATGTGACGAGAAAGTAAATATCTTTCCCAATATGCCTGCAAAAACAGTTTCGAAATTCCCGCAGAGTTCCGTGTCTAACTAATGAAAACAACCTAAAATAACTTTGCGCTAACAAGTCGGGGGGAATGCGAATTTTTCCCTGGAAAGGGATAACATACGGCGCCGATGTTAAAAAGGAAACACGTCATGCGATATTACGCCATGTGTGCCTTCATGGTTGTTTTAGTGGCCAAGTCTATTACGATACCTTTAGACCTAAAATAGTGTGCTATTTTGTGAGTGAGGTCTATGTGCATGCATAGAAAAAATAATTGAAATAAAATACAACCATCCGATTTCTATATGGAGAGTATCCCGGGCAGTAAATGAGGCGAGGCCTCGACGTAAACAGAAATCATAACAATAGCCATGAAAATAACAGGAAGCTCATGACGCAGCCAACGCCACCATTTAAATTACTAATGTCTTCACGCATTGGCCAACGTCTGCCCATCCTCAATAGGTATACTACGAGCCGCCGCCCGAGCGTCTGGCACGGACATAAAATATGAAAATCCAGTGGAGGATTCTTGTGGAGGAAATCTTGAAAATGATGATAATTTTTTCCTACGACAGTGAATTTCGAGGAGAAAAAAATCTTTGTACCTATTCGTGCCACAATATATCTCCATAATTATGCCTTTATTGTCTTCCTATTCACTATTGCAGTGTAAAACTTGGATTATTTCCTGAAAGTCGTATCGCACGATGACTACCTTTGTAACAAGGTCAATCTAGCGTTCGAGACTGCAGAGATCCCACAACTTCAGGTTATGCGGTAATTAACGATTCCTTGTGTCCTTTAATGGCAGTTTTTCATGAGCCACCCGGTTTTCTTTGCACATTATCTCAGTAATTTGTGCATTCATGTTTTCTGGGAAGGTTCCCAAAATCTGGCTGCATATCCGACACTAGGGTCAGACTAACGAGAAATGGCACGCTCCCTCATTTTTTTTAACTGTTTCGTGAATGTTAGTTTCATCAAGGTGAAATTGAATGTACTATATTTGGATCTTCCTCCACGTTGAATAGCAACCTATTTTGGATGCAGTCGTAGCGGAAACTCGATGGATTAATTATCTGAAGGACAAACATGTAAATAGTCAAGACAAGAATATACGACAATGCAAAACAGAGGTTAGCGCCAATTTCGGAGCTGTATAAGGGGACTGAATATACCCTTAGAGCATTATTCCGAATGACGTAATCAGGAAGGCGTAATAATTCTCCGAAAATACGTACTCCACCATCATTGTGTAGGCATAATATGTTGCAGATTAGGGTGAGTGAGTAATCAAGTAAGGAAGTACACCTCATAGTCTATTTCCTGGCTTCGTAGATTTCGAGGTTTTGAACAGGCGTGGTGTTGGGCGTCTTACTCAAAACCCGTAAGACTACATGAACGGTTAGCGGATGATGAAATGATGAAATATCTGACAAGAGAGTACGAAACTTATTATTAAAATTATTAGTAAAATTATTTTTCATCATTTTTTATTTATTAGGTCAAGAAATTGTACAGAGTCAGGTAATTCGCTCCTGGACGTTGGTTTAGAAGTTGATTACGTCAAATTTGTGGTTGAAAAATAATTAGCAGGATATTAGGCAAACGATTGGTGTCATTACACATTTCGAGAATAATGTGAGATCTGGACTGAGGTTAAATCACGGGGAAACAAAAAAATAATGAAGACTTTCATGATTCCAGGTGACCAAATGTGATATTTAAAAGACTTAAAACAGAATATATAATGTTGTTTTTACGCATTTTTGTAGTAAAAATTAAATGTCAATAAGTTATAGCGGCAGAAGATTTACGACAGCAAAGTCAGCATTAACAAATACTAGCGCATTGCACACTGGCACTTATTGCACAATCAATTAAATTTTTATGGATTATGGCATCACAATATTGAAACGTTGGACTTAAATTAAGAAAAGAGAACGTAGATCAAAACATCTGAGAAAGTTCATTAGATTTTGGAAGTAAAAATTACGCCGAATAAAAGGAAAAACACTAACGTATGTCAGTAAGAGATGGAAAAGGAAGGAGACTAGCAAGGGAAATTCGAAAATAACTCGGAAAACGGCTATCGGAGATAGTGAGGCGTTTAAATACGCTGTAGGAGAGAAAATGAATCCTTGAGACGAAGAGAGAGCACAATAATTCCAAAATATGCCATTGTGAACAGCACGGAAGGGTAGAAAATATGTACGACTGAAGAAGGTAGTTACCTAAAACATTTTTGTACTGTCTCCGTAACTATTCCAATACTCACGAAGTATGGCTCTCCTGTAGGTATTTCAAAACCTGTCTCTTCACGATAAGTATGTAATGATAAAGGTAATTCAAATTTGTTAAATTACCTTTCCCAATATGGAATTCAAATGTTTTGACTGTTAATATAAATAAAATAAAATGTGTAATTGTGCGCTTGCATTTACTCAGTAACTTCAAATACCAAAAGGGAAAAGAAATTCAAATGTAGCATCCGAAAGTTTTCACCCCTGCCTAATATTCATTTAATTAACTAGATAATGTTAATCTCATGCTCTACGTGTGTCACTAAAGCCTTAAAGTGTGTACTAAATTAGTTCCAAGTAAATGGGACTTTCAAATTATAAATAACTGAATTACGAGCTTGAGACTTTTCCGCTTATACTTCCCTTAGGGTTTCAAGAAAAAATTGATTACTTATTAAGCCTATTTTTAATTCCTCTCGCTACATATTTGAAGAGTATCGAAATAGTGTAACCTTACAGAAGGGCAACAATATGCGATGTTTCTAAAAAATAAGAAAGAATGAACGTCCTTTCGTGGAATAACTCCTTGCTCATTTTATCCAAAGCATTAGTTATTTTTTCAATCCCTAAAAAAATAAATTATTGCAATGTTCCCTTCCCACTGCAAATACATTCAATTTAAAGCATTAGGCTAATGAGGGAAATAATCCGACGAATTTCCCATACTACATCATTGGATCGTCGGTGTTGGCGGGTTATTTATAAAACGTGACGCATCGTGCAACCATTTTTGCACCCCTCTCCAGTGTGATGGAACCCCGAACCCCCTTTTTCCACCCTCCAGGAGTCACGTGACTATCGACCCCCTCAGCATTTGTTTCTCTTAACGGGCGAGGGCTGGCCCAGGATTAGTAGAGGTTCCTTTCTGACGGATAATTAGGAAATGGTTAAATTATTAAAAATCCTATGAAAAAGAAAATTACGATATCAAAGAAACAAATAATTTTTATTTCCGTGTCAGCGAAGGACACTAATGATGCAGTGCAGTTTATTGTTGAACAAATGGAATGGAAGCACTGAAATTCTTAAAAGGTTTAATCGCATGAGTGGCTCATTTAAGGTATTCTACTTAATAAGGTGAACTATTTTGACACAGTTCCTAAACCCTCTTATTTAATACACGCATCACGAAACCCTCCCCTCGTTTTCCCTGCACTACTCCCTCTTCTATCCGCCTTCTTGCTATCAGAAAATCCTAGTCTCTTCCTTCCTTAGTGTTACGAAAAACATTAAATTCGAAATCAGACGAAAGTAACTTGGCAACCTAAATAAAGTGGAGGCATCGATTTGCACCGCGATAGTTATTTCAATATTTCCAATAAGGGAAAACAACATTCTAAAACATTTTTAAAACTATTTGATTTTCTTAGCGATAATCTACAATCATCCACACATTCATAACCATATAGTATCTAAATGTTGGATTTTACCATATATCGCACTCCACCGAGGGGAGCTTCCTCTAATTAACGTTACGTAGGGCTCAAAGAGACGATTATTACGGGCATACCATTTTCTCTATAATTAGTATATCTGTATATAAACCTAAGCGTATCTTTACTTAATTATGATATTTATCTACCAAGTGACCAGACAGACGCGATCTTACTACGACAGAATAAAATGCATAAAAAATATGTATTCCTCAATATACGAACTTCATCTTCATTACTAGAAAATTATCACTAAATCAATAGCATCATCTGCTCCCGCTAGCTAATTATGATCGCAATTCTCACCACGGAGTTTTCTCATTTAATAATAATGGCGAAAATAAATGAATGTTTTATCATTTGAATTCCCAATGTAATCACAGAATGTTTCCCTTCAATTATATGCATGGACAATATAACCCCGGGGGGCGTGCTATTCTATCCAATGGTCTGAGCATTTGGCTGCTGAACAGAGGAGCGAGGTTCGATTCCCGGTGGCTGTAGACGCGCTTAGCGTCATCCCGATTGTGTGACTAGATCTTACTGAGAAACTGCCGGCGGCATTTCCCCACTCTATTCTAATACTATATGAATATCACACGTCATAGAGATTAGTATGAGGTGAGCTCTACCTTCACCCATTAGACCAACCTTGAGGTTGATTATAGTGGTATGGTAATTCAGATCCTCCAGCTAATGCCTCATATTATCCACCCAGGGTGGGTGGATAATATGGGGGCATGCGGATTTATTGGTAATATTTGTGATGTCTATTTACTTGATTTAATTACAAACAAATAAACATTTCAGTCCATCGAAAACACTGAGATTAAATTCTCTTAGATTTCAAGAGGGGGAAATTGTTCGCAAAAGTTATTTTTGCTAAAGATACAATCGTCTGTAGGCTTCCACATTAATTCTTAATTATTTTCATTTGTTCCGGCGATTCAAGCGTAATTCTGCACGTAATACACACAGATGATGAAATTCGCCTTGGAGAGTACAGTGACGTGACTACCGACATTTGCCTGCGGTTAAGTAGATATTGGAATGTTGAAAAATTCTCATTTGAGGAGTTTTGATTACGAAACACGCACGCACGCACGAGCCGATAGGTGGATTTACAAAAGCACGTTATTTCCTGAAAATTGTGTTTAGATGTTTATCTTGACTTTGTATTCGCAAAATATGAAACAATAATATTGGTTAATTGTAATGTAATTTGCACTGCAAATATTTTAAATTAATATCGCTTACATAATCCTTTAATTGTTAAAGAGAAATTTGATATGTTTCATGCATTGCCAAAAGACTGGGAACACTGTTGTTCTCTAAAATCTACGGGTGTATTTAATTTAAAATTTCTGATTGTTCTGGAGATGAATGCTGAAGAATAAATGAACAGATTAAGAGAGGGACGATGAAATATACATAAGAGCGACAGAGGAATGGACTACATAAAGAACTCTGAAGCAAAGAAGCAATAGAGGGATTATTACGTAATCTACCAGTTAAAATAGGTTTCGGATGGGCACAACCGCCAAATAAATAAATTTATCTCCTAACAAAACACAACCCAATATCCTACTCTAAAGTAATCCCCCTCTTCAATTCCTCATACTTCCTTCCTCCAATCATCCCGTTATAAACATAATAGAAGAGAAAATGGAAGGGAAGATACCGCGAGAAAGACCAAGAGACAAGTATATAGGATTATTTAACAAGGACGTCTAGCAGAGAAGCTATCAGGGAGTGAGGGTTTTGACAGGGAATAAATAGAGAAGAATGGAGGGTTGCAGTAGCAATCGAGGACAGAAATACTGATAAGCATAAAACAAAGACAGGTGTGTCTCACACAAAGATGAGTTTTCTAACAAGCCTGTAAATAGCACTTTTGAATGATAATTAATTTAAAACCGCGGAAAATAACCATAAGGTTGGTTTGATGGGCGGGAGTAGAGCTCACCTAACACTAAGGCCGTGAAATTTAGACATCATGGTTGAAAGGGGGCCAGTTCCTTTCCATATGTAATGGAAGGGAATGGTGTAAGGGCAAAGAGAAACCCGGTGTGAGCATTAGCCTTCTCTCAACGAAAGACGGCAAGGGTTCACACAGAGTAACGTTTCATCTGACGGACGGCGTACTCAAGGTTAAGTACTTGAATCGGTTTGTCATTGTAAATTCCCACTACATCTACATCTACATAAATACCCTGCGAGCCACCAAAAAGGTGTGTGGCAGGGGGGGGGGTACTACTACTACCGCCTGAGTTCGAAATCGAGTCCTAAGTAACCGAAGAGCAACCTCGTAAAGATATACCATCAAAATTATTATTATTATAGGAAGGTTAAGGTAGGTTTTCGATGGAAATCACTACGAAATAAATATCTTGTAACAAAACACAACCCAACATCCTACAATAAGCCCCTCTTCATCTCCATATACTTCCTTCCTCCCTTCATTCCGTCCAAAATCCCTATCCTATTCTTGACTCTTCATGGTTTGCCTAACATTCTCCTCTCTAACGCAGTCTTCAACATCCAACTGCCAATCAATACGCTTTGCATCCATTTTTTCTGGCTCCTTATGATTTCTCCCACCAAGCCCCTCTCCTTCTTTCTTCATACCTGGTACTTTCTCTTTTCTTTTCTGTCCAGACACTGATCACAATTTAGCAGTTATGAAGTGTAGCGTCCGTTTCAAAAAGCTAAGGATGATGATAGTGATTGGGGATTGGAATACGATGGTAGGCGAAGGAAGAGATGGTGATGAAGTGGGGCTTTACGTTTTAGGTACGAGGAATGACTGCGGGGAAAAGGCAATTGAATTCCTAAAAGGAGACACGGCTATTCAACACCAACACTTGGTTTAGATAAATAGATAGAGTTCTTTATTTGGGCAAAATTAAGACCTAATGGTCCCTTCTTTAGACACCACAAAAGGCGTAAGTTTACATGAAAAAGGCCGAGGAATTCAGGAAGTTATTAGTCAGATTATATTTTGGTTAGACACAGATTTAGGAATAGCATGATCGACTCATATAGCGAATGCGGACTCGTATCACTATGTATCGATCATTATGTATTGTAGCGTCCGATTCAAAAAGATAAAACAGGGAAGACGGTTTAGAAAGTGGAACGTAGAAGCACTGCTCGGTACGACGAGGAAGGTGTACCAGCAGGCTGTCGATAAAAGAAAAAGGGCTGGGTATTATGGAGGAAAAATGGGAACATATCAAAACAGAAATATACAAAGCCGCCAAGGAAATCTTTGAAATAGTAAATAGGAAAAGAACAAGGAAACCATGAATTACGGACAAGATGATTAGAAAGATATGAGAAAAGGAAATAGAAGAATATAAACGCAAAGTTCGGTAGAATAAAGTATAAAAAGTTCAATCATATACTGAGGCGTGGAACAAATAGGGCGAAAGAAGCGTGGTGGAAGATGTAGTGCAAAGATATGGATAGTTTGCAGGAGAAGGGTGGGTTTTTTCAGGATTTTATTTCAAGATTTTTCGCATTCCAGACTTTCCCCAATTCAAGGGTGGCTGGCCACTCTGCATTCGCTCTTCTCTACCACACTGAATATCGACCACATCTCGAAGAGCCTTCGAGGATTCGAGGAAAGGAAGTTTTGAAACTCTAACAATAATAACTTTGGTTACACATGACATTATCGTATGAATAACACATTTCTTCTCATCATTCAGGAAATATTGTAATTCATTGGCAAAAGTAGTATTTTAGCGGGTTTGAAATGATTTTTACCCTGACTAACATGACATATATCATTAAATTCTACGGTACATTTATTTTACCCAAAGTGCCTCCTCTTTTCCGTTACCCTCAACATTTCCCCCTGAGTTGCGGTATACGGCATGACATAAGTAGCTTTCCAGAATCACCTACAACTATTGGGAAAGGGAAGACCAAACTGGACGAACGCATTTGGAGAATATAAGTTACGTGGTTAAAAGATTACTCGTATAAAAATATTTATTCAACGATGATATTCAAGGACAAACGTCAAATCTTAAATTTGATAACAGTGATGTAATCTACATTTTTTACTTAATATTATTATCATCAAGATCTGAATTTTTTTATGAAAAAATCGACAAATTAGTAAAATGACCCTGGGAATGGTTACATTTCCGGTGGTTCAAGTTTTGGGTCTAACAGATAAATCGTTTGCTTTTAGCAAAAAATATGTTGTGCATAAAATTCTGTATTGCTCAGTTTTATATTTCTATCGTGCCTACGAAATTCCAATTACAAACACGCGCACGTACAAACATGTGGAGTAGCTTCTTCGGAAAAATGATCACAACGTGATCAGGGTATCAACTTGAATGTAGATCGAATAACCGAAGTGGACTATTTTCTTGGATGATATACTTTTCCCAATGCAACATATTGAAAAATTAAAAATAAGTCACAAAGAATAAACCCTCATATAATCATATCAAGGGTGTGTGCGAGTGGTACGAGTCAACTTCACAGGAATATAATTTATTATTTTTATCGTAACATCTTTTAATATCTCATTATATTTTGTTTGTGCGTTAAAAATTGTAAAATGGGATATATTATGGCACTGCAATTATTTTCACAAACATGAGGATTTAAGAATGAAGAATAACCAACCCAAAAAATATATTGAATAGGAATTAAAATATTAAGCGCTAATTAATTGGTCATATAATTATTGAGATGAGGAAGTACTGGAGATGGTGGGTCAAGAGAGGGATTTGTTGAGAGAAATTCTATGGAGGCAGGAAAAATGGATGAAAAGTGTATTGAGCGGCAGCGGGATGTTGAAGAAGGTAATAGAGGGGAGAATGTTAGGCAAACGAGGAAAGGGCAGGAACAGGATAGGGATGTTGGACGGAATGAAGGGAGGAAGGAAGTACACAGAGATGAAGAGAGACCTGATGTAGATTAGGTTGCTGGATTGGGTTTTGTTTGGAGTTACAAAATATTTATTTATTTGATAGTTGTGTCCATCCGAAAACCTACCTTAACCGGTAGATTACCTAATAAATATTTATTGATTTAAAACCGCAAGAAAAGCATTTTTCATTATTACGTAGAAGTACATGGCAGTCCAGAGGGTAGAGCGCTGGGGCCGAGCTCATTTCTGGGTGATGCCTCTGGGCACCTCAACTTTTCCTAAGCTGTGTGATTTTGCGAGCACCAGGTCTTCCTGGGAAACCTTAGGCGGCACAGGGGAAGGAAATGTCCCCCTTTCCCCGATGTGTGAGCTCCACACGCTATTAGACTTCGTACTACGTGACCCCTCTGTCTCACCTGTCGAACAGACCTTCGGGTTGATAAATAAATTTATATACGAGATTTTAAATCACAGAAAAAATTTTACGAAGACAGAAAATCTATTTCACAAGATATAAACTTGATTTTCAATGTATTTTTAATAATTATTTCATTGTGTCTTAATCGACAAACATCCTTGTCCCTATAATATTAGCTATAACACGCAACGGCTTATATTGTGTATGTGGGGGCAGTAGAAATAGGGTAAGGTAAAAATGAAAGGAATTTATACGGGGAGCTCAAGCAAAAAAACAAATTACTTTGACTATAAAAAATATTTATTCTCCTGAATTCGCATTTTTCTGCCCGATTCAAAGTTTCCCCCCCGACCTTTTCAAGAATTTTCCCATTCCAGAATTTAAGATTCGTTCTTCACCATGCAGTCTTTAGTAGCATCTCTGCTCCTTTCGTGATTAAAATGAGTTTTAACAAAAAACACAGCTAAGGCCGGTCTCATTAGGCTGCTGAGCATATGAACCAACTGTGAGGTGCAGTTATTGTGTTGTCATGCAAATTCGTATCTGGCACAAACTTCGACGTTGGAGTGTCTAAAACCTAGTTATTACCACTTTTTCGGTGCGGTGAGAAAATTCTATTCCAAGGATTTTTATGTGCCTTAAGGGTAGTTTTTTTTATTCTTTTAAACTTCCTACGCAGACAGATTGTAAAATAAAACAACGTTCTACAATTATTTAAATGCGGAGAATGTGGTAATTAAACAAGACCTGAAATCAACGTCGATAGTTCTCCAGTCATCTGTTGGATTTTAATTAGGATCATATCATTTCAAACAATTTAGGGATTCAAATTTTAATATTTTCTGACGAATAATTCATTCGAGCAAAATCTTAAAGAAATGGGGATCCTAAAATATCCGCATCAAAATCGCTGCTTACCCTTAAGCCCGCTTCCGTCTGATTCATCATTTAACTCCCTCTCCCCCATAAAAATTCGCGTATTTTCGTGAATTTATTCCCATTTCAAATATATATATATATATCCGAGTGCCAAGTAGGCTCCGACCGTGTTGAAGAAGTAAAAAAGGTAAAATCTCCTGCAAACTGAAAATATGATGACATTATATCGCGTGATATTAAAAATCTTCCAATTATAAAAGTAGTCGACCATTTGTGCCCTTCTCATTCCAGGAAAAAAATATCACCGTGTGTATTTGTGTTTCGCTGCCCTTACGTTTTCCCGCCTATGGACTCACGTCCCAGCACTGCGCCATGGAACTCAACATTTAGTTTTACCAGTCATTCTTTTCCTCAAGACTGGAGGGAGAGGAAGCCACGCCTTATAGCAATCGGAATCGCATTACGGAAATATGGGAAATGAAACTCCATCTTTCACCTGCCAATGTCGCGACACACTGCAATCTGGAGGGAATGAAAAAGTTTCAAGGCATTGGGTGTGAGTGTTGCCACGCTTCCAGACACAAATAGGCAGAGTTGCCAGATCATTTCCAGCCTCAAGGAACGTCTGCTTATTGGCTTCACCCAGATGCTAAAACACATCACAGTGGCAGAACAAGTGTGCAACACCCCCCAGAAAAACTTCAACTGACGCCACTACCCAACCGCATCTAAGGTATTAAAATTTGTGAACAGTTAAAAATTTTGTATCGATTAATTTGTTTCGATTTTTAACTAATACTATCAGTATTAGTACATTTCGTTTTCGAATATCTAGTTCTAAAAGTGATATCGACCCTTCCTATCTAACAATTAATCCATCGCCAGACTAACACAAGATCAATGCGAGAGGGGATTCGATCCTAGTCTTTAGACTTACAGATCGGCGAGTAACCGACCTTACCGCATGCTTGGTATTTTTAATTGATATTGGAAGAGGATCCGTCCAAAAAATATAAAAAACAAACGTAAGGTGAATGAATTTTGACTTTGAATTATGAAGGACATTTTGACTGGTTTTAATGATTTTGGACATAGAAGAAACTTTAACCCCGTATTTTACATTTGCTGTCTGAAATTAACGAAGACAAGTTGGTAAATTGGTGTGTGTGAACGCCTGAGAACCCCAGATTATCATAATATTTTTCAAGATTATAGAAATAAAGTCATCCCCTATCCCAGCCTTCTAATTCATCGGATCCCATAGAATTTCTCATTTTAAATTATTACAGCGTGCCTGCTTTCCATCCGTCAAGAAACTCCCCGAGTTTTGTAGGCTTTCAAGGGAATATTTTCAGTGTACCAGGGCGTTTTTCATTCCCAAACAAGTTTATGTTAGAGCAAATATTGGTCCTGTGTAAATTATTATTGAATGTGTCAGAAAAATTGTGAAACGGTTGGTGGTCTCATTGTGATATTCGTCGCCTAGGGTAATATTCTACTACCTGCCAAATACATGTATGTTCGTGAATAATATAGTCGAAGTACACTATCATGATCAGAAGTTCTCTATTTATCGCAAGAAAATGGCTGTGAAGCCTCCACTTCAAATTAAACCAATATCCTGGAAAAAAGGTAGTGACATAGTGTTCCAATGAGATGTCACATCTCAAAATAAGGCCAACGGTAACGAGGGTACCATCATTTCAATCGGGTTAAAAATTCATCATCCTCATCAATCAAAATAAGAAGCCTGATAATCACTCAAAACACTAGAAATTCACTTCTCGCCAACTTGACGAATGAGGAAAAAAGAAACATTTCCGAGGGTATAAAGATCACAAATACATGTAGGCACCATAATAAAAATGTACATAAAATAAAATGTTGAAAACATAAAATTACAATGTTCTTATTACATAATGTTTTAAGACCCTTATTTTCAGGTGAAGCGTGAACCACCGCCACAGTCTGTAAAAAGTCAATGCATTGTCGTTCATTGGAAGATCAGTTAGGGCTGCGAAGGGTAACAGAAATCCCTAGACGCGAAATTGTAGACACGTGTCTCAAACGCACCTCAAAATGACAGAGAGGAAGCTTTTCTTACGAAAATTTGTCAAATACAGATTTTTCCTTTACAGCCGTTAAACTTAACTTACTTTGGTTTACTCTGACTTTCCAGAACAGTGAAATTCCTAGGATTTTTTCTAGGTTGTTCAGGTTGGCGACATTTTCATGTATCTATATCTTAATTTAATTTCTTTCCTTCCCTCCGCGTCCTCAACATATTTGTCTTATTTAATTTGGCCTCACACTAAGGGTGTGAAAAAATTAACATTGATATCATCGTTCAATCTAATCAACTTTCTAAAAGCGAGAATCGATGTTATCCAATCTCGGATCAGACGCACTACATACTTATCGCTGCAATACCATCTTGTAATATCCCTTACCTTTTAAAACTCAAGATTAATTTATCCATGATCTTTTGAAATATGATTAACGAGCATTATTTAAATACCGAAAGGATTAATATAACTACGTTATTTTCATGTTTGGAGCGAGCGACTGCTGCCCTTGGTCGGATAACAAATCTGGGCGATACGTCTTCCCAGTTGAAAGCCAAACCGAATGATTTTTAGAGTAACAAAGTTTTCTTTTTATGGGAAATCAACGGTAGCACAAGAAAATAAAACGATCAACCGTGAAAATACGTTAGTTTTTCTATTTTAATCAGTAACATGAGCACCATGCTTGCTTATCAAACCAAACATCGGTTTAATATTAAGATGATGAGTGCAATTTTTCAGAGTCACATTTGGTCAAATATTTTGAAAAAAAATCCTGATTATGAGAGATGTATATTTAATGGGGTTTAAAGACAAGAATCTTTTTGGAACGAAAGTGGGATAATCTTGTAATCACTAAAAGGCAAAAAGTGTAAGCATGTAAAATGACTATTAAATTTAATAATTTTCATTTAAATCGATTACGCTAGTTTTTCATATCTGACGATTAGATTGGAATACAATGAATATTTCATGCAATACGAAATTATGAGTCACCTAGTTCAATGAGTTCAATGAGTCACCTAGTTCCGCCAATCAAGGGTCTATCGCTTCAAAATTTTGCTTTTATTTAATGTTACCTCTAGTTTTCAGGACAAAAAAGTTCAATTATTATCTCTTTCATAATCCCTCGTGCTGCTTTCAAGTAACAAAATAAATTGGCAGTCATGTTTTTTGGCTAGGTCGATTTTTAAAGAGGATGCTATGCCTACGAGGATCCCGTACAAACGGTGAGCGATAGAGATATGGAGTGAGGTAGGGTGATAGATCGGCAGGCCAATGAACGACGAGTAATCAACACGAAGAGATTGGTTTGATAAGTGAGGGTAGTTTACCTGGTAGTAAGCCCAACGGCGTGAGAAATTCACACATCAGGGTAAAAGATGGGAGCCAGTTCCTTTCCCTGTACCACCTGTGGTTTCCCAGGAAGGTCTGGTTCTCAAAAAACCACTCAGCTTGGGTGAAGCCGAGATTGCCCAGAGGCGTCACTCAGAATCAAACCCAGGCCCTCAAGCGAGTAGCTTAGCATTCCACCCAATATAATGCCACGCCCCTTGAGCTCCACCTTTCAGATGACAGGCGGTGATTTCCCACATTTCAGAAATGCATTTGCCCGAATGTGAGTCTACCAAGAAACGAGTCTGCTGATTCGAAAGGAGAATAGTTCCCTGAGTAAGGGGCGATTAGTTTACATAGAAAATAAATTGTGGAGTACTCATCCTTATCAAATCAGTGCAGATACATTTATGAAGAAGACCACAATGATTGACTGAGAGAAAAAGAAACTGTCCATAAGAACGTTTAATGACATAGTTTAGAAGATAGTTCCTCATTAGGAGAAGAAAAGAGTTCATATATATTAAGGGAGCCCATCACGGCAGACGTCATCTAAAGTTCACCAAACACCGTACTAACTCAAAAAGTTATTTTCTTACATTGGACACGAGAAGTTCCTAAAATTGTCAAAAATGGCAAGGATAATGAAACATCGTTTATCTGCCATATGCGTTTTGAATGAAATGATCATCGACTTCATATCGCCGAATATATCTATATTAGGTAATCTACCGGTTAAGGTAGGTTTTTGGATGGACACAACTATCAAATAAACATTTTGTGACTCCCCACCTAGCAAACTAATCTATGTCAGGTCCCTCTTCATCTCGGTGTACTTCTTTCCTCCCTTCATCCCGTCCAACATCCCTATCCTGTTCCTACCCTTACCTCGCTTGCCCAACATTCTCCCCTCTATTACCCTCTTCAACATTCCACTACCGCTCAATACGCCTTTCATCCATTTTTCCTGCCTCCATAGGATTTCTCTCAACAAACCCCTCTCCTCACCCACCATTTCCAGTACTTCCTCATTTGTTTTCCTTTCGGTCCATTTCACCTTCTCCATTCTTCTCCACACCCACATTTCAAAAGCCTCCAATCTACGTCTATCCTCCTGCTTCAGCGACCACGTTTCCGCGCCGTACATAGCTACGCTCCATATCAGAGTTTTTACGAGTCTTGTCTTAACATCCGTACTCAACGTCCCCGTCATCAACTCCCTCCTCCTTGAGAAAGCCTCCTTGCCTAGCGCAATTCTTCTCCTTACGTCCCTACCACTTTGACCGTATTGGTCCAAAACACTTCCGAGATATGTAAACTGCTCTACCTGCTCTATTCTTTCCCCGCCTATTTTAATATTTAGCTTAGCCTTTTTCTTTCTGGAAAATCGCATAACCTTTGTTTTATTAATATTGATTCTCATCCCATATTTATCGCACTGAACCTCCAATTCACTCAACAATGCTTGCAACCCCTTGGCTGACTGAGCAACTAATGCTTGGTCATCAGCAAACCTAACCGATTTTACGAGTTCCCCTCCGACTTTCATTCCTACCTCCAGTTCTTCCCATGCCTCTTTAATCATTTCCTCTACATATACGTTGAACAGTACCGGTGACAATGGGCAACCCTGCCTTACACCTCTTCCTAACACTGCCCATCCAGACTCTCCGTTCCCCACTCGCACCTGAGCAGTCTGAGACATGTACAGGTTGCGGATCAGTCTCCTGTCCCTCCAATCCATTCCTATTTTCTGCAATACACGCATTAATTTTTCCCAATTCACTCTATCAAACGCTTTTTCGAAATCTACAAAACAGGCAAAAACGTCCTGATTGTATTCTATATTCCTCTCGACTAGTGATCTCATTACTGCAATGGCATCACGCGTACCTCTTCCTTTCCTGAACCCAAACTGATCATCCCCTAAGTAATCATTTGCCTTACTCTCTATCCTTTTGTTGATGATCCTGAGAATAACTTTAGCTGCGTGGGATATCAAACTTATTGTTCTGTAATCCTCACATGACGAAGCCTTTGCCTTTTTTGGAATAGGAACTAACACCGATCTCACAAAATCTTCCGGCCAGATTCCTTCCTCATAGATACTACGAATCAGTCCATATATGGCCTTTTTCCCACCCTTCCCTAACCATTTCAACATTTCTACAGGAATATTGTCCACCCCCACAGCCTTATTTGCTTTCATCTCCTTTAATGCCCCTTCCATCTCATCGTCGAGTATGCCTGGACCTAAGCTATCTTCTTCTACGTCATGTTCCTTTTCTATGTCTAACCTTGTCGGCCTAAGTTCTTTACCATACAGTGTTTCTATATATTCCTTCCATCTCTCTTGGATTTTTCCTGGTTCAACTATTATCTTACCCCATTTATCTTTAACTGTTAGCACAGCTCTTGCCTTCTTACTTCCCGATAATAACTTAACCTTGCTGTATAGAGCACCAATTTCACCCTTCTTCTGTAAACTTTCCATATCCTCGCATTGCGTTTTCCACCATTCTTCTTTTGCTTTATTTGTGGCCCTTCTCAATTTATTGTTTAACTCTTTGTACTTCATTTTGCCTAACTCTGTGTTTACATTTTTCCATCTTCTTCTCTCATCCATCTTCGCAATCATCTCATCCGTTACCCATGGTTTCCTTATCCTTTTCCCGTTAACGGTTCCTATAGTGTCTTTAGCGGCTTCCAATATCCCTTTCTTGATACATCCCCATTTTTCTTCGATAGCACTCAGTTCTTTACCGTCATCCATCATTTTCTCTACAGCCTCCTGATACTCCTTCCTCGTTAATTCATTTACTGCTTCTAAATTCCATTTTTTAACCCGCCGCCCTTGCCTTATCTTCTTGAAACGAACATTACATTTCATAACAACTAAATTGTGGTCAGAGTCCGCATCCGCTCCTGGGAAACTGTGCGAATTTATCACACTGTTCCTAAACCTGTGCCTAACCATAATATAATCTAACTGATACCTTTCTGAGTCACCTGGCATTTTCCATGTATACCTACGCCTTTTGTGGTGTCTAAACCATGTGTTAGTGATGACTAACCCCTGTCTCCTGCAGAATTCAATTGCTTTCTCCCCGCGTTCATTCCTCGTGCCTAACCCATAGTCCCCCACCTCACCACCATCTCTTCCTTCGCCTACCGTCGCATTCCAATCCCCCATCACTATCAAATGTTTCCCCGCAGGAATCCTCTAACTCATCATACATCCTATCGACTTCTTCCTCCTTGTGGTTGCTCGGTGGCATGTATACCTGAATAATGACCAAGTTCGTCGGCTCTGCTTTAATCTCTACGAGTAAAATTCTATCTGTCGCTTGCTCTATGTTGACTACGCTTCTTCCTACCCCTTTATTTAAAATTACGGCAACCCCTCGTTGGCTCTCATCCCCGCCGCTGTATATTACTCTATAATTGTCACTCCAGTAATCCCCGCTATCCTTCCATCTCACCTCGCAGAGGCCTAAAACATCTATGTTACCTCTTTCCATCTCTCGCTTAATATTTTCTAATTTGCCTCTCCTCAACATTGTCCTGACGTTCCAGGTTCCTATTCTAACTACTTTCGCCTTCTTCTGAGTCTTCTGTCCTGCTGAAGTTATTTCTTCCCTGCAAGGGTTTCGTGGGATGACGACCGCGGAAGCCTTGCCTCTCCCGCTGCCGGGCACGACACACGGCCTCTTGGGCCGTGTCCCGTAGTTGCCAGGACTCATATTATCTATAGTGCCCATCATAATATTCTTGGGAATCATAATTGAGGTGGTTTCCCGTTGCCTTCCTCAATAGTGTTTTTAACGTGACACCATCACTTAATGGCCGCCCCACTGGGGTCAGACGCCATTGCAGCCGCCTCACTGAGGAACAGACGCTGCGTGGACTACCTTTCGTCTGGCTCCTAACCTTCGACCTATCTGGCATTGGTGACCCTTCCAGGAGTAATTATTATTACTCCCGCCAGCACAGCTCTAGGGGTCATCGGAACACACAAGCCCTTCCACCACGACAAGGTTGTAGTCCATCGCCGAATATAGTATATTCTTTAAAAATCACTTTCAAATTATTCATTAAGTCTTTTTTAGTTATTCACCGATCTCTATAGCTCTTTCGGTTGGGATAACAACCAAGGAGCCGAAGGGTCAGAAATCCCCCTTGGGTTTCCCTATGGGCATCGAAGGCTTTTAAAACGCCAGGTTCGACCCCGAGGATATCCAGGCGATACAAAGCACGGCGGGCGAATTACATGTATGCATATAGGATGGAGGGTAGCTAGCAACAATCGACTCCCCGGAGCAGATCTGCTCTATTATCCTCTCGAATCATCGAGTCATCAAGAAAAACTACTTATTTCATCCAGTAGTTTTTAACTGCGATGGTGAAACATTGTAACAAGTGTAAAAAAAAAGTTGCGTGCAAGTCCCAAAATTTGTCGGGGTTGGCCTACGTTCCCTAGCGAATAACAACTAACTGAAATAAATTAATTGACCAGAGTATGGAAAAGAGGAAAATATTAATTTGCTAGTTTGAAAGTACGTATCAATTATTGGTTTTCGTAAGCTGAATCTCCTATATTTCCGGCAAATATTAATGCAAAAGAGATTATATGCTCTTTAAAACTCAAGATCTATGGGTCCTGTTGTGAGTCTCACAAAGACAATTTTTCAACTAAACTTTTGGTTTAGGGAGAGGAGGAGGAATTAGGCTTAACATGCACACTGAAATCCACTAGGAAAAACCTAAGTCACCCAAAAGCTGAATGAATTCTGCTTGATAACAAAAAAAGGTACAAAACTCGATTACATGGACATTATTTTGAAGAATTCTTTTTTTATAAAACATTAACCGCGACTGATTGTTATGCATTATTTCACTTTAAAAAAACAAGAGAGACACAAAAATGGACGTTTTTAGCATTTTATAAAGTTATTCTAGACTGTAGATGTATGTACCTTCAATATATTATCAGAAATAATTCACTGCTAACATTTTTTTTCCTTTGCGACAGGGCATCAGTGTAGGAATAGGTCATACTACAAGGGGAGAAGGAAGGGATATACCAAAGAGGAAGATTCAGTATTAAATTCTCGAAACAAACGCCAGTATGCATAATTTACAGGAGAGGAGACTAAAGAGGGAGGAAATGAAGATATTAACTCAAAGTCTATTAGAATTTGGAGCTAACTCAAACAGTTCTCAGAATTTCTAAACCCTGAAGATGATACCCAGATGTGGTAAAAATGAATACAGATGGGTAAGCATCATCAAATAGTATGAGTTCGAATTCACACAAATAAAATAGCTTCATCAAGGGATTAATCAGAGCAGTTTTTAGTTACTCGAAGAGAATTATACCCCAGAAGACATTTCTTTATCATTACATTTCTGAACGTGTTCATCACTAGGTTTTTGAAGATTTGTCAGTATATAGAGATAATAATGACATGCCATGTGATACGCCATGCCAAAAACCATCCGTTCGTAGGATAACGGGTGTCATCAAATTTTTTCCAACAGTGAGTAAATCTCAATGTTAAACCATTTTTTTATATCTGCTGCCGTTAAAGTTAAATTTGTATCATTTTCTATAAAACAATATCAATTTTTAAAACGGATTCCCCCTTTCTTCGCAGGCCGGCCACAAGTTTACCCTTGTTCGGGTTTATAGTATTATTTTTTTTATGTTAACTACAACTGAGTTGTTTACTTATTTTTCGTGTATGCTATGACTACATTAAATGTTGATAAGAGGGTGAAGTAGAAATAAAAGTATAACTTTCTAGAACGGATCGATTTTACTAATCCATGAGGTAACAATTTCCAATTTATTATTAATTACTCTTCGGCGTAACAATCGTGGAGAATGACACAAACTCGGTTTCATCAAACTAAGTGGGAATATACAAGTATTCGAATGAAAAATTCACGGAGCGGTACTCTTTCACAATTGTCAATCTCTCTCACTCCTTATTATGCCACGTTAATTTATAATCTAGCATTAAAATATTTAAGTCCCAAATTGAGCAAAATATAAATGAATCGGCAAGTCGACAGAATCGGCATGAATGGCCAAAAGGCGCCGCATCATCATTGGAAGAATCTAGGACGGAACCCGCACGAAAAACATTTGCAAGACAGCATACAGGAAAAGTGTATTTTATGCAAGTTTAATTTTAGCCCAGGAATTAATAATTATTAAACACCTTATATTGGTAGACAAGGACACAATGAGAATTTAAGGGTAATATACCCACGAATCAATCATTATTCAAAACCACGAATATTTAACGATAGAAATAGCACAGGACAAGAGCCGTAACTATTCAAACTTATTGAAATAAAATATTTCTAATGTTTACTCTTAATTTTATGATCAAATCAATAGTGTATGTTATTGGCTGGTGACAAAACATCCTCTGCTGCACGCCCCTGGGCGAACATTCAAAGCAATACATGGAATGAGATCCAAACTGCTATTAATTGGTTCGAACCGCGGTTTAAAAATTTCTCACTCCACATTATAATCTCCTGGATTTCCAAGACATAGACTTGGCAAACCTGATCCCTGTGTTTTCAGACACCCAGATCATCTGTTCTAGGCCATTTATAAGTGGCATTACTCTGGCTGTGACGATATTTGACACGCAACTAACCATCAGCTTTTGAGATATAGTACGTCACTTTTCTCAATGGGCACCCCTCTTTGCCAGCAATTATTTCTTAAATTTAAATAAACCAGTCATCAACCCGAAGCTGGTTTAACAAGTCTAGATCCAATACAAAGCCCTCTAGAGCATGTCAAATTCACACATCAGGACAAGGAGGCCAGTTCTCTTCCCTGCGCCGCCTTTGATTTTCTACGAAAAATCACAAAAAGAACAATAGATGATGCTGAGGGTGCTCTGAGGCGTCACCACCCTTCACCCTGAGATTAATTTTTTTAGGAAGGGAAAGGGATCCGTTCAGAATAGACAAGAAAATGTTGTGGCGTTAGAGGTAAATGACGTTGATTAAGTCTAAAAGGGGAGGATAATAGTATGCTAATTACCTAGAGGGTCACAAATTGGTCCAAAACTGCGGAAAAATATTTTACTGATGGTTCTAAAATGACATCAACCATCCAGTAAATGCACCACCCTCGAGTTATCTGCCATAAGTCCGATCCTATCCCTCCTCCACCTCCCCGAAACTGTGATGTCTTTTATGGACCGACACTTACTCTTTCCATCTCAACTATTCCTGAATTTCTCCTGCCACTTAATTTAAATCGTCCCTTCAGCAACAGTTGCTTTCGTTAGGTTTATCATAAGAAAAGAAAAAAACTACATCAATTAACTAAAAAATCAATTATATCTCCGTCTCAGATAGTCATAGAGACTTTTTTGCGATTCATTTCCTCATTTTTAGATCAAACCACCTCCGGGAAACATTTAAAGTTCCTAAAATGTAAATCTTTCCCCAGCGATTTTGAGGGAATGGCAACCTCAGATAATACTCCTTTTTAAGTTAATGCTATTCTCGGTCTTCTATCGTAGGTTTTGGACGGTTCAGGAGAGTCATTATCCATTCTTGAGTAATTCTGAAACGTATCTGAACAATATAAAAACTTTTACCCTATGCAACCGCATTCTTCAGCTCCTAATTTCCCCCCTCCATTTTGCCGCACGGCTAATTTCTGCTCCGCCCTCACACTCAGCCTTCTTTCACAGCCTTTAACACTCCGCTACTCCTCAATACCTCCTCAGCACACTTTAGCCTCTTCGAATTCCCCCACCAGCTTCCTATCTCCCCCCTACTTACCGAACACTTCTTAGTTTGTCTTCCTTTCTATGCAGTTTGCTTTTTCCTTTCACAAGTTTTTCCGCTCTTTTGGAGATCAAAGAGCCAAAATGGCGTTGAGAGACATAGACTAAGAATCCCTACTTTTTTATTCAGCACTTAAAGGAGTCGCATAACGTAAATTCTTCATAAAGGGATCCAATATAAGTTCTTAATGGGTCCAGGCGACTAAAATGGAGAACGAAAAAACACAAGAATGCGAAGATAACTCTTTGTCCAAGAGATATGATCTAGCATTGTTCCTACTAGAATAGACACTACCCAAGTAGACGCTCCGAACCCATAAATTAAAATTTATAAATGGAAATGCTAATAATTAAACAGCTCTGTCAGCTTACGTCAATTTTCGAAAAATTGATATTAAACGTGAGCAATCACATTATGACGTCTACACTCTGGACGGATTCCAACCATTAATCTTTAAAATGGCTCGGTACTCAACAGGCGTCATCACCAGGTTCCAATGAACATGCCTCCAAAGTTTAATCACAGATAATTCGAACAGTATTTCACTATCTAACCTAGTTTGGATTTAGAGATAGATCTTCTATTCTTCCATGGAAGTTTTATTGACTTTTCAGTGTAAAGCAAAAAGTATGCTAATGAAGACACTAATTAATGCAACACTCCTAATTAGTGTTTCACTCTAAATGCCATGGCATATTTATGAGTTCAACACGCTTAAAAACAATCATAATCACCAAGGAACATGGATTTAAAAATAGTAATGTCATTTGCCTTTTGTGACGGTGGATTTACTTACTTATAACATAATCATTATTTCTATGAAGTAATATAAAGTCAAATTTATTTGAAGCAAAGAATGAGATTACCATCTAAAATAATTTCCGTGGTAATAAGAAGAACCGGGTTGTTAATACATTAAAAAATACACCATTAATTATCCAGCTTATTAATGTTTTCAATCCTCTTAACTTCCATAAAATTTTATGCTGAAAATAGTTCCGAAGTAAACGTTCATTGACATAGAGACAGCGTGTGGTCCAATATACAAGTTGTGGAGGCTAAATCGCTAACGTGGAAGGCCAGTCTCCCTAAGTTCTATGAAGTTTCAATCCGTCACAGTTATTTCACCCCGAAGAGGCTATTTTCTGGTTTTATCTTAAAAATATACTTTCTTTGTATTCCCAAGTGTTAACGTGATACCCAAAAAACATACCTAAAATCTCTTAAATCAAGTATTTGAAAATCCACCGAGTTAGTCTTTCCAATGGAGACACTAACCCGGAGGAAGACGCGAGAGGATTTCACTCAGCAGATACGCCGGGAAAGCGCAAGATCTTTCATCATATACCTTTGTAAACTATAACCAAAATAAGCTCCGTGTAAGTGGAAGTTTCACAACTGTCTCAAGCGATATCAAGTGAAAGGTCAACCCGAAATGAAACCTCCAACGAATATGAGTTTCTGTGTTTTTCGACAAAGATAGGAACGTAAAATTACAAGTATGTCGAATATGATAGAGGTATATTATACAAAAACGTTCGTATATCGAAATAGAGAGAGCACTTACCATAATCGACTCTCTAAAGCTTCCTTTCGCTTGCTTTTCAGAGCAAATTGTACTTTAGCTCAGATAATAAACGTGTGGACTTAGTGCAAAAGTTCTAACTCATAGCATTCTAGTAAACTACACTATGAATAAGATCTATTATAATTTGACGAAGTTATTTTTTTCAAAATCAATCCATAATGCACACCAATAGCCTCAAGCACTCAAAAATGTTCGCCTCCTTTATGTCAAAGTGGCTACAAAGAATGAAAAAGATATTGAAATTCAACCACTAGTGTCACTGAAATATTTGAAAACGAGACAATCCGAAGTACGTTTAATGACCGCCAATAGAAATAAGTTGGAACAAGCCACGTCACGCATCTCCAGTACACTCATGCCCTGTGCCAGGTATCTACACAACAAATAAAACCGTCCTGATATTTACCAAATTGGTACGTTAAAAATTAATTTATAGGGTATTATATACATATTTTTCATTTACTTGTACAAATATGTTCACAATTAATTTTCTCGCTCTTTGAATGGCATGAGTCGAATATTATAATTAATATAATATTCCCATATCATCATGTAGAAGATTTTTTACGTAAGTAACAACATATCTATATCTTGAAAACTATAGCTGATAGGAAAAAACTAGTGTCATAATTGGATTCAGCACCCCAGTTGTTCTTTAAATCAACATTAAAAGCTCCGGCACCAAAACCACTGTTGGCCTGTGTTGTTAAATAACCACAAAGAAAGATTTCAGCCAAAACAATGATAAACCAGATAATTCACCGGAATATATTAACACGGAGAGAAATTATTATCATGCACCATTTTTTAATAAAATTATTCTCCAAATAACTATAAAACGTACAAAATTTAGCATATACTCACCAAGTTCCTTGCTGCATAATGAGCTGACTCTACGTGTGATAATTCTTCATAAGAGAATATGTTTCGATCTTGAATTAAACTGATGAATCTTCCCTCACAAATTATCTTTTGGAAAATGGTGTCTAAACGAGGATAATTATCTTCTTAATGCTCGAACCCTAGAGCATACACCTATTTCTAAATTAATCACAACGATCGCTTCGATCGAGTTCTCAAATCTCAATGCTCAACACAGAAGACAACAAACTATATCAAATTGATTTTTATTTTAACATTAAAACTATCAGATAAACTGGTCTAAATGTAAACATGAGAATTAACTATGTGAATTTCTAAATTTTGAGCATTCAAAAATTACTTCAATTGGGATATAAATTGGGGACAGTTGAAAATATCCTTAGCTGAAGAATATTTGAGGGGTCAAACGAATTGCGGTGAAAACTATCAGGGAATAATTTATAGAATAAAATTATTTTTTGTTCGTCTTGAAGGATTAGCTGATATGCGAGAAGAGTTCAGAAATCACCTGACAGGTAGGTAGATGCTCAATTCCCGCACTGATGCAATCGACCCCATACAGCGTCAACACACAATTCAGACTTGACGACACGTCACGAGAAATAATCAGTTTGTCTTAGTGGAAGAGGACAGGCGTCTATCGAGTCTTTCCATACTCGTAGAGCGAATCTGCGCGCAAAATATTTCAGCCGTTCGATCTTCACAGAGATGGCAATTACAAAAAAGATTTCGGAACTTCACGAAAAACTTGCACAGTTAACATCTCCTCGCTGAAGGCGAATGAGGGCCTTCCCAAGACACCCACTCGCTGGGTTGGTTGATTCCCACAACTATCTCGGAAAAGGAATCCGAAGTTTCACGAGGGGCGAATCCCGTCCCTCGAGACGTGCGAACGAGTTCACTCTCCCTACCCCCGAGAAGTGAGGACTTCTCCCACGGAACGGCCTGCTCCGAGGGGGCGAAATCTTAAAATACGGGGTAGATGAACGGAACGATCTAGGAAATCTTACTGGAATAAATACGAAGGGGATCAGATCAGAGAAATGGGAATGGCGTCCCAGAAGGGAGAAACGAGGGAGCTCGAGCTGACAACGAGAATCAGCGAGCGACTCTCTGGAAAACCACGTGAGATACCATCGCACCCCGAAGAGGCACTACCGAACACACGGAGGCAAGAACGCGGACTACTACCGCGATAAACTCGGGCAGACTCGCGACCCATTCCCCGCCCCGCCCCTCTCCCGTACCCCGGACGCCCCACTCCCGTGTTCCCCGCCGAAAAGTAACACCTCCCACCAATCCAAATCCACCCCTCGGGTCAACTCGACGACCCACCCCCCTCTCGACCCTTCCTTCCTCATGCTCTCCGTCCCGTATCACCCCCCTGCTCACCCCCTCTCGTCGGTTACATCCCGGTCCCAGGGGGAGGGGGACGCATGCGCGGCACAATTCGAAGATAGTCTCTCCGGCCCACCCGGTATACATATATTGTTTCCTACCCACATCAATGAACCCACCTCACTCGCCACCTTCCCCAACCCGACCACCAATGTCACCCTTCCCCAAGGAGGGTATCGTGTCACCCTACCCGATGATATGTCCCACGTGCGCGTGGTGTGGTTTGGTGTTCCATCCCCATGGGCAAAGAGATAAATAAAATTTTTCCTGCGGAAATAGAAGGCATGATTTTTGGGTCGAACGCCTAAAAGAATGACAACTTAAGAAAACGTCAAGATTCAAAGATATGAACTTCATCCTTGAGGTTAAAAAAAAAGGCGGAGCAGATGTTTTTTTCTTTGCCCTCTAAAGTGTATAACACAAACCCTCGTTGGCCGACTCAGACGTTCAATAGGGACGAGGTTAATAATTTAATAATACAAAAGGCAGTATTTGACAAATTTCTTTAAAACATTTTAATGAGAAGTAGACGCAGGAATTAATGGAAAAGTTACGTACATCTAGTTGATGTAATCGAGTGAGCCTGAAAAAGGAAAATAATATTTGTTTTCAAAAAGAGTTATTATAGTAGCCTAGCAAGTAACCTTATTCTCGTATTCATACCGTCATATTCTTCCCACATATTTTCTACTCTCATTGGAGCCATGGCCCCTACATCCCCAGAACATTTTTGACTCTTAATAAAATTCATAATATTACTCATATGCCCGATACTAATTTTTAATACCTACTGTACATATCCTGGGCTTAAATCACTGCAAATCAAATCCAAGGTGTTACAGAATAAATGCGTATGATTGGTTCAAAATGTAACATCATTGTAAAATTTATTTACAGGAATAAATATTCATTACATTATTTTTTATCGGATATGAAAATGCCCTCCTCGTGGATTTGGACCTTGATGTGGTGGAAAGGCTTGTGCGTTCTGATGACCCTATACCTGTAGCTGTGCTGGCGGGAGTAATGATATTTGCTCCTGGTAATCATCCATATCATATAAGCCGAAGGGTAGGAACAAGACTTAACCGGTATGATACTACAAATAAAAACATGAAAATGCTCCCCTTCCCTCCATCTTAGAGATTTTTTGGATCCGCTTCTGACTTTCATGCATACTACTTTAAGCGTTGATGAAATTGCGGATTAATTCAAGTCATATATTTATTGCATTATAAACTGTAGGTACTTATAAGAAGCAACGAGATTTAAAATGTGATTTTAAAACCTGATAAACGTGCCCCGAGGCTCTTGAGAAGAGTAATTACTCTCTTCGCTTTCCATTGACTCTACCAATGACATTCCCTTTTCACAAATTTCAAGAGCCCACCTCCAGAAAGGTCACCTAGAGCATAACTAGATGTCCTTCTCGGAATTGATTCCACATCCGACGGTGGCAATCTCGTGGGGGAGACGAGGTAAAAGGGGAGAGGACGAGAGGCGTAAAAACCAAGGGTCATCACCCTTGCTTTCTTGAAACCGGTGGGTCCCTCGGGGTCCTGCGAATCGAAAATGTATGTATGCACTTCCTCAGGAAATACTTTTCCACGAAACAGAAAACACATCGTTACATCTCGAAGTCAAAACAAGCAGTATGGCAGGGAGAGAGGACATTGATTCAAATGAACACTCGTTTAAAGTTCTCAGTGGCCGACCTGAATTCCGAGAAAATATTTTCTCTATACTAAGAATGACTTAGACTAAATCTCCCTCCCTCTCAAGGATTTAAATTCTCTGCATAAACCTTAATATCATTCACACGTATACTTAGGTAATCCGATTACAATGTCGGGGTATAATTGATCCGTTAATACTCACAATAGCAGAGGTTCTCAAATTTGTTCGTCGCGATTCCAGTAGGGGGGAAAGCGTGGAATTACGTAGCGGGAGACATTTTTTAATGAGAAAATATAATTATTTTTTATTAACAGTGGTCTACCGGGTAAGGTGGGTTTTGGATGGACCCGGAGACTAAGCACTGCCGGACTTTTTACCCATAAGCTCCGCCTAACACGATACTGAATACCCTTAAGCCCCGTATTACAAAAAACCATTGTTTTAACTCCACCTTTTACCACCATTCATGCTGTTCAAAATGCCGATTATTTTCCTCCCTTTGACTCGCTTACCCAGAATTCTGCTCTCTGTCTCAGTCTTCATCAGCTCAAAATAGAATCGGAAAGCGTAAACCAGGATGTTGTACAATTTTTGCCATAAAATCCTAGTGTATAGGTTTTGTGCTTTTCTTTGAATCTAAAGTAAGATGAGTAAAATCTGGCGATTGATTTTTATGGTTACATCCATTAACTACAGGGTACTAAAACGTATTTCTTAAAGAAGTAGATGCATTTAAAGATTTTTATCTTAATCAGTCTATTTTTTTACGACGATGATACTCTGCGAAGGTGCGTGAAGGATTTATGGAGGTGAAATTAGGCATCGATCACAAATTTTTGGACACTCCTACCCAAGCGAGGCTTTGCCACGCTTTTTGTGGTAGTGGGTACAAAAACGTTTAATGCCTCCTCTGCCATTCCCCCCCCCCCCTCTACTCCCCTCGCGTTGATGGTGACAGTTGCAGCGACAGTTTTCGCTTTAGTTTTACAGCATCTTGATCGGTTTTAAATGATGTTCACCCTCACGCGACCCTCCCCTCTCTATATGGGTGCCGCCGCCCCCATGCGCCCGTGGTTCAGGCGCCACGGACCCTGCCTATAAGGGGGTTTACTCCTTTGGTGCGTGGTTAAAGCACATAATTTCGAACCGGCAATTGATTTTTCCATTGAGCCCTCTTGTGAGCGCGGTATGGTCAGCTTGGCGTCATGCCAGTAAATTCAGTTCATGGCAGGGGTGTATCCAAGATAGATATTGGTGTGAGGAGCCCTTCTCTTTTGAGGGAGGTTTAGCAGACCTCTCGGGGATCATCAACCATGTTAGCTTCGGTCCGGACGAATGGCAACCCGAAACTAAAAACTCTTTGCCCACGGAAGGCCGCCGAGCCCTACCCACCATGCTCACCCTCTCCCTAAATAATTCATTGATTTATGGTCCCTTCTTATAAAATGAAAGTAAACAGACGTCCCGTTCAAAGACTGAAGAGGGTCATCGTCATGGCTGAGCAGGGCTAACGAGGTCCGTTTTTGAACACGAGAGAGATAGGCGCGCGAGGTCAATGCGAGTCGGTCGAAAAATATGCGAGTAAAAATAACCTCTCCGTTCCCAGAGAAGTTTTCCCACATGTGGCACGCTTTGAAAACTGAGAGATGTTGCGTATCGTGTGTTTGGAGGATAAGAAAGAAAATACAGGGGGGGATTGATCATGTGGAGGGATATTTATCTCGATGACCCCTCCCCGTGCTCTTTGTTTAAGGGTATGGAAATGAAAGCGTGCCGCATTTTCGTCCTACCCTTTGATCCAAGCATCCTGACTGGTCCAGAGTGATACATGACTTCGGCATGAGAGACGGGTAACGCATCCACGCAGAAAGCAAAAGGTTTCAAATGTAAAAAGTGACTGATTTGATCGATGACTGATGTCGGAAGCGGGAGACGCGCGCGTGGAAAGGGCAGTCGAACTGTAGCCTGTAAGCCCAGGCTCAAAGCCGTGAAGGTGAATGATTAAAAATTTTGTCATTTCACAAAGTCGTGTGGCACGTGTAAATTATTCCGAGTCAAGTTTTATTTTAGCTTCACTCCACTCGAAACGAATTTTCAACTCCGTGATCCCATCTCCATTGTAAATAAACCTCGGAACAATTTGAGTGTGCTGTGAAAAGCAAAGACGAAGCAAATGACAGCCATCGAAATTTCATTTTCTCAATAATGAAGAAATTATGACCGAAGTAAATTAGATCATTTGTAAAATTTCACTAACAAATTTATTGGGTACGTCCAAACTTTCAATTCAGTTTTATTGGATGAGTGTAAACGAAAATACTCGTTATGAAGCTGTTTTCGGCGCTTGGAAAGATGGAGTACATAAAATCGGTATGAATCAGTCAGCTGACAATCAGTGCTGGTGTCAGAAACTGTCTGCATTTAGCGAACGAATAATGGCACTAGTGGTGTAACCGGGATGATAGAGATGAAGGGCATGTCAACCCAATTCCAGGCAACCCTTGAAACACATGAATCCTGACATCAACAGTACCTATGCTACCCTAACACAAAATTCTCAACAAGATCTAGTTATACATTACAATAATGACACTTTTTAAAGGGGAGGTTATGCAGAATTCTAATGAAAGTATGGCAGTTTTGCTGAAATATCATTACCTATAAAATATTCTCATCATAATATTTTCAAAATAAAAAAAAATGAATACAGCAGAATAACAGGTTATGAATTATAAAGCACAACAGCAGTTAAAGTTGGTATATTTAACAAAATGATTATTTATACAACAACCCTCCCCTGGCATTTATCAAGGAAGTCAGTGGTTCTCAGTGTTATAGGTAGGGTCAGACTTTGGGGGTAGGAAAGGGGGTAACTGGTCCCCTCATTCCCCATGCATATTCAATTAATGGGTACATTGGCAAGCTTCCACCTCCATAGACTCAAATTTGTTGGGATAAAAAAACCATTTTCCTTGACCAGGAAATATAAAGCCTTAATAAATTCACTGCATAAGAGGACTCCAATTTCATATGAAAACCGAAACATGTTGAAAAATCATTCTAATCTAATCTAAAAGATGTGGAAAACCTAGGATACATGAAATATCAGAATAGTTTTCACCACTCTTTCGATATTTCTTTAATTCAAATCAGTAGGTGATAGTGGCGAATTATTTGTCACTTTTTGGAAAAGAAAACATTTTTTCATCTTTTATTTGGATAATCACATCTTTTGACTTGTTTTTCTCAATTCTATGCTAAAATTGAAGTGAAACCAAAAGTGAAGAAACATTCCAATGGTTTTCTATCATGTAAGTCAGAGGACAAAAATTTGCACATTAGGTATTATGTACGAAGTAGAGGATCCAGAAAACCTCTAAGGAGCTTTTCAGATGTGAACAAAAATTCTTGGGGGTATGGTATCCAAAATGCCATCAATCATATATTTAATATTCATTTGGAAGTTTATTGAAGCCAATAACAATCCCAAAAGGGGTGTGTCCTCCTTCCCCCATATTAGATCGACCCTTTGATTAGGGAAGGGGACTTCAATAATTGTTGCATAAAAATACAGCTACTTCCATCATATCTCCCTTCACATGCAACATTACTCAATAAACTTCCTCCTCCCTGAGGGTTGGCACCTCAGACAGGTGGCAAATATGTGCCACCTAATGATTCTGAGAAAAATTCTGATAACAGAAATCCTCCAAACTCTAGTCCTCCAGTTTGAGAGCTAAGCTTGGAGCTAGCCTCAGAAAAATTCACTTAAGAAATCCTCAAAAAGGCATTGAATATATAGGAATTTAGGTAAAAGACCTATACTATAACAATCGACATCAGAAAAACAATTGTTGCCTGAGTCAGAAGAAGAATAGAAGGATGATGAATTTAGAAACTTGGAATAATCACACAATGGCCAAATTGGTATCACCTAAAGGGGTTAAAAAAAAGGAAGAGAGATGTATATAGAATTGACACCACAGAATTGGAAGAAATAATATGGAGACCACATCAAAGCATTGCATCTATAAAATATTTGTATTTATTTAAAGTAATCTATGAATTAAGACGGGTTTTTGATTAACACAACTATTAAATAAATATAATTCGTTGTCTCGGGCGTGACTTCATGGAATCGACTTAACATAATGAAAAGAGAAACTTTATAATTCCACATAGATTTATTAGACGGACGACCTAGGTTTCAACGTGGCACGTCATCATCAGGTACTTTTTGCAAAGAAGACAGAGAATATATAGTCACAGAAAATTGGGGGGGGAAAGAGGGGGAGAGATCGGGGAGGGGGGAAAGGCGAGAAGAGAGAGACTACTCCCTGGTCTGAGGAGAGGGTTAGGGGGTGGAAGAGGGGAAACCCCAGGGGGTGGGGGGGGGTTTGGCCCGGAGGTGGTTAAGGGGGCTGAGAGCATAGGGACTAGAAGAAAGGAAAGGAGTAGGAACTCCGTAATCTAAGGAAGGGGGTGGTAGTGTAGGTAGGGACGCGTGGGTCAGGAGGGAGAGGGGAAATCCCGAGTATAAGTAAAAACGCTGTATTAAGAGCCGGTAGGGGAGGTAAGGTAGGTGAAGAATCATTAGGTGTGCAAGGAAGGAAGGTCTAGAAGGGGGGAGTGGGAAGGGTACAAGATTTCGTTAACAATATTAATCTTATTTTGAACACATTTCAAAATTTCATATTGCTCCAGCGGGTCAAGCCTCTGTCCTTTCCTCTCAATATGCAGGAACTCTGGCACAAAATCACTCAGATGATTCTCGTCCAGCAGATGTTTGGCAAAGAGAGACGTCGAGTCCTTATTTTTGAAGCACGATTGGTGTTCCTTGATCCTTTCTTTAAACTTTCTCCCAGTCTGGCCGATGTATCCTGCTCCACATTGACAATTTAATTTATACACGCCACTTTTCTCACTTGTAGGAATTCTGTCTTTGGTATGAGAAATTTAAAAAAACTGTGCATGAGGAATTTAATTTTTCACACTGAGAGAGTCTGTTTACATTGAACTGATTTGAAGATATTTTTTAATTTTATGAATAAGGATTATATATAAAGGATATATATAGAATATATAAAGGATTATATATAGAAAAATAATTTATTTGATGAATAATATATGGATCACATTTTTGGTCCTTGGTAGGCTAAGATTCAGTATCTCCTCTATAGTGCTACCTATATTGTAAACAACAGCCAAAGTAGGGGAGTACAATGTGAAGTCATGTTGTAGTAAAATACTTGAGGATAACTAATTTGATTTCATTTCAACTACCCTGGGGTTTTGAAAATTTTCTTGAATATATTATTTGTATGATTTTTACAGGAGAGGGCTACATCAATGTTCATTTTAGAGGTGCAAAATTGATACTAGAGGCCAGTGGTTTACAAGTTAAGAGCATTTGAACACACCTTGCACACATATCTCCTACTCCAATTGCATTCACACTTCCCAACAAGCAGCATTACTTAGATAATGTCATAGTCACACAGTTCTTTTAAAATAGGTGTTTAGGAAGGAAATAAAACAGGTAACAAAATAATGCTTCTCTCTCCAGTCATCCTATACTGCTTCCCCCATTTCAGCTCATTTCTCCCTCAATGTGAATATTGCCATGAACAATTTATCTTTTCTAACAAGTATCTATTTATATCTGTCTAACAAGTATCTGTAAATAACAAATAATTTATCGAACAAGTATCTTCTGCTTTCATTTACAACAGTGCTAGATTTAGCTTTTCAAAGGAGCCTATAATGATCATATCTAAGAAATTTTGCATATAGTCAAAACATCATATCTTATTTAAAGCCCTGTCATTTTAGTTGCTAACAATTACTAGCACCCTTTGTTACCATTAATATGGCAGTTAACCATTCAAGGTACGTTTTTGATTGGCATATAGACCAACCATTGCTATATTTCTAAGTCTCACCCAATGAGACACCCTACACTACAATAAATCTGTTTTTAATTCTGCCTCACTTCATTTCATCCTGCATGCCTATTCTTTTCCTCCCTCTACCTTTCTTAGTCAACATTCTTGCCACTATCACAGCATTCAAGATTCCATCAACCACTGTAATGCCCTGCATCCACCTTTCCTACCTCCTTTGAATATCTCCCAGCAACCCTACCATTCCTAGATCTTCTTCATTTGTTTTCCTTTCCATTACCATGCTTTATAATCTAAAATGCCTAATCTATTACTGCTATCTCCATGTTTACCTTAAATCCTCCTTTCTATCATAATCTTTCAATGTTCACTAACCTTCAATATCTACTGATCCCATTCAGTCTTCTGCAAAAGTCCTCCACACCAACCAACTTTCTCTCTTCCTTAAGCCCATCAAACTTCTCTCCATCCTCCAAAACCACATCTCAGTCACTCACATACAATCTTCAGAAGGCATGACTTCCATTGATGTCATCTCATGAAATCCTTTCAAAGCAGAATCAAAAGTAGCAGCCCAGAAGGCTATGACAAGGACCGACCCAGGTAGAATAGGTTCTTGAAAAGTGATGATGACGCTGAGGACAGAGAAATTAGAAAATATAAAGCCAGAAATGTAGAGAGGAATTATAGATATTTTCAGACAACATAAGATGAAATGGAAGAGTAGGGGAGATGACAGTTATGGAGTTATATACATAGGAGGGGGAGACCCAACAAGGGGCTGTATAGTATTGAACAAAAAGTAAGAAGCAGCATAGTAAACATATGCCACCAAGTTATCATAGGGAAGAAGATATCGACAAGTTTATGATCAATTACAGGAAATAATTGCGGGTGTTCCTAGAAAGACACATAGTCAAAGGTCATAGAGGTTTGGAATGTGACAGTATTATTATTATTAGGTAATCTACCGGTTAAGGTAGGTTTTTGGATGGACACAACTACCAAATAAACATATTGTAACTCCAAACAAAACCCAATCCAGCAACCTACTCTACATCAGGTCCCTCTTCATCTCTGTGTAGTTCTTTCCTCCCTTCATCCCGTCCAACATCCCTATCCTGTTCTTGCCCTTTCCTCGTTTGCCTAGCATTCTCCCCTCTATTACCTTCTTTAACATCCCACTACCGCTCAATATGCCTATCATCCATCTTTCCTGTGTCCATAGGATTTCTCTCAACAAACCCCTCTCCTCACCCACCATCTCCAGTACTTCCTCATTTATTTTCCTTTCTGTCCATTGCACCTTCTCCACACCCACATTTCAAAAGCCTCCAGTCTACGTCTATCCTCCTGCTTCAGTGACCACGTTTCCATGCCGTACATAGCTACACTCCATATCAGAGCTTTTACGAGTCTTGTCTTAACCTCCCTACTCAACGTCCCTGTCATCAACTCCCTCCTCCTTGAGAAAGCCTCCTTGCCTAGCCCAATTCTTCTCCTTACGTCCCTACTACTTTGACCGTATTGGTCCATAACACTTCCAAGATATGTAAACTGTTCGACCTGTTCTATTTTTTCCCCTCCTATTTTAATGTTTAGCTTAGCCTTTTTCTTTCTAGAAAATCGCATAACCTTTGTTTTATTAATATTGATTCTCATCCCATATTCAATTCACTCAGCAATGCTTGCAACCCCTTGGCTGACTGAGCAACTAATGCTTGGTCATCAGCAAACCTAACCAATTTTACGAATTCCCCTCCAACTTTCATTCCTACCTCCAGTTCATCCCATGCCTCTTTAATCATTTCCTCCACATATATACGTTGAACAGCACCGGTGACAATGGGCAACCCTGCCTTACACCTCTTCCTAACACTGCCAATCCAGATTCTCCGTTCCCCACTCGCACCTGAGCAGTCTGAGACATGTACAGGTTGCAGATCAGTCTCCTGTCCCTCCAATCCATTCTCATTTTCTGCAATATACGTATCAATTTTTCCTAATTCACTCTATCAAATGCTTTTTCGAAATCTACAAAACAGGCAAATACGTCCTGATAGTATTCTATATTCCTTTCGATTAGTGATCTCATTACTGCAATGGCATCGTGCGTACTTCTCCCCTTCCTAAACCCAAACTGATCATCCCCTAAGTAATCATTTGCCTTACTCTTTATCCTGTTGTTGATGATCCTGAGAATAAACTTCAGCTGCGTGGGATATTAAGCTTATTGTTCTATAATCATCAGATGATGTAGCCTTTACCTTTTTCGGAATAGGAACTAACACTGATTTCACAAAATCTTCCAGCCAGATTCCTTCCTCATAGATACTATGAATCAGTCAATATAGAGTCTTCTTCCCACATTTTCCTAAACATTTCAACAGCTCCACAGGAATCTTGTCTACCCCCATGGCCTTATTTGCTTTCATTTCCTTTAATGCCCTTCTATTTCATCATCGAGTATGCCTGGACTTAAGCTATCTTTATCTACGTCATGTTCTTTTTCTATATCTAACCTTGTTGGTCTAAGTTCTCTACCATACAGTGCTTCTATATATTCCTTCCATCTCTCTTCGATTTTATCTGGTTCAATTATTATCTTACCCCACTTATCTTTAACTGTTAGCATAGATCTTGCCTCCTTACTTTCCGATAATAACTTAGCCTTGCTGTATAGCACACCAATTTCACCCTTCCTCTGCAAACTTTCCAAATCCTCGCATTGCATTTTCCACCATTCTTCTTTTGCTTTATTTTTGGCCCTTCTCAATTTATTGTTAAACTCTTTGTACTTCATTTTGCCAAACTCTGTGTTTACATTCTTCCATCTTCTTCTCTCCTCCATCTTTGCAATCATGTCATCCGTTACCCATTGTGACAGTATGTGAAGGGAGAAATGGTAGTGAGGTGGGGGCTACAATTTAGAAATAAGGATAGACCACTGAGAAAAATTAATAGAGTTCTGTAGAAAACAGTGCTTAGTCATAACTAACACTTGGTTTGAACACCACAGTAGGTGTCAGTATACATGAAATATGCCGCGAGATTCAGAGAGATGCCATTAAGTGAAATATTATAGATAGGCACAGATTCGGGAAGAGAATTGTTAATTTGCACAGTTTCCTGGGAGTAGATATGAATTCAGATCATTATTCATTACTAACGAAGTGGTTTGACAGATTCAATTGGATAAAGCAGGGAAGACATATGAGGATGGGAATTTAGAAACATGAATAGGGACAATAAGAAAAGTACTAGCATGCTACACAGAACATGATAAGTAAAGATAGGTAAACAGGTACTGTAGAATGAAAATGAGGATATATGTTGCAAATGAAACTATAGACACAGTAAATAGGAAAAGAGCAATAAAATCATCATTCCAGTTCATAGGATTATAAATATACATAAGAGAAGGAAATAAAAGAATGTAAACACAGAATTAGGTAGAAGATGTTAAATAATAAACAGAGGTGGGAAAATTATAGAATGAAAGAAGTGTGATGGGAGATGCAGAGTGATGATATGAAAAATTTACAATGAAAGGTTAAAATTAGGCTGGGAAGGAAGGTAAAAGTACTGTCAGCAAGTAAGAAGGAAAATTCTAGGACGATGATGAAAGATAAGTCAGGAAAAATATTAATTGAACTACAAAATATTAAAGAAAGATGTAAGGAATACAGAAAGGATCTATACAGTAAAGATATCAGGCTATCAAATTTAGATAAAGATATGGATTATGATTTAGATGGGGACAGCATCAATCCAGCCCAACTTGATTTTGAGATAGTAGGGGAATTAAAATAAAATAAGGCCATGGGGATATATAGTATTCCCATGGAACTACTTAGAAGTTAAAAAAGCATAAAAGGAGGAGTTTTTATGAGCTGATTAATAGCATTTATGAAGCAGAAATTTGGCAGGAAGATTTCGTCATAGCAGTGTTAGTTCCTATTCCAAAAAAGTGAAACGTAGCCACATCTGGGGACTATGGAGCAATAAGTTTGATTTTGCATGCAGCATAAATGGTTCTCAGAATCATTGATAAGATGATGGAGAGCAGGCCAAATGACTATTTAGAATGATCAGTTTGGGTTAAGGAAGGGGAGAGGTACACACGATTCCATATAATTAATAAAGTTACCAATGGAGAGGAACATAAAACAATAAGGATCTATTTGTCTGTTTTGCAGATTTCAAGAAAGTGTCCAATTAGGTAGAATAAATTAATATATTTTAGTAAAGAGGAGTAGAATGGAGGGATAGATGACTAATCAGCAATCTGTACATTTCTCAGATGGTTAGGTGTGTGTGGTGGTTGGAAAGTTGGGATGGGTAGTACTAGGTAGAGGTATAGGACAGGGGTTTGCATTATCACCCATACTTTTCGACATACTGTATACGTGGAAGATATGGTTGAAGACACTTGGGAAGAAAGGAGAGATAGGAATGATGGTCAATGGGAAATTCTTAAAATAACAATGCAACCATTTCAGAGTGTAAAAATCATTCACCTTGACCAGGATTCGAACCTGGATCCCTTGATGTCTGGCCAAGTTCTTTAGCCAATTAAGCTATTCAGGCATCCTCTTAAACTCTGAAATTTTTTAAAGCCCCCAAAATTTCAGAATTTAAGAGGATATATCAATAGCTTAACTGGCTAAAGTACTCGGCTGGACATCAAGGGATCCAGGTTTGAATCCTGGTCAAGGGGAATAATTTTAACACTGAAATTGTTGCATTGAAATGCATATGAGTAGATTACTCCATTAAAAGTTACTGTTATGGCATCTCCCACAATTTCCTGGAATTCTTAAAATATGTTAGGCTTGTGAGAGTTCAAACTTCATTTTACCAATCCACTTATGGGTTACAATCATTTATGAGTGCATTGGAAATCCAGTGTGATAGATATGAGATATTAAAATCAATGAAAACAAACAAAGATTATGTGCATTTCCAGAAAGAGGAAAGCTATGACAAATATCAAAATAAGAGTCCATAAACTAGAGCAGGTGGAACAATTTACCTGACCTGCCAGTGTTGTTGGCCAAGATGGTCAAAGAAGTTGGGACATAGGAATTGTGTTAGGCAAAGAAGCTTTCACTAGGAGGCAGGAAATGCTTTTAAAGGCATTGAGCAAGGATTTTAAGATATAACTCAAAAACTTTACTATGAATTATGGTTTTGCAAAGCAGGAAAAAGCTGTTGAAGCAAGATGATAGGCATAGGTTAGGGGCATTTTAACTGTGGGAGTGGAGAAGGATGGAAAAGTTGAAATGGGCAGGAAAGGGAACAAATGAGGAAGTGCTAGGCATGGTGGGAAAGAATAGGAATTATTGGGAGAAATACAATGGAGACAGGAAAGATGGATGCAAATCAAATTGATTGGGGTTGGGATGTTGAAGACTATGATAGAGAGGAGAATGTTATGCAAGTGATAAAGGGGTAGGAAAAGGCATTTGGGGCCTCCTTCAACAGTAGATTACCAATTAAATTAATAACCCCTGACCCCAGCATTGAATTTCCTGTGTTTGCAGTCTTCAGCTTTCCACTAACATCTTACATTTCACGCATCCATGTACATACCCTACACCCTGTTCCCTTTTATGGCTTGAACTGTCAAGAAAATCTCCCTTTAGGTTGCCAAAGGAAACTTACTTTTAGTGATTTCTTCCAAGGAAACTTATTCTTACATATGTCTTTCAGCTCAGTCACATCCCAAATATTATTTCATACACACTCTTAGGTTCCTGAAACTCCTAATATCTAAAAATCCTCTCTTAACCTCCTAATATCTAAAAATCCTCTCTTAACCTCCTAATATTTAAAAACATCTAACCCTTCTTCTCAAACCATACAAATACATGTATGTTCATGCTGATTTCCAGCCTAAGATACTAGTATCCAGACATGCACATTCCAGGTTGCTCTGAGATAGAAAAATATTGAGAAAACTTGGAAAAAATACACATATGTTGATAGTTTTATTTACAATTTTAAAGTGATATTTGGTTTTTTTTAAACAAAAATACAATCATTGCCGTCCCTTTATTATTGCATGCATTTATTAAAATCTCAGCATTAGGGTACTGCTCTTTAGTTTCAGGAATTAATTTTGATTAAGTAATAGCAATCAAATTATTTAAATATATCTTGCTGCTAAAGATGACAGGTACACTTAAGAGAAAATGTACAGATTCTAATATGGATAAATGCAAAACCTAGTCTTTGAGGCATGATGATGAGTATAGATGTGGGTGTAGATAAGAATGGAAAAAATAAGCTGGACAGAGAGGAAGACTACTGACCAAATTTTAATTGATGAGTGAAGAAAGTTGCTTGGGCAAACTTAAAAATGGCAGAAGTGGGTGCAGGAAACACTGAAGGTAGGTGTAGTAGGTCAAACCCCATGATAAAGGGGGAAAGTTGGGTAATTTGGTAGAGGAAGTAGACAGTAGACTTTTTAGGTAAGATAGTAGAAGATAGTACACTATTTGGCATGAATGCAGGTAGAAGTTACTCTGAAATGAAGGAAATAATGTAGGACAAACATAAAGAAGGTCTTTATGATAGGCAAAAATCAATGTCCTTGGGACTGTCCAAAACCTAACTTTAATACATAGGATACTTTGAATAATAAAATAATAACTAGTAGTACTATTTAGGGGAGGCAAAGGTCATCTGGCCCATTTGGGATGGACAGGAAAGGATGAAGGGTGGAGAGAAACCTGGTGTCGGCATTAGAAAGCTGGAAACTCCAGTGCTATCTTATTTCTCTAATTAAATTAATTTTAATGGACTATTACAGTACAAATATTGAATGTGCAAAAATCAGGATGGTGAATCATATCAGATACCTGTTTGTGAATGGGTAATATATCTATATCATCACATACTATCAACAATCATCAATTCTATGCACCCAAGCATCCCTGCCACTTTAGTCAATACTTTCTAGTGCTGGACTGCCTTTTGGTAATTCATCCTTGATCTTCCTTGGTAGTTCTTCTCCTTCATGGTTTTTCCATTATGGTCTTCAGATAACAATAATTCCTTATAATTTATCAAAATAATGCCCTTCTTTTGATCAGTCTTCGCTTAGGTACTCTTTGAAAAACATCTTTAATAGTTACTTAGCATGTCAACATCATCTTTAGAATTTCTAAGTGATATCATATTTCCATTACTCCAATATTTATCCCTGTTACTGGTCACGTCAGATATTTATAAGAGACTAAACTCAATATACAGGTTTCTTTGAATGGTGCCCTGATGTTAATTGTACAATTTGCCTTTCGCAGGGTTTCTTCAGATAGAAAGCTTTTGCTTGAACTATTCTGCTTACTAGGTATTCCTCTCTTACTTCTATCACCACTGTTGACCCTTTAGCTATGTAGTAATTTTTTTCTACTTATTTATGTGAATCCTTCCTTAATTAATGCTACAGCAAAATACTTTTGCGATTTGTCATTTTAATAACAATATCAGCAATGCCTTGGGAACATCCTTTATCACCGACCAAGTCATCTGCATTAGGAGGACAATTACATTCTTCTGACAGCCCATCAATATGTCTTCTCTTTTATTCCTATCACAGATTAGTTGACACAGCAGCCTCAAAATGCTATTTTTCACATTTGTATTGATCATAAGATATTATATTGATTCTTGGTGATTTGATTGCTCATCATCTATTCAATACAACTTTATATTCAACCCAGAGTGTAATGTCTCCTTTCTCATCATCATCTGCATCTTTTTCTTAGAGTAGGTATTAATGTATGCATACATTTCCATCCCTCATAGATCTACTCCAGATATCATTCTCAGCTTACTGTTCAGAAAGAATATTATTGCTGCCATAGCTTTGACCTATTTGCTGGTTTGACCAATCAGACACATATGGCTCTGTAAGTTGCTCCATCATTTTTCTGTGCACCAGATTGGTTATGCTGCACTTGTACCTATTTTACTTTTTTCTTCACTTATTCACACATACCTACTCTTCTCTAGCCTTGTCTTTCAGCTCCTGTTCTTTACAGGAATTGGTTCCTTCTGCAGCAATTTAATCATTATTCTTTCCATTTTCTAATAGCTGGGCCAGAACTTTATCAGGGAGTTAAAACTTCCTTTTTCCAGATTACATGACAAAAACTTCCTTTGTTGCTTTTGGAATTTCTCTGAATATTTCTTCATGCTCTTCTTATGTTAACACCTTTTGATTACCATGATCCTCCATTTTTTCTTTAGTGCAAAAGAGAATTTCCTCCTAAGTTCTATTTCCATCAGGTTTTCTACTTCCATTTTTTTAATCAAATTGGCACTTGGTTAGAACTAATTGTGATCATTATCAATGTAGTTAGTTCTCTGGATACTTTCTGCAATCACTCACTCATTTATTAACTCTCTTATTTAGTGGAATAACTTCCATTTGGTGTTTTCTCATGCCTTCAGGTATCCATTATCTTTCTATTAGTGGTTTCGGTAGTTTTTTCTGCCCAAATAACACCAATTATCTATCTCCTAATTCAGTGTTTCCCAAAATCATACATTCCAACTGCTATTCTTTCTTGCTGCTACTTTATAAGTTTCTATTTTAGGTCATTTCAATTTACCTAAACATTTCCACTGTTTGCCTTGAAACTTCCTCATGTTTGAAATTCCATTTCCTCACCCAAAATTATTTGACACATTTGAATGATGAACACTGTTTTCAGAAGTCATATCTAAGAATTTCAATTGTAGGATTAGTTTCCTTACAGAATATTATATCCATTGGATTCCTACACAGATGATACCAAATTAATCGAAGTAAAAATGATACAAAGAAAGCAAATAGTTTCTGATGTCCTTCCTTGCTGCAGTAGATACCCCTGCCATTGATTTTTACCTAATTATTGGCTGGTAATTGTTTGGTTGCAGCCACTTGTCACTTCAAGACATCAGAATTGATCCATTTCATGGAATTTTGCATCACCTTTCTAGGGAATAGCCTCCCATGCTCTCCAAAAACCACTACTTTCAGTCCACTACTACTTTTCATTGAGCACTCTCACTCCAAAACTATCCATATCTACAGAATTCATTATCTACAACCATGCTGGCACTCAATGGTTTTTATGCTCGGTCACAACAGGCTTGTTTTTTTTCATATATCCTGATTTCTCATTCCATTATAAGACATTTTCAATGTAGCCATAGTGCAACAATGATCAAGGGGGTATCATTTGCTTTAATGGAAAATATATTGATCCAAATAACAGCTGGAATATATATTGTTTCAACTGTAACCGATCAAGGCATAAGAATAGTTAGGTAAGGCTGGTGGCATTATAGCATAGTGAGTAAAACATTAGGGAATTGATTCAAGGTCCCAAGTTTATTTCATATGACAATTATGGACACCCTCTGCTTTAAAAAAAGTTTTTTTTTGGATTTCAATGTCCCTACGATAAGGACATTTTTTTTATCCCTCCTCCCCTTTAGTAAGTATCCATAAAATATGAATCCCTCCTCTCTCTAAGCTTATGTGATTATCAGCACAATGTTTACTTAATACATTTCTTAAACAGATACTTTTTTTCTAAAATGAAAAAGAAGTCCACTTAAGATAAATGAAAAATTTTCATTAAGATTATCCACTAACCAATTAAATTACCTCCACACTGAAAATAAATGCACTACCATAACTGACTACTTGAATATTTGAGTGGTTTACACATTGAAATGAAAAATTCATTCAAATTCTTCTAACAGATTGATAAATGGTTAAATAATTTCTGAACCAAGTTTCACTAGTTAGCATTTGCACCATGTGTTCTTTGGTGACCAGGGATAATTAAAGTACTTTCTTCATAAGCAATGGCTGAAATAATGCAACAATTAACTTCACCTGAGATTCCTCCTGAATCCCGATTCTCTTCCCATCCATATGAACAAATTATGAAATAGCACACCTACCCTCACACCAAACACCTTACTTTCAATAATAGACCAAAAGGAGCTGGCCTCCTATCCTGATGAGTGAATGTCAAATGCATGCAACTCATAAGAGATCAGCTCTGCCTTAACCTATGAAACAAACCTTTGTGCTGATTACTTTATTGAAAAAGTCCTGTCTAAAAAATACTTGAAAATCATAACACTAGAGACCATGCCAACTAATTATGGATAAAATTGAGCAGAAACCATAACCTATAAAGAAACCACACACATAATTGTTAAAGCAATGAAGCAAGTTTATGTGTTGAATAACATTTGGTAGCACTGATCCACTTGATAGTATCAAGTAGAAAAGTGCTACCATATATTATTCATTAATTTCGACTTCCATCACATCACGCCTGAACTTACTCAAGTTTATGTGTGGTGGCTGAAGATGACTTTGTACAAAACTAGAGAATTAGTCAACTAATTGTTAGACAGCTATCATGGCAATAAATAATTTTTTCACGTAAAAACTCAATGTTAGCATTTTTAAGCCTGTTGAACTATTTCAGGAAATATTTCAAAAATTACAGCAATACATATTAATGAAATAGAAAATGCATAACATCTAGTGATTGCACACCTTCACTGATTAAAGAGAGAAAAACAAATATTTAAAATTTTAGTAAGTCCTAAACAAGTTATACATTAAATAGGAGGGAATACACTAAGGAAGGTGAAGTTTATGTACTCGTATTTGGGCAGTTTCTTAGAGGAAATTGAGCATAGTAGTGGGAACATTAAGAGAAGAATCATATTAGCCAAGGGGCATTTGCATGATAAAAAAAGTCGATAGATGAGAACAATGAAAAATGAAGGAAGGCTCAGTAAAGACTAAGAAAAAGGATGAGCATAGATTGAAGGTTTTTGAAATGAGTATAGAGAAGAATGTAAAAAATACAATGGATGGGAAGGAAAACAAAGAAGGTAATTGGATGCAGGAAATAGTGAATGACGATAGGATGCACAAGACTGTGGTTAAGGGAAGAATCTTGGGAAGTCAAGCTAAATGAAGGAGAGGCTATACATTTTGGATTGAATTAATAGAGGTAGAAAGAATGAAGGAGTAAAAAAAGTTGATTTAATATGGAACTTAAGAGCAATTAGTCTCAGGTTAGGCATGACTTACAAGTGCATGGTGCTTCTATGAAAAACCAATGCTAACTCAATTTATACTAATAATGCATTATATTTATAAAAAATATAAGTATATACTCCGTATCTGTATATTTATGCAACAACACTCTGATAGGGTAGACAAAAAAGTCAATATAACAACTATGACTAGTGGCATTGACGATCCATATGAGGGATCATGAGAATGGAATTGCATCATGCCATTCATTAGATTGGAATTTTCTTTCTTTTCAAAAAGAGGGCCTTGCTGCTTACCTCTTCCATCCATATATCAGTGTTCTCATTCACTAGTCTCAACTTCTTCTTGAGTGAGTATCTCTTACATGCAACTCCACCCAATAGCATTTTCATGCCTCTTCAAGACCTATCACGCTCATTCAATTCTACCTATGTTTAATCTCATAACAGTGTACCCCTTTGAACAGCAACATGTTTGTTTTCTGAGGTATATGTAACACTTTTTAAAATGATTCATACCTCTTGTTACATTTTAGAATTGCACAAAACTACTGCCTATACACTGCCAATTGTGGTGAAATAAGCCATCACAAAAATTAATCTTCAGCGTTGGAAAAATTTCTTCGCCAAAAACAAAATAATGACATTTACTAATTATGAAATATACTATCCAAGAAGAAGATAAGGAGCAAAATCCTAAGTAATCTCACACTAAAAATGGCTAAAAGAAAAATGAAATCCTACTCTACCAATCCTGACCACTAATAAATCACAATATTCAATTCAAACAATCATTCTGATGCTGATTGGCTTCCTCTTGACCATTCTTAAACAGTTTAAGTATTAAAATTAATCAAAGAGTCACATCCTTAAACTGGGTGACACTTAAAACAAATTTATGAGGATACTATGCAAATTCAAATTAGTCTGAAAGAATTGAGTCACCATCTAAATCACACTACTCTTTTGACATGCATAAAATATTTTGGAATTTTGTTCTGGCATAATTTACTTGATAATAAAATTAAGTCTGCTGGCATACTCTCTCTAATGATCTCCATGGCTCCCTCACTAAATACTTGGAGTTGTACTCTTTTCAAAGTTCCCCTAATAGTAACAAAAAATATCTCTGCCAATGTATCAGGGAATAAGAGGTTGGAGCAAGAATTTTAATACATAAGGCTTCTATCTTATTATTATCTTAGAGCACCTTAAAAAGCTTGGCATGTAATGATGAATGTTAGGTCTAAACTAACCAGTCTAATTTTAGACTAGTCTTTAGGGTATTGTTTTAATTTCAGTAACTTATTGTTCTGCTAGCTGGGATTTAAATTCGGTCATAAAATACAACACAGTTATTATGAAACACTTTTTACCTTTGTTTTCTGTTTAAACTATGTAAATGGGAAAATGTTAAAGGGTTGTCTTACCCATAATTAATAAAAAAATATAATTTAACATGAATTATTTGACCAAAGAGACTTATGACAGGCAGAAAGAATTTTAATAATGTTCAAACAGAATTGATACTACATCCATTAAGTTTTTACAATATTTTATATAATTCACTGAACTAAATAAATCTGAAATTAGAAAAGACAAACAATGTAGGTTGTCGAGTACTCTTAGTAAATGCCAGGAAAACATTTCATAAAGCAGTTTTATTATATGATATAACTCTGCAGGAAAGTGTTAGCCCAGTGGGTAGAGTATTGGGCTACAGACCGGATGACCTGGATTCCAGTGATGCCTCAGAGCACCCTCAGCTTCATCCAAACTGTGTAATATTTTGGGTAACAGGTCTTACTTGGAAAAAATAGATACCATGGGGAAAGGAACTGGCCCCACTCGGACACGAACAAGTAGATTTCACACGATGCATTGAGCATTGGACAAAGAGCTTCTACCCTCAACTATCAAATCAAACCTTGTGTTGATGCCTTGGATGATTAAGCTTCAGCTTACACAAACTGTCCTTCCTTTCAGTCAAAATTTGATAATCTTTAAAGTGTGTCACCCGTTTTCTCATCTACAAAACTGTTAGTTAAACCTTCATAATATCGAAATCACATGGGACTTGAATCCCATAAGCATACTGCCATTATTTGATTTTGATATGAGATAAAACAAACTTACATAAAAAACATCAGCACCTATGCTGCACAATACAGCACTCCACGCGTAAGCACCAAGGGTTTCCACACATACAAAGTACTAACCACAAAAACAATGCACACTGCGCAGACAGAACAAATTAAAACAGAGATAAAGGGTAGTGATTGGCTAAAACAAGGCAAGCAATTTTAATGCACCAGAAAATTATGACTAACCTCAAACAATTAATGTACTTTACCTTCTCAAAGACTAATATTATTGGACCTTAAAACCAAATAGATATGACCATGAGATGAAACTATCAAACTAAATTCTTCGAATTAGAACTTCTCCGAACATGAAGTTATAATGGTACTTAACTAAGCTCAAGGGAAACCTTCAGTTACCCATCCAACACTTGTTATCTAAATTAGAAACAAATAAGTCATAAATTGCGAATATTTGTGTTAGATATTATAACTATATATGCACGTAAACTGAGCCAGGCTTACACAAACTTCAAATAAATCCACAATAGGACTACAGTGAACCCAGTTGTACACCAATCCGTATAAAACAGAATTATTCTACACCGAAGAGGTGCATGCCCAGGTTGACAACTCGTATGTCTTAAATGTGAATTCAGACACTCGTACACTGTTTCAAATCCGATGACAGTGTGGAGTCATTATACATTGTAAAGATTCTCATATGTCACTCCTAGTCTAAAAGCCATGAATAAACCTTGAAAGTCAAAATGTCCTTCTCCTGATATAAAATTCACATTGTTACATAATATTCGATATATGGAATGGTTACACTTCCAAAAATGACAATCCAATTTAGATGTACAAATATAATGCTATAATTATGCCATTTCAACTTATATACAGAGAATGTACATGTTGATGTGATTATTGAAACAATTCAATTTGAAAATTCAAATCCACCAAATGGGCTCATTCAGCTAATCAAAATGTAGGCTACTGCTAAGTCAAATTGACATAGGGGTACTTAACGACAATCTTGTACATAAAGACCATCCAAGCATTCAGAAAATGCCTTAATTTCCTTATTGCATTTTAGTGTTTGATTAGGATTCTTTTTGTAGCATTCCAAAATTTCTTTAATGTTTAAATGGCACTTCGGAGGAGCAACAGTGGTACTGCCAAATTTACGTTCATAGTCTGCCAGGGAGCGCTCAAAATCCCGTTCAGCCAAATGATTTATTCTGGTGTGTTTATCTTCCATACTCTGCAATCGATCCATCCAGTACCCTTCTATTTCTAGAAGCTCTTCTTCCCTGGACGTTAACGTATCATTCTTCCTTGATGTTATGTCAGGGCCGGACGAAATAGAGTGGATCGGCTCCTCAACTTCTTTGGCCTTGGTCTGGCCAGCTGAACCTTTCAAGCGCTTCACAACCGATTCAGTCACAAGAATAAGGCGTGACGGATCATCATTCACAATTGTGATGCTCCTGCTCCTAGGAGAATCACCCATTTTATAGAAAATTACCGCCCACTTACACCACAAATTTCAACTGGAAATTTTAGCCGGAATTAGAGAGACACCTACGTGTCGTAAATATGATTGAAAACAGAAGAAGGTTTAAAAATGGAAAAAAGACAGAGCGAAGCGAACTACACCATAAGGCGCAAGTTCAACCGTTAAGTTTCATATTATTTCGTAGAATTGTGCCTACATAATGCTCGTTTGCATCACCATATGTACTTCTCAAAAGAATACATTTAAGAAAATCAGTCTCGTATTCTCGGAAACTTTTGGATTTCGTTCCATATTCTGCAGATTTTAGCATTTAGTTATGAAGAAATTGATACGACTGAATTGCTCAAATGAAATTACTTTATCAGAACTATCTCTTCGAAACTTTACGCTGGTCTCTCATGTCCAAGAATACATGGTAACAAAGTACATTCGGCCATCCATCACGTCTGTAATGCAAGGTATTATAAAATGCGTAATAATCGGGTTCAATCATGCACATTTTAACGGTATGGTACTTGTGTCTACTTCTCATAATTCCTGTCCAGTATTATACTATTACTAATAATAATAGATAAAGATAAGTAATTGTACATACTTTTCAGTATGTACTTTAATGCATCAAATTACTATGTAGAGGCTGTGAATCCCTTTACCGGAAAACATTACCCGTTGAGCGGGCAGATAACTCTTCCCATGTCATTATTTGGATCTCTCAGGTTTAATAGAATTACTTTTATTTTCACCAGCAATATACATTTTAGTAAATTTGAAAAAAACAAAGTGATATGTTCACAAAGGTTTGAGACAAAGTATTTAACTACGTTTGCACACAGCTGTGAACTTGCATGGAATCAAACTGGTCATCTGACAGCCGATCCATGTCGAGTACAATTTCTTCCACAAATTCCTCCACATTTTCTCTTGACTCGTGGATACTTCCATCTTCCAAAGGCAATAAAGTTGTGGTAGTGGTTGTTGTTTTCAATGTTGCAACTAAAACCTCTTCCTCTACTAGAAGTGTTTCTGTTGTGGCAAAGCTTAGTCGATAAGCTTTACTGTCTTCTCTTGAGGACCCTTCTGGTTTGGAGCGTAATATGACCTCATCTTCATGGTCATCTAAGCACTTTTTATTCTCAGCTCTAGTAAAGAAATAAAATCATTTTTCAACAAACAGTAAATATTTAATTAGTCTGCACTCAAATTACAGTATACAAACATGTGCCCAATTGTATATATGCATGACTTTTAAGAGAACACGCTTCAATATATTTAGGTTTAATATGGTTCGCAGTTAATTAGCAACCAAATATCACATGCATTTATTCTGTAGCTGACGAGATCGGATATAACAAGCAACATAAAACTGTAATACTTCACACAATTGGATTACTGATCATCCTGAGACTGCATTAAGATTTATTTAGGCAGGCAAGTGTGCTGAACTTAATAAAATATAAAGTTAAGAATTGGTTGAAATTAGCTTAGTCAGCCGTTTATATAGGGGATTTGTTGTCAGTGGCACACAATCTAAACATGGAGAGGTTTTAAAGGCAGCAACATGTTTACTGCTACTAGACCAGAATATTTCACCAACTATGAATTTCCAAGCCAAAAGAAAATTCAGGTAAAAACCTTGACCAGAAAATGTAAGAAAGATAAAATGTTGACGTTTCAGTCTAACTGTCAAGATGAGTCAATAATTTAACAAACCATCTTATTTCACAACTTCGAGGCTAAATTTTCAACCCATCTGTCCCAAAAAAACCATGCAACTTTTATCTATCGCTTTGAAAAAATGACAACAAAATTTATTCCAATTGTTCACAGGATTCTTTTATTTAGCTCAATTATTACAAAGGCATAACATTTTTTTTTAAATAATCAGTTGAGAACTTTTGTGAACTGTTAGATGAAAAGTAATTTGTAAGTAAAATTGATGGTTTCTCTTCTCCATTGCCCCTGGCTCCCAGTTCTGCCTAAATAATGGAAATCTGCACTCTTTAGATTCTTATTGTGCATTAATAATAATAATGAAGATGATAATATTTAAAATCAGAGATTGAAATTGTGTGAAGTATTTCCAGTATTAATATCAAAGCCTACTATTACATTCTTCCATCTTCAAATAAGTCTTTTGTTCTCAAGTAAAGCCTTCGAAAACAGTATATGTAGAAGTAAAATTATTCTCAAATTTTTAATGTTACTTTAGAGGTAGGTACTAGATTGTATAGATAGGTTGCATAGTTTCATGCACTGTTTCCAATCAGATGCAGGCAATGTTTATATGCAAAATGTTATTCAGAAATTAACAAATGGAAACGATATTTGTGATGCATTAGCATAATGTTGATCATTTTTCGGTAAGTCAATAAATTTGAAGCCAAAAGTTAGCCTGATACAATAGAAAACTGCATCTCCCGCAGCCGATAAGGAATAGGTAATGTGTTGATTTAAATAGAAACAGAAGATGCATCAAGGCAAAGAGAACATGCATTCCATTTAAAAATTCAAACATGTTAACAACTGAGCATGCCCTACAAGCTACTCACATGCTCATGCATAAGAACTCCAATATTGCTGCAGAATTAATTCTTACCAATAGCCACGAAATATGTAATGCTTTCCATTAGCTCTGTGGCATTTTATCAATAATAAAAAAGTTTCACAAGATTACTAGTTAAGTTATAGTGCAGTGCTAGTAAACTATTTCACATAATATATCTCCTGAACCAACAACTGTCCTAACCGATTAACATAACTTAAATGACATGAAATGAACAATCTTCAGTCAATTTTTTCACAGTAGTCGGGTAGGCTTAGTATTAGTGGTATAAGGTAGCTGGATGCCAATGAATATGTTTCATGTGTTGTACCTACCCTTCTACAGCTGAAGCTGTCATGGAATCAGTTGGTGTGTCTAATCCTAGGGTTTTGTTTGATGCAGGACCATTTGACATTGTGTCAATTGCATTATACAGTTCTGGCATTGCTAGAGCATCAACATTGGCAAATTCTTGGCTTGATTTTGGTGATACCTCCTCATTTTGTGTGCCATGGGTGAAATTTTCTATAAAAAAGTGAACAGCAATTTATATCTTGTAACAGGACTTAGTTGTTTTGCTTCACCAATTTGAATTATCAATTCATGTTTAACTTAATGAAACAAGACCCCAAACAGTGATATACAGCATACTTGTTACACCCGGTAAAATGTATGAAAAAACAAGGATCTTTCAATTCTTACTATATTAATTCAAGGCAGATTCTTCAATTAAATTTAACAGATAGTGAACAATTAAGCATTAAAAATTAAGAAAAATATCAACCTATGAAGTCACCAGCTTTGAATTTACAAGCAAAAGTGAAAAGCTTTCTTGATTCAAATGATGCCAAATCTCCAATTTCAGTTTAAATTTTCAGTGAAATGTGCACTGTGTACACCTTTATTTTACCATTTGTATACATGTTTCAATGAAAATCAATTAACTCAATTTTCCTGTGATATTCAGAGCAGTGAAAAGTTAACTAAAAATGAAAATTTTGAATAATTATTGATTAATTTATGCATGAATGCATATTGTAAGCATCAACAAGTTTGTCAAATAAAAATGAATTGAAGAATAACTCTTGGTAATGAACTAGTTAATTAAGGCTAAACTGCCTTTCAAACGACCAAATAATGTTGCTAACATTGTAATTGTTTGGAAAGCAAGATACAAAATAACTATCTCAGTAACAAATTCTTTTGGAATTATACTTAAATGGATTTATGCTGCTTCTGAGAATTACCATCACGTAGGTGAGTTAATTGACAACTGTTTCACCCACAGTCCTATAGGCATCTTCAGGTCCAAATGATCTACGTTGCAATTTGGCCACTATAAATAGGAGACACTGGCTGGCCAGGAGCTCTACGATTGGCTCTTTCTTGGTGGCGAATGGGAATTAACCTTTTCCATGTGTAAGTTAGGGTGTAGCTGTCCTCGCGGTTGAAATTGTTTGGATTCTTCATTATTTTTACCGTGTCTCTTATCAGTCTTGGAAAATAATGCCTTTCTCTTGCCAGCACTTTAGCTTGGTCGAACTTGATGGTGTGTCCGGGTTCTGACCATGCATGTTCAGCAATTGCCAAGAGTCTGAACTTTTTTTTATCTGTGGCCCTTCGGTGCTCTTTGGTCCTGCATCTGATGGACCTTCCTGTTTGGCCGATGTAGGACTTCCCACAAGTGCACTTGATCTCATATGTGCCTTTGTGCAAGAGTTCAGGGACTTGGTTCTCCAGCTTAGAAATTATGTTGTCTTTTATGTATGTATTTTTTGCTGTGAAGAACCTAGTTGTTACATTATGTTTCTTGGAGCTTGGGGCGTTTCCTATATTAGCAGCCAAATTGCGCAGATCACTTCGACCTGAAGACACTTCCAGGACTGAGGGGGAAACAGTTGTCCATCAACTCACCTATGCTTGCCCAGAAGCAGCAAGGATCCATCATCAGATAGACATCACAGAAGCCTAAGGATTAATTATACTTAAATGGTCCATTACACATGTTCGTTGTTTTTCTCACAATTTTTGGAAAATCTTCTGACCTGATTTCGTTTCAACTGTTAACAAAAAAAGAACATTATGTTTATACTCAGTGTTACTATTATGATATTCCTGGTTTTTACACTATTTCAAATGTATATTTTATACTATTTAAGTACAAAAGTTAATACCTTTAAAGACAGTTCATGTTTTGTATGTAACTGGTAATGAAATGAAAATTTCAGGTCGTATATCATAGTGTATGTAATGCACCAAAGAGAGTAGCCTTGAACTGTCACTGAAAACTTATGAAGGTGGCACAAATTACCTCAACTGTTGCATACCCTTATAACAACAGCTAATAATACTTCTTTCAGGATTTATAAAACAAAACCAATGAAATTCAAATCAAGATTGTTTAAAACTCTATTGACTCTTGTACTATTCAAACTTATCTCTTCTTCAAAATTCTTTCCCTTCTTTTAAAACTTTCCTTTTAAAACAAGTCTTGTACAATTCTTCAAAATTCTGCTACTTAAAGAGAACAAAAATTAATGAAAACAAAACAAAGGACATGAGGTTTTTAAGATGGAAGGAGGTTAAGTTATGTATAAGGTTATGGGAGGTCAAAAACTAGAGCAGGTAGAACATTATATCTAATTTGGAAGTGTTATGGACCAAGATTATCAAAGTATCAGAAACATTAGAAAAATAATTCACGAGGCCAAAAATGTTTCACAAGAGACGTTGATTAGAGAAATGACATAGTATGTTCAGCAAAAATTAATAAAACTTTGATGTGAAGTGTGGTTTTGTATGTCATGGAACTTGGTCACCGAAGCATGAAGATAGTGTGTGGATTAGAGGCTTTTAAAATGGGTGTGGAGAATGATGGAAGGGGTAAAATGGACCTAAAACAGACAAAAGAGGTACTGGGTGTGGTGGGAGAGGAGAGAGGATTGCTGGGGAAATGCTCTTCATCCACCTTACCTGCTTCCAAAAGAGGTAGTAAAGATGGATGAAGAGCATTGTGATAGATGATGGAATGCTGAAAATTGATTGAGGGGAGTTTTTTAGGCATAATAGATAGGAGAATACTAAGCAGGTTAGGTAGGGGAAGAAAAAGAATAACCATGATGAGATTAAAAAAAATAGAATGCATGCAGAATTGAAAAGTAGTTTACTGTTGTGTGTTTTCTGGTGGTGTCTTAGGTGAGGCTAAGAAATGTAGAGGTGTTATGTTTGTGTTCATCCTAAATCTACCTTAAATAGTAAAAATCCACCACAGATACCAAAACGATGGTCGGTTTGACAGGTGAAGGTTGGGCTCACCTAGTACTACAGTGTGTGAGGGAGGCAGTTCCTTTCCCTGTGTAGCCTATGGTTTCCCAGAAAGATTTGGTATCCAAAAAAATTACACAATTTGCAGAAGCAGATGGTGCCCAGGAATTGAGCACTGGCCACCTAGTCAGTATTCCAATACTCTACCCACTGGACCTTCACATGGCTAACAAATAAATAATAATAATCTCAACTAATTCAAAAATAAGTTGGCAATTTTGATACAAATTTTGCCAACAACTTCAATCAAATTTTAACCCTGTCTTGAGAATACCCATGCAGAGTGATATTGGAAGGGGACTTGCTTCTTTCTTGTCATCACCAAAATGTGCCTTTTCAATGAGTGAGAACCATTAGTGTTAATATGATGACATGATTTCTTTGAAGAATAAAATAACCCATTTGTGTAGTAAAAGATGGTTTGACAAACATCCAAATAATGAAGTCTTGTAAGCTATACAGCTTCATTATTTGTCAACGAGTTGCAAGCATTCTGAAACACAGCTCATACATTAAAATACACTTCTTTCAGTTCCGCAGAGAACAAAGAGAACTTAACCAATATTTATCCATACTTCCAGTTAAGGAGCATGGGGTGGTACAGGTACTAATTCACCTTATGCAGAAAACCTAGTTCATTAACTTAAACTCCCAATATTCAGTGAATTGCATAAATATTAAAAAGTAATTGTTTTTTGTTTGTTTCGTCTACAGATGCAGTACCTTTACCCCAATAATTTCAATGTTTAAGAATCATCCTACTGTATGCACATGAAGTAAGAGCATCATTTCAAAAGTTTTTAAGGTAAATTAAAAATATCTCCCTAAAACCAAGAAATGTTTTGATGGATTTGGTATCTTCTGTGATGAAACTGGAAGTAAAACGACATCTCTGCAAAGAATGTAATTGGTAGATTGCAATAGAAATTTTAAAAAGGTTCACACCTTCAAACAAATCACTATGCAAGGGTTGCCTTCAGCAACTCATTTTTCAAATTTTGGCAATTAGGTGTGCATGGTTTTTTTTTACTGGTTCCATGGATTAACACACATACAAATTCCCCCTGCTCTACTAGTTGTACCATTTAATTTTTAGCAACTTTAAAAATGATTCATTAGAACTCTTAACTTGGCCATTAATTAAGACTACACTCACTCATTACATACATTGAAATGTAGGCATTTTTTTAATGATTCAGATGCAGAACCACTTTTTCTACCTTTCACCATTGAAATAATCCATACCATTAGAGGGATGATCCAATGCAGCAGGGACTTGGCCAAGTGAACCTTCTTCCTTTTGAACCACTGATGATTCCCCTGTACATTTTAGTGTGCTGTAATGAACAATTGAGGAGTCATTACTGAAAACAATTAACTTCATTTTTTGTTTTGACAAAATATCTTTTTGTGTTACTCATGTGTTTTGGTGGAAGCCAAAATCCAGATGCATCATTCAAAAGGGTTTTTTTATTCATAACAATGGCAAAAATAGCTTTCTTGAATGCAATAATGAATTTTTCAGGTTAATGTAACCATAATATGTAAATGAGTTAAAGGAATGAACATATTTGAAGTTAGAAATAATAATCGAGGACACAAAACTACTGCACCTCCTTCGATAGCCTAATTTTACATAATTTTGATTAAAAGGCAACATGAAGTAAAACAATCATATTTTCAAAAGAGTACCGTTGAAACTAAAGGTACTGGAATAACTTCAAGATATAAAGGGACCCAAGCAGATGCAAATATTTACCTAATGTGTATTTTTTTCAATCTATGTATTATGCCATTTATATTGAGTAATCACTATCAAGGACTATGTATTTAGTTAAAATTTAGTACAAATTATAATTCTGCCAAAGACTAATTCTTAGTATTAACTCTAGTCTTACATTGGAATTAATACATGCCCCAATCCAAAAAATACCATGTTTGTATATTCCCCAAGTTTGACAAATTTTACACAAAAAAATATAAGATATCTCTTTCCCTTGAGTTGGTGACCTTTCACTGTAATGGAATCATTTATTTCAAAAATATTTTTCCCTTTTACTGCCATTCTTTTTTTTTTGTTCTGTTGCTCCACAAATTACCTAATACTGTCAGTTTACCATTAAAAAATGTTCCTAATTTGTATTTTTTACATTTGTCAATCATGGTATCCTAGAATCCAACAAAATATTGCTTTTGGCATGTTTTAGATGAACATTTAATCCATTATTTGCCATCAATTTCATTGATTTTTGAACAATTAGCACAGAATACATAGAATCACCATCAGAACTTATGATTTGGTGGATGAATAATATGGTATGCACATAACACTCAACTGGAAGGGATAGGTCCCAGAACAGGCTATCTGATTAAAGAGATTTTTTGTGAAAAAATGGGACAAAATCGGAGGTCTAAAGGTCATCTAGTTATCTTCAAAAGGTTTTTATTTGTATCTTTACATCTAGCTCAATCCTTGAATATTGCAAATCACAGTTATAGTTTTATGGCATTATATTTTCTACCATCCATGTTATCATTATTATTTTCTAAACTTTACATATATTGGCACTTGGTTTGCCTATGACATGCAATGAGATTATCATCTATTAAAATAACAATGATCACTCCAGTGAAATTACCTTGAAATTGACAAACTATCGAGCATATCATTCAGCTTGAGCTGGTTGGCAAAATCTTCCTCAAAAATTTCCCGGGATCTCTCTTTCCTACAAGCCCTGTCCACACTTGAATTCCTCAGAATTACTTTGTCACCTTCACCATTCTCAGCTAATTCTAATGTATTCTTTGACCTCAGGTAACAATCTTCCTGCTCATCAACAATGTTTGGCATTTCAGCCCCCGTCACTCCCCCATTACTATTCACTTGACTAATATTTGGCACCGACGGTTCATTTACAATTTTTTCACCACCACTCTTCGATTCCAGAGGTCTCTCACAGTTACCACCATAGAAGTAATCTGGACTCATGGAATTCATGTCTTGGTTATTACAATTATATGGATAGTCCCAGCAATCTTCATCGTTCTTCATCAATGAATATTTCTTATCATTGAAACTGAAATCCATCCCAGGTCCAAAAAATCGGGTAGCCTCTATCACAATACTATCTGTGTTCTCCCTGCTCGAAGATTTCCTTTTGACTTGCTGTGTGGTGGAGGGTATGATATCTACATGACTCTCCTCTTTAGTTTCTCGGAGGTGAGGTATCCGGTGAGGTCTTGGGATGTCATAATCGGGGTCAGAGTTACGCCTGCGACGGATTGGGTAAGCAGTTATGTAGTCCTCCTCAAATGTTGATACCTTCTGGGTTAAAATAAAAACATCAATTAGGTAGGTGCAGATTTCCAGTTTAAAATTATCCTAAATAGTAGACCAATCATAATACTTTTGAGTATGGGTAAAAGAGATTCTTCTCTATGGTTTTCCTTCTCTAAGGCAACACTTTTTCTGACGAATAAGATCTGAAAACTGCTGGAGTTTTGCATTTTTTGTAGTAATTTCATAATTTCAAAGTTTCACTTCATGACTTTTTAAATATCATATGTACTCATTCTATGTATGATATTAGGGGAAATGGACTTTTAAATATATTGGACAGTGAAAGCAATTCTGTAGAATGATAAATTAGTTTTAAACAAATTTGAAAACATTTTCTTATCTTCTTCATTTGCATTAATACCAAGTAGACAACTAGAAACATTTTTGTGCATTCCAATAGTTTTCTGTGGTGATAAGCATAATGTTTACAATGAACTAAGTCTGAAAATTAAAATTGTAAACATATTTGCAAGTAACACCCTGTGAATAGTTTATGATGGGAGGTACATATTGCTTATGTATCACGTACCTAATAATGATATTGGCATTCCAGCACACAGGGTCTATTCTGGCTCTAACATTGTTCAACGTATATTTATTAGTTTTACATGAAATGTTCAACTCAAAACAATGGTTGGCAAGAAAATATTTCACTGCTTAGAAAATTTCTCTCAAAACTTCCCCCATTATCCCAATTAAATTTCCATTAACACGCCAGTGATAATGCATATTAATTTAGGTGCATAAAATCATGTGACTGATAAATTAGGAAACTTCTCTGATTTAATTATAAACTGTGTTTTTGTAGTAAAAGTCTTATTCATTTTGTTCTTACCAGTTTCCACTGTATGAGTACACACAGGCTAAGCCAGACATTTAGTAGTGAGTCATCAGATATTAGTGTGTACACTCATAAAACTTGTGTTTAAGTACCAGGAAAACATCCAGTAGCCACTTGTCTTAAATCTTAATGCATTCAGAGAAAGTACTTGTTTAAAACATTTTTCAAATAACGCATTTAACTTTTTTCTATTGCATAGAAGTTCCATTCCACTTATGGTAGCTTGCTAAATATGTGAGTTGTCTCATCGTATGTGTTTCTAGAAATTTCATTGCTATTCTGCATTAAGCAAATTGTGATTAATGATATTTATTCAATGTTTATACTGTTGACCTCATTATTGAGAAGCCATTTCACTGTCACCTTCATTGATTGAATATTTCTATGCCATGTTTTATCACATTGTCTTGTTCAGTACATTACCCCACGCAATAATCATTACTTGTGTTCATAAGCGAGTGGAATTTGTAGTAACCATGATTAAACTTAAGTTGCATGTACATATTGAAAGGTAACATTTCATGGTCTTTGGTTTAAATACATACCTTGACTTCATCAGAAACAGGCCTATGATTTGGCCTAGAAACATCCGGGGGGAGAGGTGAGGAATTGATCCTATCTAATTCAGTCAGCAAAAGACTGAGTTCATCAACATGACTGCCAGGTCTATGAAATGGCTCTAAGCAATTTGACTGCACTCTTTGTACACTCGAAATACCAGCACCAGGCAAAGGCTCATTAACATCTCGGTCCCTACTATTTTCCCATGACATTCGTGGTGATGTGTCTCGACTACCTCTGTCACTGGTGCCATAATCAGCATGCACCCCCGAGCCACTCGAATCCCTCATTGTCCTGCGAGCACTACTTTCAAATTCAGACCCATATCTTTCCTTCCCAAAGTTACTATGTAAAGCCAAGTGTGATATGGATTCTGGTGTTGTCACAGCACTTTGTTCAGAACCTGATTCGTCCACATTTTGGCACGCCCCTTTCCATCCACTTTCCCCCTTCTCACACAGGATAATTTCATTTTTCATTCCTCTTCCTTGGTTCGATTCAGGCGAGTAGCCTAAGGAATGAAGGTCTTTTGATGCAATGCCCTGCAGAAACCCTTCCAAAAGATCAGGCGATCTGTCACCAAGATTTTCGTCATCATTTTGATGAGAAGTATGGCCTGGGGGTGTGGGTGGCGTTAATTTGATCAGTCTAGGTGATAGCACTAGGGGTGGGCTGCTCATAGCTTCTTCCATTGATGTCAGATTTACATTCATTTGTCCAGCACCTGAAATTGACATTCATTTATTAAAATTCATCCCTCAGCTTTTAACAGCTTCATCCTTCCATTAGTATTTCTATCATGAGATATGGTTTAGAGTTCTTGCAAATTTACTTCATATCATTGACATAAGTATATGATTTATTCACCCTTAATATGTCAAGAAACAATATTTGATGTGGGATGGAAACATTATATGATGTGGGCTAGGAAGATCTACTTGTGGAACTAGTGGAGATAGCATTGATTTATTTGTATATTTTAACACAAATGCAAGCTTTTTGATTTTTAATGGCAAAAATGTAGATAAAACTGGATTTTTTAGTTTTCACAGAGCAAAGCAGTTCACACAAAACATTTGAACATGCATTACATAAATGCCAGGTATACTGGTCTACCACTGTAACTCCCAAGCCATTGAAATTTTTTCATAGACAATCATGCAATGAAATACTCTTATTTTCATGATCATCTAGTTAGCTGGATGGATGTGGAGCTACTTCACTATGGATCTAATAATGTGGTTTGCAAGGAAGGTGTTAATTGTGAGAAAGTCTAAGAGAAGCCATGCCCAGCCTTGCAATTTACAAGCCATCATTTTTAGGAAGATCATTTCATTTAAAATTATTTTCCAGATTTCTGTCCTTTTAAATGAATCATACAAATTACCATCAAATTAAAATATAGAAATGTCTGCAAATTATCATTCAGCCAGTCATGAAGCACTGTAGCAATAGTAGATAACTAGGCATGAATGCTGTTTCAGATACTCTGATGATAATAATAATGCAAACGTATTAAAAACAAGATGTGTATCATGAAAAAAATTATATAAATTACACAAATCATTATTATTATTATTGTAGCCAATGAAAATAAAAAAGTCATTGCTATCATCAAAGAGTTATGAATTTAAAAGAATAAACAAACTAAAAACATTACTGTAGAAAATAGGCATATACATTTTACGTCTATAGGTTAGATGTTACATATAATTCACAAAATATTGCATAATATCCTTTATATCTAAAAGGAAATGTAAAATATAAATGGAAACTATGCGATCAAGGTATGCTTTCATTTTCCTTCTGTCAATGAAATGCCATTAATATACCATTGCTATTTAATACTAAATCTGCTGACATCAGTGTCATCACTATTCTATCACTCAAATCAAATTTGAAAAGTAAATACTATACTATAAAGTATAAGCTGCATTATGATAATGAATATTTATTATATGCATTCTTTATATGGCTCATAATTGAAAAATATTTCTAAAAGAATATTTGTTGTGTGATATCACAGGTCAATGAAGTTATCAAAAATATTCTTAATTCTCATTAATTTATCTACATTATGGGTCATGCATCTTTATCCAATGGAAATCTTATAAAAATATATAATATTGCAATATTTGTAAAATTTGAAATATTTTCATATTACCTTAAAGTTAATGAATCATAGTGTAAAAAATGCTAAAACAAAATTTCATTTACTAGCTGATAAAACTATTTTTCCCTTTTAGTAAACAAACAAAAAACTTTTAGTAAAGAAACAACAAACTTTTAGTAAACTCTTGAATGACATTGGGAGTAACAATAAGGTTTACTACATTACCAGGAAAGATGTATCTACATATTTCCTAAGAGCTCCACTGCAAGACTTTGAATCCATGCAGAGAATTTCCAAGAATAAGGAAAGAGATAAGGATATACAGCAGAATATCTAAGCACTTAAGTCTTTCATAGATACAGAGATAATTTGTTCCAAGTGTCAATTTTCTCTTATCAGTATGTAATACCACAAATGAAAAACCATTATTCAACATCTCTGATTGGACAGAGATATTTATGTTCATTATGCGTACCATCAAGTCAGTGTGTTCAGATTTTATTAGTTGTTATCCCAACAGCCATACATTGTGGTTTCTTTCACCATAATATCCTGTTAAATCAAATTTCCCAAATCAAATTAATGATGATAAAATCATTAAATGTGTAACATGGCATCTGCAATCATTTTTGACAACACAACTTTATGGAAAAATTAAGTTGAAAATCCAAGGCCACTGTAATTATTTAGGGAGGCTAATTCATGTAAATAATGAAGGATACTTTTGTGGGAATTTTTTTCCAGATATGATCATTAATGTTTCTTTAAATATTGATGACGAAGCTGTTAACCATCATGACTGCTTTTACTCATTTAGAGCCCATTTGATACAAAGAGAAGGCTGATCTACTTATCAAATAGGTTGCAATGTTTGCATGTATATGCCATATTTGATGGCATGTAAGACACATTTTTTACCAAAATCATGGTTAAAAAATCACCTGCATCATATACATATAAACTATAAACACAGTATTCAACCCAAAGGTCGGTTGAGTAGGTGATGGTAAAGTTCACCCAGTGCTAAGCCAACGGCGAGTGAATATTCACGCATCAGGGTAGGGGAGGTCAGTTCCTTTTCCTGTGCCGGTTATGGTTTCCCAGGAAGATCTGGTACTTGAAAAATCACATAGCTGGGGTGGAGCTGCAGAGTCCCTTGCCCGGGAATCGAACCCAGGACCCTCAGTAGTCCAACACTCTATCCCCTGGACTACCGTGACCCACCTTATACAAATATGTGATATTTTAAACTCCATGGGTTTTTCATTCAATACTGAATGGTGACCCCAGATAGTCAGTACTCCTCTAATTTGACTCCATTATATTTAGATCATTACAAATACATAATACTAATTATTCAATTGAAGAATGCCGTAGTTGAGATTGTTATTATAAAACTCATTGCTATTATGTGATAAGACTATCATGTTGCCTCCTTCTACAATGTTAAAAGGGATGTGAGTGATATATTGAACAAGCCTGGCCGTATTTTATCACAACTGATCATAACAAAATAGCATTGAGCAATGAACTATGACTTATGTTGGTGTGGTGTACTGTTATCGCACACACTTCAAAATTTTCCTTGGGTGTGCCCTACTGAAATGAGGGTTTGTCTTAATGCCAGTGCATTTTATATGCTATTAAATATGGTATGTTACATACGTACGTGTATAAGCATAGACCATGAAGATAAGTGGGAAGTGGCACAGTATGGAACAATGCTAAGCAAGGTACTATCAGTTTGTTGTGTACTTAAGAAATGGGCCAAATTGGCATAGTTTAAGATGCACGCCACTTTTACCAAACACCACCCCACTTTGGTATTTGCCCAACCATAGCATGAATAGTAAGTACCATAAACTACCAAAAGTGCCCTTGCGATGAAAGGGCATGAAGAACTGCAATAACAATAGTTAAATATGGTGCTTTTTAGGTTTTACAAGCAAATAAAAGGACTACAAAGTCAGCCTATTGTAAATTTTTCAAATCTAAATTGAATTATGAACTTGAATGACAGAATGCTTTCTTATCGGAAGCTATTCTATTTTGGAAATTCATATCATGGTCATAATGCAAGTACCTAATGTATAAATTAGCGCTCTTCTAATTAATCCTAATTTTTTGTTAGCTTGTCCACCTATTCCTTGTATATGTTTCACTCAGGAGAGAGGGTGAGTAAGGGTAACACCTAAGTATTTTATGAAGTCCACACTTCACATCTTGTGTTCCTGATGCATCAGGCACTTGGGAGGGAATTACTCTTTTTCCAAAAATTCATCACAATGCACTTTTTTAAATTCAATCCTAATTGACAAGTGTTGCACCAGTGTTTTCAGCTAGTTTATGTTAACTAGTTTTGGCATCCATCCAAAATAACTTTTTAAGTTTGACGAGAAATTATGTATAAACTTATCAATTAGCTGTGATTGAATAACTCTGTACCTTCTGCATTTGGTGAGTTACTTTGATCCAATGTTCCGGGTTCTTCAGATCCTGAAAACTTCCCATAATCTGATGTCATTGCCTGAAATTTGAAAATGGACTCATTATAGTTTTTTATCTGTAATGTTAATGTTGTGTTTCCTAACGATATATGTTTATAATTAACACTAAATTCACTGATACCATTTCATACATTCAAAATTATATCTCACAAATGAGCTTTCAATACATGTTTACCCAGTATAATTTAAGAAAACCAAAACAGAATGTTCAGGAATGTGCACTAGGGCATCAGAGCTTCATATTAATGAATTGTCTTACAGTTAAATATCTTACTTTTTCTATTTGAAATCAAGTACTATTATAAGATGCTGTTAACCTATTTCTATCATACTATCTCATTCAATGAACAATGATTTATCCAGAATTAACCTTTGAAAAATCCATTTTTAAATTTAATTCATTAAACTATCCATTAAGTTAAAGAAACTAAATTTTTAATTTGAGTTTGTGTGAATTCAAGAAAGTTTGACTTGCAAGAATGCACTGGGCAAGTAGAGGTCAGGATGTTCCATCCTCAAATCTTACCATTTTCGATTCAATTTGAGCCATCCTTGATTCCAACTTCCTTTTTAACTCTGCATCATCTCCCAGGAATAGTTTCAACCCTAAGCCTAACTGTGGTGGCTGGCTAACTTTCCCCAAATTTGATTGAGGAGAAGAGTCCCTGTCAGTTAGTTCATAGTTATGAGCAGCATTAAGTTTATCTGTCATATAAGCATTGTCAATAGGTAGGTCTTCCAAAATGCCATATCTATCAGCAACATCCTCTTGGCCATCAGACTTTTTCCCCCTCAGCATTTTTGACAAAAAGCTTATTTTCCTTCTTTTTTTCTTTACCTCACTCTCTTCTAATAGAGGCGAGGCAGTCAAAACCTTTTCCTTTTGACTATTTTGTCGGATGAAAGTGCGCTCGCAGAGCACATCCTTGGAATTGACCTCTTCACTTTCACTCTTCTTTTTGTCTTTGTTCCTCTTTTCTCTCCTGGCCGTTCTGAATTCTGATGTTCTCTTCATTATTGAATTCCTAACCGACGATCCCGACTGACTAGTATCATTCAAACTGATTACTTTCTCTGCTCTTTGACTGTTGTTTTGCCTGTCCTTTGCATCCAATTGCGAGGACACTTGCTTGTGTTTCAATTTTGGCTTTTCACTTTTATCCGATGGGGAAACTAAACCCTTATCGGATGATGGCAGCAATTGTCTTTCTTTTTTAGGCATTTTGTCTGCTCTGCAAATCCCATCAAATATTTTAGAATCCTTTGACACAAGAGATGTTAAAAATCTTCGGGCCTTGACCTTTCCTTCATGAGTTTCACTTGGTTTCACACTCTGATGCCCTGTGATTTCTATGTACCTGCTCAAGTCATTTTCTGCCACATAGTTCTCATCCACACAGGAGCTTGGATGGATTTTGTCCCAGTCCTCTATGGCCAAGGTACTCAGTTCTTCCATGTGCTCTTTCGCCTGGACTAAATCTTTCTCTTTACTTTCACACAGCCTTGCAGGTGGAATCTCATGATCAATCACCGGTAAACTATACTCTGCTGGAATGCCATGGATTAGATGATCTTCCACTTCAGGAGGAACTGCTTCACTCTTCAAATCCTCATTTTCATCGTCCGAATCAGAAATGGTGAGCTCTTTTGGTGATTCTTTGGTTTGATCAATGTATTTGTCCAGCATATCATCCATGCTTCCACTTTTCCTTTGGTATAAACTACAGCTCCTGGAATCCATAGTGTGTGCCGCATTCTTTGGCCAATGAGCCTAAAGTATGAAAACTATATTAATGTAGGTACAGATTTATAAATTATGTAGTTCATCATTATTTGAAGCACTGCATTTCAGATAAGTTATGAGCAACTTATAAAAATTGAGCTTTAAAGAGTGTAAACATTTTTTACTTCAAGCAACTGAGGAGCGACATCATTTGAGTGTGTCATTGAGCTTTCTTGAGCATTGTTGAGCATAAAAATTGAAAATCATGCAGAATGGATAGAATTGAATCAGTATGAATTTTCTCCAAATGTTATAAATAATGTAAGTAGCATAAGATGTTACTAACTACATGTAATTAAATAACTTAAATTAAATGAATTACATACCAAACTTCATTTTCAACTCAAATGTTGGTATGGATGTTAAAATTTCACCTTTAAAATTTGTTCATAATTTGCATTAAGAAGCAGTATGCTAATGAATTAATTGTTAATAATAAATTGAAATTGGCTGAAATGAATCAAACTAAATTTCTTTGATTTAATACATATTGAAAAGGAATGAGTTGAAATTTTTCATTAACGCATACTGTGCAAGTAAAATTCACTCACTCAAGACATGTGATAATTGTGTTTCATAATTGACATCCCAACCTGTGATATCTGTCTTTTTGTGAAAGAAGCTTCAGAATCCATGAGATAATTGGTAAAACAGATTAACTATTGTAAATTCTCACCTTTTTTTCCTCTTCTGATGATAAGTTAGTTAATGAATAGCGAAAATACTTAGTAGATGGACGAAGAGGAAAGACACTTGTGGTACTAGCAGATGTGGGAGATTTCGATCCATTGGTTTGAGGTGATTTCACTGGGAGTTTTGTTGAGGCAACCAAAGCCTTCACCCACGATGCATGATGCTCAGCTTCTTTGGTTCTCTGGCAAGAAGATGTCAGCATTGCTATTTCAATTTACATGACTGATCATGTCCATTTAAATTATTCAATTTAGTACATCTCTTAAATTAACAAATTAATCGTAAGGTTTATTTGGTCAATTCTTTTTGATGGATAATTGTTGACACTGTCAACTGACCAAAATATGAACATATTATTGTTCCAGTGCATCCTGATCAGATTCACACAAACAATGTACAAGCACATGAATAGATCTTTTGGGACACTAGACCTTCAAATTTTTTAATTGATTTCTTCATTCATTTCATTTATTGATACCACTTTTCCTTTCAATTTAATGATACCATTGCACCCTTGAAATTGAAGGTAGCTTAGGCTGTGCATTGTTACAACGATATCCTAAGCCAATACATATCTTTATGAAGGAGAAATTACTCCAATACCAGAATTTCTTCTTCATAATTTTCTTAGCTTACGATATCTTTCTAACAGTATTTTGCACTTTCAATCTTATGGTGCCGCACTTTCCCTCAATCTTAATTAGTCATCTCAAACAGCCCTGTAGAGTCAGGAAAATTCCATAGAGGTAGTAGATTTGATGACCGGGAAAATGCTAAGGGCAACCTCTCCTTGTTAGAAATGAGGCAATGATTGTTTTATCAATTAGATCACATTTGGCATATGCCGCAAGTATTTGGGATCCTTGGGAGAAAATCTGGCAAAAAAAAAATCAGATCAAGTCCAGAGAAAATCCACCAGATTCATAAAAAATATTTATAATAAGAACACAAGTGTAACAGGTCTCTTAGGGGATTTAGGCTGGGAGCCACTTGAAATACAAAGAGAATAAGCGAGACTTAGACTTTTAGAAAGATTCAGTACCAACAAGTTTAACAATGACACTAAAGGAATATAATGGCCCCACTCTACTTAGGAAGATCAGACCACAAAGGTAAAATAAGGGAGATAGATTCCAATACAGATAGATTCAAATACTCATTCATTCCCAGAACAATCAGAAATCATAATAGTAAGAAACCGAAGTCCCTTTAGAAATGTTAAAAACATAAGTTGCAAGTTGGAACAAAATTAAAAATTCAACGATTATTTATTATTAGGTAATCTACCGGTTAAGGTAGGTTTTTTTTTGGAATTAAATTCAACGATATTAGGTTGAATATTAGGTAGGTATTAAATGTAGGTGCATGTGTATGTTTGTTGGTAGTTTGTGTTTGCATGTGTGTGAAGTGGAAGGGTTCTTGCATGAATGTATACCATGTTTGGTTAGCGGACTATAAATTTGTGGCTTCTGCATGCGATTTTTTTTCTTTCTAAATTACGGGTGGTGCCCTAAAACCCCCCCGCCGCACGCCCTCGCGGTGGCTTGCGGGGTATTGAGTAGATGAGATGTAGATCAAGTGGCTGACAAATGGAGGGACAGAGTGTCTCATGGGATACGAAGATCACCACTCAACTAAAAGGAACGTCGGTTTCATTAGGAATTCACATTTCACATTTCAAATTCTTGACTTATTCAAAAGATAGATTCACTCCCGTTTGTAATATTTCCCGTACATGTTTTATAAGTGGGCCAATCTGACCATGGAATATAACGCACGTACGTATGGCGTCATGATTTTTTTAGCGTCCAAGGCAAATGTTCACACCCAAACCCACCACTGACAGATGAATTGTGGCCATGATCAGCCGCGAAATTAAGGTTTCTTGAGGCCTACTTCATAACCGTCGCATTATTGTTTCGACAATCATTATCGTGATTGTCCAATGGGTTCAGCATAGGTAAAAGGAAGCGTTTTAGAAAGTTTACAGCAATTATAGTATACATTTCAAAGGACGGAATAAATTTCTACTCATTCGGAGACGTTTTCCAAAAATTTTCAAAATAATTTTGCATTCTTCCGAAACCCATCCCCGTCATATTACGATTACTCGTATAGTCGACCTGGTAAACTGATATTGCATTCATATGCCAACAGCTTCCTTCCTATAAAAAGAGACGTTTCAGGCGTGATATGGTGGAATATCATGATTAATTAAAATTGGCAATTTTCCACAAAAATAAAATTTTTATTAATACGACCGGTTTCAATGTAACTACATCATCTGAAGATGACGTAGTTACATTGAAACCGGTCATATTAATAAAAATTTTTATTTTTGTGGAAAATTTCCAATTTTAATTAAGCTTCCTTCCTGTTCAATCCGAAGAAAATTGATGTCCCCAATCAATGGCATTTTACCGAGAGCTTCCCCTATCTTGGTACGGGATAGGTCGAAGAGAGCAGTTTGCACGAAGTATTAAAATTCTACATTTTTTACACATTACAAATACATTGCCTTCTACATAGGTACAGTGTACTATGTTTCTAGGTAATTTCAGGCGTTCCGGAGTCAAATGTGCCTCGAGTCTATCATGCATGTCTGTAGTAAATTTCTACCTGCTGAAAACTCGTTAAAAGGCACCCTGCCAAGCACACCGTCATTAGGAGGAACCTCAACCTCAGACCCCAGTTCTCCACGAGTTAATCATGCTCTGCCCTTTCCAAGAGAGAAAAAGGATGTTCAGGGTCAACGACTAAAGATAAAATGAAGAAATCAGGGTATCCGTGTACCTGGAAAACTCGAGAGAATAATAAGGTAGCTGTTCTTGAAATCTCGGCATGTGAAACATTTTACGCAGTTTAGTTCCCCGCCTTTCTTTTTAAGATGCGTTAAAGAGATCCTACTAAATCGCCCCTTATTGGGCATCTTTTGTTCCCTTCGCATCCCTACTTGATTCGAATCTCCACAAATATATGGGTATTAGAATCGAGGTGTAAATAGGGTATATGATTAAAATTTTTGTACACATTTCAATTTTGAATAGTTGTACCTTTAAGAAAAAATTTTAATTTTGTTCTTCTAATCCTCGGTGAACTACTCATATAAAGAATTCATCCTGGAGATGATTACGTCTATCTAACCATTACGTCACATGCAGAGGGAACATTGGGCTATTGTTGACTCAAAATACGTAACAAAGAAGCATAATTTACCCCGACTGGGTTCGCGTTGTTTCTTTCTCAGAATATGAAATTCGTAATACACTATTTCTTGATTTGAATGTTTACAGCTTCAATAATTTTGCCGCGTTTCTGGATTTACGACGACCTCACCTTGTTGACTATTTGAGCTAGTAAATTGATGTTTAAACGTGAAATGGAGAAGAAATGGCCCACATTCGGAATTCACCCAACCAATGGAAAAGGTTTGGGAGTTCAACTACATCTACATAACACCCCACAAGACGCCACAAGGGTGTCTGACGGGGGTGTTAGCTCACCACTCGTTAAAGAGAATAAAAACCACATGCAAAACCAACAAATTCATGCCAATCTACACCCAAAGAGGCGTATATATTCATCCAAGAACCTTTTTCACTTACATGTAAATGTACGTGCAAATGCATTTAACAACAGCTCCGCATTATCGAATTCAACAAAGCACCAGGAGAAATACCTGCTAGAACATTGAAGGAATTAGCTGAAGATATTGCCCCGTTTTTTAGAAAGTATTTTTAAAAATAAACCGAAGAAGGCTTAATATCTCGCGACTGGAAGTTAGCCCATAAAACTTCCACTTATTAAGGCGGCGATAGAGAGAAACTAACAAATTACGACCCTTTTCTTTAAAATCGATCTGTAACATATTAGAACACATTACTGTCTGTAATAAGGGAGCCTTCGATCATACGAATATACCGCATGTCTACGTAGCGTTTGATCTTATCCTGACTTGAAAATCGAATGCCTTTATTATTTCTATTGTGACTTCGATTTAATACTATTATGATTCCTGATTGTCCAGGGAAAGAATGAATATTTGGATCTTCTGTACTGGAGTCTATCTCCCTTACCTTATCTTGGTGGTCCAACCTACCTAAATAACATGGGGGCATAATAATTACTTTAGTGTCATCGTTAAACTCGTTTGTTCTGAACCTTTCTATAAGTCTGCCTCATTTTTTCTCTTCGAATCTAAAGCGGCTCCCAGCCTAATTCCTCCAAAAGGTCTGTCACACTCGTCTTCTTGTCGTAAAAACTTTTGACGAATCCGGCGGATTTTCTCTAGACTTCGTCAAATTCTTTTAGCCACACTTTCTCCCATGGGTCGAGGAAAAAACGACATTTTAAATCTATCCGTTCTGCTATAAATTTCCTTGATTTTTCGTTGGTGATCTGATTTAGTATAGTCAGTCGGGACCTGTAATAATCTTTTATATTCTCAGATAAGTAACCTGCCACAATTTCACGCAGTAAATTTAACCGGTCTTTAAGTCTACGGTCAGCTAGTGGCTCACATCCTTATTCTTCCAATAGTTTCGTGACACTGCTACCTTGTTCATAGCAACTTTTTATAAACCTAGCTGCCCTACGTTGCACTTGATCAAGTTCCAAAATTAAGCCTACCTCGTGAGAATCCCATACACCTGCAGCATAGTCAAGGCGGGGCTTAACTAGCGTGAAACAAAGAGCTCCTTGACCCTTTAATTACAATTTCCAAGTATCCTTTTTATGAATCCTAACTTTTTATTTGCTCTTCCGCAAATTTCACGAATGTGTTTCCCCAGGACATATCTGTAGTTATCGTAACACCCAACTATTTTACCGATTCTACGTGTGTTTTCGATTGAATACTCTTTCTCCAGAATTTGCGGCGTATTATTAATGTGGCCCAACTAGAGTGAAAGAACACCTCTCTTTTACTTTCTTATTACATTTCCCCCACCACCCGTTTAATGAAGCAGTTTTTTTAAAGCGCATCCGCATATTGTCCTGATATGTACTCCCTATGAAAGCGTGGTATTTGAACTACCCCTAAATATTTAACTTGATCGACCTTAGTTACCACTGAAACCTCTATTTCACCTTTTATGTCCTGCTTGCCACTTGCTTTGTTCCAAAATTTAAAAACTGCGCATTTGCCTATGTTAAGTACTAATCCCCAACCCTTGCACCAATCCGATACTGTGTCCAAGTCTAGAGAGTAACTCGTAATCTGATGGGCCCCTTATTTCTTTGTATACCACCGTGTCGTTTGCAAATAATATTGAGGTTGCTGCTAACGTATGGGCTTAAGTCATTGATGTATATTAAGAATAGAAGTGGCCCTACTACACTTCCCAGACATTATATCCAACTCCGTTGAACTCAACCAATTGATGACTATTATTTGTTTGCGACATGACAAGAAATCTCTAAACCAATTTATCATTTTCTCATTGATACCATCGCATTTAAGTTTGTGTAGCAATTTATTGTTAGGGATTTTTCCGAAGGCTTTCTTTAAATTCAGAAATACTGCACTAACGTACATACTGTTTTCTCCCGATCTGAGTATACCGTGAACAAAAAGACCCTATTGTGTTTCGCAAGATCGGCTCTTCCTAAATCTCTGCTGGTTGTGGATCAGTATCTTCCTGCTATCGAGAAATATCATAACGTTATCGACAATAATGTGTTCTAATATTTTACAGGAGACCGAATGTTACAAAGAAAAGGGTCGGTAATTGGTTGGTTTCTCTCCATCGCTGTCTTTATAGGTGGGAGTTATATGGGCTAGTTTCCAGTCACGAGGTACTGAGCCTTCTTTAATAAATTTCAGAAAAACACTTTCTAAAAACGGGGCAATATCTTCAGCTATTTCCTTTAATATTCTAGTAGGTAGGTCTTTCGTACCTCGTGCTTTGTTGGCTTTGAGACTATGGAGCTGCTGTTCTATTACCTTCTTGGTTAGTGTCCTTGGTTCCCAGGGTGGCTGTAGAACCTCGTTTGGTGGAAAAGTGAAGAATCAGGCGTGATATTGTGGAATCGAGACATAATGAAAACTTTGTTGCAATTTTCCACAGTTAAAACTTTATTGCCGACCATGGTTTCGATACACTGTATCATCTTCAGGTGAATTCATACCTGAAGATGATACAGTGTATCGAAACCATGGTCGGCAATAAAGTTTTAACTGTGGAAAATTGCAACAAAGTTTTCATTATCTCGTTTGGTGGGTTTGTATATTTTTTGTAGACGGTCTGAAAAAACTTATTCAAAATATTTGCCTTTTTCGCGCTATCTGTAATAATTTCACCGCTTTCCGTCTTCAAAGAATGCACAGTTCCACGGAATTTTTCTTTATATCTCCTTTTCTCTACTAAATTCTTCCTTCAGTTATTATTCAAGATTCCTTGCATTTGTAACTCTAACACTCAATTGCTTGAAAAATTAAAAATTAAGTCAGCACACAATTTTTTATTTATTTTCGCGAGCAAACGTAGAATCTACAAGTTCGCAGATGCTACATATTCGGGGAATCATTCTCATCGGGGTATCTACATTGTACCATATGGTAGTCTTCGATCCAAAGGAAAAAACGCGATGCATTGCTGGGATGGATTGCATTCCCAATTAAAAATCTTGGACGACAGGGCCGGATTCCCTGAAAACTCGGGAACAGCATCCCTTTTCTGAATCCCGACAATATTTGGCAAGTATTAGAAGAGCCGTGTTCGGATAAAATGAATTTTCGGGGGCTTAAGAGTGTGAATCCCGGATAAACTACTTAAAATAGTCTAAAAAATTTCATTTTATTTTTTACTAGCAGTACTTCAGCATGGCACAGGCAATCACACGTGTGTTCTAAACATCTGGTATTTTCCCGCCAAATCATCTAGTTAAAATCTCTTGTATTTCATACCATATCAGATTCTCCATGACTTCCTCACGGAAGAAGAGATGGTGAAGCTGATGTAGAACCTAAGAAGGTATGTTAATATCACTGTAAAAGAGAGCTCTTTCTCATTTTTTATAATTTAACCTTCCGTTCAAATATGATTCCCAAAATATTTTCTGTAAAAATCTAAACACACATACTTACTTATTACGAGAGCTGTTCATTCCGAGTAATCATTCATTTTTATTCGCACAATCCATTGTGAAAAAATTCAAAGTTATATAATCAGTATATGTACTGTATATTAAAGCTACTGCGTCAGCTGTTGCTATTAGAAACGTACTCAGTTTGCCTACGGCAAAGCTGAAGGAAACACGCGACGAGCAATTCGCTGCGAGTCAAATCAATTTAACTTGTACCAAATTACATTCGTTACACAGCGAATCAACAATTAAACAAATTAAATTGGGTATTTAAATTGAAACCTATATTTTAAAGTTTTGCCCAGTAAACTGTGCGAATGAAAACTTAATGAACGCACCTCATTCAACGGTCCTCGTGTAACGTTAGCTTTGAACAGAGGAGCAAATTGTAACGCTGTAAAGGAGTACGATTCGGTTTACGAAAGAGGATAGGCGGGGACGGCGTTCTTATGTACAAACCACTCACACGTCAGGGGAGACGTGAAATCTCACCGCTGCTCAGTTCACATGCTCCTCCTTCCTTCCCACTCCTTTCCATCGAGTGAATGCACTCGGAAACGACCGAATAAATGGAAACAAAAGCCTTTGCCGTAACACAGCCATGCCTCTTCAACCGGCAGTCCGCTTTAATCGCCGTGGGGGCCATTCATTCATTCTCCATTACGTGAAGTGGGAGTCCAAAGGTTTCTTCTGAAAGTGAGCAATCCAGACGAGCCTTCAATTGTTTCGCTTTCGCTTGAGGGGTGTGTGCCGGGGTAGACTACTCCTTGCAGGCAGGACTAAAATTGTAGATGCATATTGGCGCCGGGTATCCACGGGATTCAACCGCGTATTCACGTCGGGTTGAGAAACAGGAAGTGAATCTGGGTTTCCTAATTAGTAGTCATTAGGGGAGGCGACCGTTGGCTAAGGTCATTTGCCCCATTAGGAATCGGTGGAAAATTTGGTAGGATGTTCAGGGAATTGAAGGAGGATGGAGAGAAACCCAGCGTCGGCATTAGCTTACTCTTAACGAAAGGCGCGTAGGAATCGAGAGCTTGATATACCATCCGACGGATGGGAGTCTCAACTTGAAGTGCTCTTATGTGCAGGAACCCACATAGGGTTCGGAATAACATTGCCACCGCCTGGATTCGAACCCGGGCACCCGGGACGGGAAGCAAGTACACAAGCCACCGTAACTCGGATCACTAAATGCCCGTGAGAAGTTCCAGACAGTGGTCACGAGGTATTTCAACACCATAAGTGCAAGTGATTCTTCACGTGGTGTTTATTCACGATTTATTTATATGAATGTATGAATCTGGATGAATGTATGCACAACTGTGGATTTGGGTTTGCATGTGTGTGTTAGTTTTGAATGCGGTTTTTCTTTTTTCCTTTTTTTGGGTGGTGACCTAACACCCCCCGCTACACGCCCTTGCGGCGGCTTGCGGGGTATTATGTAGATGAGATATGCCGGTGAAATATTAACTGCCTAAAAGATTGCGACTTAAGAAGAAAAAACTTATGCCCCTTAAGAGTTTAGATATCATCTCATCTCCAGCATATTTTAGGTTCGTATGTAATTTATTGGCCAATGTTAACAAGGCATTAACTTATAGAATAATGGCATAAGCGCAACGCGTCCAAGTTAATTGGAAACTAATGCTAGCTTCGATGCTTGCTTCAGTCAACATTCTCGAAGTTATGGCCTTCTTAACACTAATCACAATTTGGTGTTTTCAACAACGCAACCTATCGACCGAATTTAAAAGTTCAATATTTATTCCACAAATATAAGTTTTGACATTTTTCTTTTAAAAATTCCCGAAAATTAGCCTATGATTTCTTGAAATCTTCTTGTCGCAACTTTTAGCGAAAATGTGTAATATGTCAGACTACTCACTTTAACAGTCGCCGGCTTTGTCTATCTAAATGGTCGTTCATCTATTTACCCCCAGCTCCAGTCAATCCACGGTTAGTTTCTCACACTCTTTGTCAGATTTTCCGCTATTTGTTCAACGAATCAGTACCTAACTTCGGAAATCCACTAGAAGAAGTGTTTTGTGATGATTTTCCGCGTTTATAGTCCTCGTTTGATTCACGAGGTGCTACACATATAGGGGTTATAAACGCGGAAAATCATCACAAAACACTCCTTCGAGTGGTCCTGCCTCGTAAGACCATAATTCTCTTTCCATACTAGTTCGACTCAGGGTTTCACTGTACCCTTTCCGAAAATCCATGCCGTCTCTCGCCAACGACCTATCCTCGTGGGGCAAATGACCTCCAGAATCGATACCGTCTCCTTGAGCGAGGGAGAAAGCACACTGCTCTAACCATATTTAGGAACATACGCACATACTATTATGTCTATGGAAAGAAGAGACAAGATAGCGATCGACCTTGACCTCCGCTGTCGCGCCTCTCCAGCAGTTATTATCTAAATTCCTCGGACTGGTTTCTTAGATGTGGAATTAATTCAGTGGAGCATTATGATTCAGAAAGGAGATATTATTTGCATAAAGCAGCGAGTTCAACCCAATTCAGTCGACTAAAACATTCATTTCGACTACTTTAAGTATGGTATAGTAGGGTTCGTTTCGTGTTGCGACAAGGTTAAGGAGAAGATACGATGTGTCATTTAACTTTTTTTCTAAATTTTACTTCGATAAGACTCCCACCATGCTCTTGGCATAAAGGAAAACACAGTTTATAAACTAGTGGATATTGTGCGCTTCGCTCACCCTCCCCTTTCTCGCCATATTTTGAATAAGAAATTCGAAGAACTACATTCATAAGAATAATCATGCAAATCATATGGAAACTTTATAATAATATACATGAGACTTTTTTTTGGATGAATCGATATTCCCTTTTCAGTGACTATCTGTTGTTCTCCGGCCATACAAATATTTCATCTAAATCTACATTGGGAAGAGATGGGCGGAGTACGTTGAAGATCTCTATCAAGGGCCCGAACCACTTGAAGGTGACTTACTTAAAGAAGAAAGCGTGATAAAAATAGACGAACGGGGCCCGGAAATACTGAGAATTGAATACGACCGAGCCGTGTAAGACCTGAAGAACAACAAGGCATCGGGAGTTGATAAGATAAACGAAGAAATTATCAAAACACACAAGGCCAATTCAAATGATACCCTATTTGAAATAATGAAAGATCTACGACAATGGAAGACTACGTGAGGACTTCGAGAAGAGGGTAATAATTGCAATACTTAAGAAACCTAGAACAAATAAATGCGAAGAACACAGAACAGTGAGCCTGACTTCCCACGCACCTAAAATACTTAGTCGGATAATCAGCCGACCAATAGAAGGAACGGTAGAAGAAAGCCTCTCGGAAAACCAATTCGGATTCAGGAAAAACCGAAGAGCAAGAGAGGCAATACTCAGCTTAAGGGTACTCGTCGAAAAATTGAACCATGTAAACAAGCCATTATATGTGACATTCGTGGACTTGGATAAGGCCTTCGACCATGTCGAATTGAACAAAATGTTTAATATACTAGAAGCGCTCGGAATGGACTACAACGACAGAAGAATAATCCATCACCTCTGCAAGCATCGGGTAGCATACGCAAATGAAAAATGGAGGGAAAATAGAAGCCATAATAAACAAAGGTATTCGATAATGATGCAACCTCTCGCCAACACTATTCAACTTATCGTACGTGTGTCTAAGCACATCGAAGGAGTCGAGGTGAATGGCAAAGAAATTAACATGCTGCGGTTCGCAGACGACATCGCAGTAGCAGCAGAGACGCGAGAGGACCTGCAAGCAAACCTGAACACTATGGACTACTGGGGGAATATAATATGAGCGTCAACAAGAAGAAAACGAAAACCCTTTTGTGTGGAAGAGAGAAGCTGGATACAGATATCACAATTCGCGGAGTGAAACTAGAACAAGTGGAACCCTTCATCTTCTTGGGTAGCAGTGTACCTTGGGATGGAAGAAACTCGACCAACATTAAGCGAAGAATAGCCCAAGCTAAGAACGCATTCATGAAGATGAGGCAAATACTATGATCAAAAGAACCTAAGGCTGGAAACAAGGAAGCGGTTCGTCAAAACGTTCGTGTGGAGCATGGCACTCTACGGATAGGAGACATGGAATACTGGAAAAGTGGAACAACGAAGAATGGAAGCATATGAAACATGGTGCTGAAGAAGAATGCTTAAGATTACATGGACAGACAAAGTGGGGAACAATGAAGTATATGGAAGAGTCAAGGAGGAAAGGACCATATGGAGATCTCTACGGCAAAGAATAACTAAATAGATTGGCTATATCTTGAGGCACAATTGATTAATTAGAAATATAATAGAAGGAAATATTTATAGAAAGTTCCCGTGAGGATGGGCAAGAGACAAGTACATAGGGCAAATTAAGAAGGACGTAAAACAGGGAACCTATCAGAGTGTGAGGGAATCAACACCAAATACGGTAAAGTGGAGAGCTGCAGTAAACCAATCTTAGGACTGAAATATTGATGATGATGATCTACATAATACCCCGCAAAGCCGCTGCAAGGGCGTGTGGCGGGGGATGTTAGGTCACCAGCCATGCATCCACAATTCCAATTATGACCCTGATACACAAATGTTAGTTTCATCATGCACTGAACTTACATGCAACAATATTCAATGATAGGATACATATATTCAAATCATGCGAGAAAACTGTTATTTACTCCGGATTGCGTTGCGGTTTAGAAATGAGTGGGATCATTTAAAAATACATTTGTAGCTACACTGTAGGAAATATGTTATAAAATTATTTTTTTCCTAATACTCCACCTTGCAGAGGTTTTTTTTAAAACCGATACTGGTACTGGCGCACTTAATATCAAGGAGGAGCACAGATGTTCGAGGGCACTAAAATTTGATCACCAAGAAATAACTGGCGTTACGCCACTTCTAGGAGAAAGGTGTACATAGTCGATCTTTATCACTGACTCACCAGTGTAACCAACCTCGATGAGTTGAGAATGTATATCTCCAAGTAACTTGGTTGATGGCCCGTAGAGTTGACAGGAGCATTCTTAGATACAGTGACGGACGTTGCCGGAGCTATTATGAGAGAACCTTTGCAGGATGGTGGCAGTTCCACGGAAGGATGGGGCTGACTCTCGTAGTAGGTGAGCCGGATTCCTTCCAGGACAAACCAGTATCTACGCCAGCTGGAAACCAATCTCTGTAGGTTAAAGGTTAAAAAGAATATGTTAAAATACTTATGCTGCTACATAAACGGTTATTCGAATTATTTTGGCGACGAAAATCAATCCCTGACATTTTAATTTGTGATCATACTTAAAAATGTTACTGTGAGGTCTAAGAGATAGACTTACAGGTTTGAGATTATGCTTTTTCGGAATTATTTCTGACACACAAAAATAAAATCATGTGGTGGAGAAAGCGTTATGCGATTACGATTGGCTGTCAACAGGAATAGGGAAGGGAAGTGTCTAGTACAACAAAAGGAAGCTGGTAATTGCACATCTAACGTAAGCCTTGAAAATGATATGCTGAAGAATTTTAAGTGATAAAATAAGACATATGTCTACCTACATATTTCACTGCCGCCAGACTTACTTATGTTATTGCAATTGCTCTGCAATTGAAATAGCATCCCCTCCCCATAGTACCTTTTCAAACAACGTAAGAAAATACATAAAAAAAGTCCAAATTTGGATAAGGATTTGCATCTAACTTTTTATTATAACCAAGAAAAAGACAACTAGCGAATGAAGGAAAAACAGAAATATTTCAAACATAATAGGAATAGTGAAGAAGGATTTCAATCAAAATAATTAAATATTTACGGCTAATATTACAAATAAGCACAGATAGAAAGAAGCAATTAATTTGACCATGCATACCATATTTTAACGGGGGATGATCAGCAGGATGACCGGTCTACCTTAACCGATAGATTACTTAATGAGAACCGAATTTAACTCTTTTTTTTAAATGGCTGAGTCATTGATGGGAAAAGCAGCGTTACTAATTTGAGTAGCGCTGGCAACATGTTACTAGAGAAGAATGATGAAAGTAATTGGGATACACGTTTAAGGAAATATTCGAAGAGAGGATGAAAAAAAAAATTCCGTTGAGGATACTTACATGAAAAAGAAAACTAATTGGTTACATCCTAAGGCACGATTATGAAATGAAGACCATGACTGGAAACACAAATGGAAAATATTAGAGGAAGACCAATAGTAAATCGCGAGAAGCAGGTGTTGGAAGATATAAACGTAAGCCACCTTGAAGTAATGATAAGAATGGCAAGGAACTAGATAGCTTGCAGTGCTGCTACAAACAAATCATCGAAGTGATCGCTGATGATGGAGTTCAACCACAGTAAACAAACATTTCCGTTTGCTGTGGTAATTAACTCGGATAAGATAATGGCCGAATGAAAGAATAGTAGGCGATTAAACCGATAACACATTCCTAATAATGTTTTAAGTATATATACATACACAGATATATATATATCAGGCGGATTGCGGTGGTCTAGCGGGTAGAGCGTTGGACTGCTGACCGGAGGGTCCCGGGTTCGATTCCCGGGCAAGGCACTTTGGGCTCCACCCAAGCTAGTTGATTTTTCGGGTACCAGATCTTCCTGGGAAACCATAACCGGCACAGGGAAAGGAACTGGCCCCCCTACCCTGATGTGTGAATATTCACACGCCGTCGGGCTTGGTATATGGGTGAGCTCTACCATCACCTACTAAACCGACCTTCGGGTTGATTACTGTGTTTTATATATATATATTATTAGTATACGGTAGTCTACCGGTTAAGGTAGGTTTTGGATGGACACAACCACCAAATAAACATTCTGTGGCTCCCAACAAAACACAATCTAGCAACCCATTCTACATTAGGTCCCTCTTCATCTCTGCGTACTTCCTTCCTCCCTTCATCCCGTCCAACATCCCTATCCTGTTCCTGCCCTTTCCTCGTCTGCCTAAAATTCTCCCCTCTATTAGTCTTCAACATCCCACTGCCGATCAATTCAACCATTTTTTCCTGCCTCCATAGGATTTCTCCCGAAACGTATTTTTATATACATATATGTATGTGTGTGTGTGGGGGGGGGGTCGCGGTAGTCCAAGGGGTAGGGCATTGGACTACTGACCGGAGGGCCCGGATTCAATTCCCAGGCAAGGCACTCTGGGCACCTGCAGATATACCCAATTTGTGATTTTTCGAGTACCAGATCTTCCTGGGAAATCATAAGTGGCACAGGGAAAGGAATTACCCTAATACCCTGTGTGAATTTCCCACGCCGTCGTACTTAGTTTTGGGTGAACTCCATCATCACCTGCCAAACCGACCTTCGGGTTGATTAATGTGTTTGTGGTTATGTATGTGTGCAGCACCTTATACCCTGATGAAAGTGGCTGCGACCGCCGAAATATAAAAATGAGTTACGTTGGCCTTATTCCTTTTTGAACTTCTCATTTATAGTGTGCATCAAGAATAAGTGAACGCCATAAATGAGCTATCTATACAAAATTCATATTAGATGTTTTTTTATTTTTTCTTAGAAAGAAATTTTCCTTGAACGGGAGTAGAACCATAATATAATTTAAACTGAGAATTGAGATAGTGATATCAAAAAAAATACCGAGAACCGCATTCAAATGGAACTCACACCAATTCAAAATATTCTGGGGAAAAAGGAACTGAGTTCCTTTAAGGAGAGCTCTCAAGGAAGGCTCTCAGTTTCTTCTTTCCCGTAGGAAAGGTGGTAATATGTCCACCGATTTGGAATAGATGCGAGTTTCATTTGAATGTTTTTCTCTGCGTTTTATTCGCTAGCGCTATCTTGCTTCTCCATTTAAATTATTATTCACATTCGTGAGACTTTCCTTCAAGATATATATTTTACAAGATGTCCAATGAATTCGAGAATTATTAATTTTTATCAAATATTCGGGAAATTTTGAGGAAAAAGGTCGAGGGTACCACATAACGTCGGGATTTTGATATGGGAATCGGAAATTCATGCCGATAATGAAGTTCCTTTCAGTGGTGACATAAGTTCGCGATTATTTCGTGGACCGTCGTTCAGGCCCTGGAACTGGACCTCTTGTGAACTTCAGTTATACCAGTGGCTCGGGACCAGGGGCATGACCTGTAATTAAAATGATCTTATCATAATCTAAACACTCGAGAGAAAAACGGATGTAATCATCGACGAAATAAACGGAAAAAAGTCGGGGATGGGGACCAGGAAAAATAGCGAAGCCTGGTCATAGCTAGAAAAACAAGGCTCACGTTCAATCCGAATAAAAGTTTTTCCTTTATGAATAGTTACAATTAGCTTTTGATTCGATTTCTGACAGCGCAAGCCGTTTTGAATTTGCCGAATTGGGTCACCAGGTTAAGAATCGTCCACTTCTAGCTAGGTTTAGTTAAAATACAATTGAAAATGGACGCAACTTGTAAAAGAACTATTTTTATTTAGGATTATAGTTCTATTTTATTAGGAAGCCTAAAAAGCATAGCGTCAATAATAGTTTTCTCGTTTTCGTCAGTCATATTTGAGTTTTTAAAGTACTCCGAAAAGTTGAAAACGTTACGCATCGGAACGACAGTTCTTGAAAAAAAATAATTTAAAAAAATCTAATCATAAAATCGCAGTCGGGAAGTTCGTCACAGTTTTGATATTTCCGCGAAAAGAGAAACCGCAAAAATATCCGCACTGTTGAAATCAAGTCCCTACACTATGGGACGGAATTAAAAGACACCATATTCCACGTGATAATGGATAGTTAAAGTACATTTTAAGAAGGAAATATATGAAAATGTACCTTTTTTCCGAGGAAACCTGTATCCACAGATTGCTAGTTTTTGGGGGAGGATTTGCGTTACAAAATGTGGACGCATTTTCGGTGACGTCATCCTAAGCGTATGTTGGGAATATCATCTGCTACGCTGTCTGGAGCCATTCTGACAAAGGGAGACTTCTTTCCAGTTTTTTATTTATTTCTTTATACTGCATCTGCGAGCAATCCTTCAGGACCCCAGAAGGCGGATGGCAGTGTGTGTTGGGTAAGGTCAATCAATTCACGAGTATATTTCTCCAAAACGAAAGGACAATTTAAAATACTGTTAGGGTATCAATCACAACATATAATCCTGATTCCGCACTGTAGGCTAAACATTTTGGTGTGTGGAATTATTCTCGATAAATAACATTTTGCTCGGCCATCGTACTTTAATACTAAACTCAACAAAATTCGCACTCACGTAATACATATGTGGGTCGCGGTAGTCCAGGGGGTAGAGCATTGGACTACTGATCGGAAGGCCCGGGTTCAATTTCCAGGCAAGTCTCTCTGGGCTCCTGCCAACCTGCAGCTCCACCCAAGCAATGTGATTTTTCGGGTAACAGATCTTTCTGGGAAACCATAACCGGCACAGGGAAAGGAACTGGCTTCCCCACCCTGATGGGTGAATTTCACACACCGTCGGGCTTAGTACTGGGTGAACTCTGTCATCACCTACTAAACCGACCTTCGGGTTGATTACTGTGTTTATGGTTTATATACCCTACTTTTGGTACCTCATTAGCTTGGAACGATCCGTTTGGACCACGTCAGTATTGTCATCAATGAACGAGATATACTACTACTGACACGAGGGGCCGAAGATGTGTGTTGCGACGATAGCTAGAGGCATAGAGCTAGCTCGATTTACAGAAATCTCCACCCAGTATCATGAGCGGGTATCCATCCTCGTGATCCAGATTCAAATCTGGCGGTGAACTTACCACGGCTATCGCGATCACTCCTTCGGTGCTAGGTGGAGATCACTTCAAGTTGAGTGAGCCGCCCGCCGGATAAGACGGTAAACTGTGGGCAACATTGCTTCTGTCGTTAAGAGTAATCTGATGCCGCCTTGGGATTTCTCTCCACCATTCCCTGAAAATCCTAACTTGACCAAATTAGCGATCTAACCCGAATAGTCAGTAAGACCTCAGCCGACGATCGCTTTTCCTCTTAACACCGACCAATATCTTACCCAATCATCTCAAAATTTTGAAATAATATCGAAACGGCTTTTACTAGTTCCATGGAGAATTTAAGGCAATTTTTGTAGTGTCGTCAACTCGCAGCTAAAGGAAATAATATTAAGTAAACGGAATTGCTATAATATGGAGGAAATCATGCATTGACGTATGCGTTTAACTTTCAACTTCCTGAGGGCGATTTTACAATTTCAGGAAACAAGACGCACTCCGTTAATATACATTTTAAGTTCCCAATTCCTTTCCTCGTACTCTCAACCAGCACTTTAAAATTCTTGTCACTTATACAAATTCCTGGGTTTTGTTTATCCCAATTTTCCACCGTAGAGCTCTTGATGCTGCTGGTGGTGAATGTAATTATTAATTATTTTACCAGTCTAATAATTTTTGTCTCTTAGAGAAAGACTCGTGAATTGTGACCCAGATATTGGGCCCAAGCTTCTAGGCCCCCTAGGAGTGTACTGTACTTATCAGGCTTTGTTTTGGGAAGAGGGTGAGTTGTACGTATTCCATTAAATTTTCATACGTGGGCGAAATTTCAGGAGGAATCATAAGTGAAGTTTACAACTGCATTACTTCTACCATTATTGCGAGCAAAAATATTTAATTATCCTTGATCACCAAAGAGCACTTCAAACGTTCAGGATAACGAAACCTTCGCTTCAGAATTACTTAAGCATTTGTTAATATGTTAACGGAGTTTCGAAACGTTTGTTTCATTTCACTGTAAGTATGAATTCTGACACAGCGAAAATAATATTTGTCTTTTATTGTAGTTTTGTTTTTTTGAGCGAAACCACGCCATTGTATTTGTTAGTAGGTTATCGTAATGAAAAATATTTCGCCAAACCTAGTTACGATTTTTTAAAGAAATAGTCCCTATTTGATAAATTAATGATCAAGCCGACAATTACACAATATTGGTAAGGGGCCGTATCTTACGGATCCTCGCAAAGTGGGAGTAAAACTAGCCGGAAATAGTCGTATGTAGTTTAAGGCCGGCCACTTGGACTTGGAGCGTGTGAAATTCGAACATTTATGGTTGGTGCCAGTTCCTTTTCCTTGCGGAGCCTGCGATTTCTTCGTAAGATCTGGTATCCTTAGAAAAGTACACAGCTTGCGTGAAGCTTGTGTTCTTCAGTTGCCAGCCAACGATTAGTAGTCAAACGTTCGACCCGTTAAGGTGAAACGGCTCTTAACTTTTTTGATTATATATATACATATATATATATACATAATTATTTATATATAGCTGATTTCTTCGAAGTAACACGGAAGTGTTGAATAAAAAACTAAGACAGTAACACAGCACGAGAACACATTAAAAGAACACAATAATATCTTGATAATTTCGACGGACTCGAACTCCGTCTTCTTCGGAAGATAAGATATGACTGATGATATTTATATATGAGACATGATTTTTATATATATTTATATAAAAATCATGCGGGTCGCTGTGGTCTAGTGGGTAGAGCGTTGGACTACTGACCGGAGGGTCCCGGGTTCGATTCCCGGGCAAGGCACTTTGGGCACCTGCAGCTCCACCCAAGCTAGTTGATTTTCGGGCACCAGATTCTTCCTGGGAAACCATAACCGGCACAGGGAAAGGAACTGGCCCCCCTACCCTGATGTGTGAATTCACACGCCGTCGGGCTTGGTACACGGGTGAGCTACCATCACCTACTAAACCGACCTTCGGGTTGATTACTGTGTTTATGGTTTTTTATATTATTATTATTACGTAATCTACCGGTTAGGGTAGGTTTTTGGATGGACACAACTATCAAATAAATATTTTGTAACTCCAAACAAAACCCAATCCAGCAACCTAAACTACATCAGGTCCCTCTTCATCTCTGTGTACTTCTTTCCACCCTTCATCCCATCCAACATCCCTATCTTGTTCCTACCCTTTCCTCGCTTGCCCAACATTCTCCCCTCTATTACCTTCTTCGACATTCCACTACCGCTCAATACGCCTTTCATCCATTTTTCCTGCCTCCATAGGATTTCTCTCAACAAACCCCTCTCCTCACCCACCATCTCCAGTACTTCCTCATTTGTTTTCCTTTCGGTCCATTTCACCTTCTCCATCCTTCACCACACCCACATTTCAAAAGCCTCCAATCTACGTCTATCCTCCTGCTTCAGTGACTTCGTTTCCGCGCCGTACATAGCTACGCTCCATATCAGAGTTTTTACGAGTCTTGTCTTTACATCCCTACAAAACGTCCCCGTCATCAACTCCCTCCTCCTTGAGAAAGCCTCCTTGCCTAGCGCAATTCTTCTCCTTACGTCCCTACCACTTTGACCGTATTGGTCCAAAACACTTCCGAGTGTAAACTGCTCTACCTGCTCTATTTTTTCCCCGCCTATTTTAATATTTAGCTTAGCCTTTTTCTTTCTGGAAAATCGCATAACCTTTGTTTTATTAATATTGATTCTCATCCCATATTCAATTCACTCAGCAATGCTTGCAACCCCTTGGCTGACTGAGCAACTAATGCTTGGTCATCAGCAAACCTAATCATTACGAATTCCCCTCCAACTTTCATTCCTACCTCCAGTTCTTCCCATGCCTCTTTAATCATTTCCTCTACATATACGTTGAACAGTACCGGTGACAATTGGCAACCCTGCCTTACACCTCCTCCTAACACTGCCCATCCGGACTCTCCGTTCCCCACTCGCACCTGAGCAGTCTGAGACATGTACAGGTTGCGGATCAGTCTCCTGTCCCTCCAATCCATTCCTATTTTCTGCAATACACGCATTAATTTTTCCCAATTCACTCTATCAAACGCTTTTTCGAAATCTACAAAACAAGCAAAAACGTCCTGATTGTATTCTATATTCCTCTCGATTAGTGATCTCATTACTGCAATGGCATCACGCGTACCTCTTCCTTTCCTAAACCCAAACTGATCATCCCATAAGTAATCATTTGGGTTTTTTAAATAAAAAAATCATGAATTCAATAGTGTTAACGCTCACGCCAAAAATGACACCCTGAGAAGGAGGGGACGCAGGGGACCATTTGACTGAGGTATACCGAGGTAATGATTCATGATAACCGACTTCATATGACCATCAGCCATAGCCGAATGTTCCCAACTTCTAGCCTCACTGAAAGGATACGGGTTTAGGGGTGATGCATAGGGTCCAAAATAACTCGGAAATAAAGTACATTCTTTGAACAAATCAACTATTACCCCTGCCTTTAATGTTTTTTTTGTAATGGAGCACGAATGTGAAACTGTTCACATACAAATTTAATAAACTGATACAAAATTTGCGAACGCATCCATTTCTTTTGAAGTTATCAATAGCAATTTATTTTTCGAAAACCAACTTATTATTTTTTATCTATACATAAAAAAATCCATATGCATGCTCACGACGTTTATTCATTTTCAGGCGTCGGATACTAACCGATGAAGCATTTTGCCTCCTGTTTCGGTTACGTCGCATGGTTTTTCTCTCGTTAAAACTCTCGTTAAGTTAAATCCAGGTTTCTAATTTAAGGCTATTCATTTTGATTTTGCATGAGCTTTCAGGATGTGGATAAGGCAAAGTTGAGCAGGTTAAAACAATTTTTAAGTTCACAGTTCTATCAGTTTAAGTCCGACAGTAAGAAAATTAGGTCACAGGTGATTGTGGTATGCCCAGGTTGTCTAAAGTTTCAGAAACACGCGCAAGAATGCGAAAGTTTCACTAATTATAAGGTTTTGTGATACAATACGATATTGATAAAATTAACGAGAAAGAAACTAAAATCCCCAGTTAATCCTGATCTAAAGAATTTGCTTTATTCTCCACCCTTTTTAAGTTCCCGACAAGCATAACACGCTTGCAAAAATTCTGCCGTGTGGAACCTGCAAGCACTCGTACCTTAAACACCTCTTTTGAAAGGGCGTATAACTTGGTTCAAACCAGGTATGGTCGATTAACTCAGACCTTATTAAACATTTGTCCTTTGGAATTAGCAGTTGCCAAGCAATATGCTAAACGAATGTGAAATCTCATGTACTGTAATATGAAGGAATGACGACAGTCCTGTTCATCTAATGTTAGCCTTAGGAAATACAATCCCTATCTATTTTTGTGGAGTGATATATAATTTTCAGGGACATTTTAGTCCAGGAGGGAAAGCGTTCAACTGCTGATCTACAGGGCCTCGGTTCGATCCCGGTTTCGGTTCCGTTATTAGCACGTCTCTGGGCACTCTCAGCTTCATGCGAGCTGTGTAATTTTTTGGGGATCTATTACCTACGGCTAGATCTTTCTGGAAAACCAACTATGGAAAACAGGCACTGACATGGCCAAATAGGTGAATTTCACAGGAAGTTGGGCTTCGGACTACGTAAGCTGTACCCTCATCTATCAAACCGGCCTTCTTCCGTTGTGAACGGTTTTTTTATCACTAAACAGAAAATGTCCCATATGCGTTTGCACGCTATTCTAGAAGATGCCAGACGATTTTTTCAGCAAAATATTAACTGTTTTTAAAAAGTCAGTCCACATTATGTCTAAAGGCTCAAGTGATCAAAGCCCAACCGTAGGAATAATGAGTCTTCTTCCAGGAGTGTATTATTAGGTCGGCACGTTTTGATTTCTCAAGAGTTACTAATTAAGCTAACATTTACACTGGAGCCAACTACTACCTACATGATGCCAAATTTTGATTTTATTTCAATTGATGACGATTTTTCTGTGGATTATATTTCACCGCCTAGTGTTTTCAGGTTGAGTTTTTGAAAGTACCGCAAGGTTTAAGTTTCTAATTCCTACGATACCTTTGGCCAACACTAGGACACAATAAAGACATCTACACTGACGTTTTCAAGTAGTTATTCCCTCGCACGATATACAACCATAGAAAAATCGAACCCGAGAGCCATAATATCTTTCCTTTAAAAAAACAAATTTAATCATTAAATAAAAAAAAACTCTTACCGCACGATATTTAGATAGGTGTGCGTGCACGTGTTTGTGTATACCAGCAAATATATATTCATATATAAGTACAGATGCTTGGTACTGAAGCACCTCCCGACACACTGCGGTTCGCAAACTATTTTTAGCATGGAAATGTATCTAAAATTCTGATATTGATTTATCGGCTGCCAGATCTTACGTATAAAACCCCAGCCAGTAAAGGGAAAGACCTATCCACCCCCTCCACCCCAGAATGTTTGGATTACACAAGCCGAAAGCCTTAGCATAAGAAGATTTCTTCCCTCATTCATACAGGATGCAGGATTATAATCTGCTGATATTAATAACAAATGTAAATCAGCAAGTTATACTGCCGCGCCTTGTAGAACCGACCTTTGGGTTCACTACTGTGTTTGAGACAGTTGCCAATGCAAACAAAAAAAGCTGGTTAATAACTACTTGATAAAACTTATTTCGAAATCTCAGCATTTTTCACATCTAGATCGATATCCTAGGCTGCGGCAAGGAGGGAGAAAGACTAAACAAAGGTACTACACTATATTTTACAGTCAGATTTCGACAACCTTCACATCGCATTTTTTTTACGCTCCCTTCAGAGCCCGGAAAAGAGCATTTGAAGATTGTTTGCACCGCGATAGCCCGTCTCCCGTCAAACCACCACTGCGTACGCGAGAGAAGAGGCCTTTGCGCGGCCCGCCGTCGCCCTGTGGGGCTTCGCCAGAAAGCGGCGATGATTTCCCTCGCGCGACTCGTTGGCCGGCCAGATTCACTGCTTGCACACTTCCTGTAACAGAGGCGGAGAGGAGGGCGAAGTGATAAAAGTCTCGACGACGCGGCTACCCCCCACCCACCCGTGGGGGAGGACGAGGAGGTTCGTTCGCGCGGCCGAGATCGGCTCCAAGTGTGGTCCAGCTTTTATACACATGGGATTTTGTAGAGAGGAGGAACCTCGAAGCGAGGCAGGGAGGTGGAGACCAGAGTAGAGAGCGTGGGAGAGACGGGCGGTGGGGGAGTGAAGGCGAAGGTTTCGACGAAGTGGGAGAGGGAGCGTGACAGGTGGCTACTGGCCCGAAAGGGAGTGGGGAGTGAAGCGGTCGTTGGTAGTTGTGGAGTATCGGAGCCTTCGTGGGGGGGAACCATGAGCTGACAGGGACGTAGGGTGTGAGGGCAAGGGGGAAGGGAGCCACAAGTGTCCTTCCTCTCGCTCCCGCTCCCTTCTTCCCTTTCTCTACTCCGTCCCACATCGAATTCCCTCGCTCCCTAAGAGTAAACAACATCACCGCTGCACGAAAATGCTCCCGAGGCACAACACAAGCCACACTGAAGATATAAGGACGTGACTATAATGACTCACACCATTTGGAGTGATCAAAAATCATATTTTTTCGTTCGTGTTTCCGCGCGGAGGATTTTGCCATCCGATTTCAAACTACATACAAATCACGTCCGTCTGTGAATTCAAAGGCCCGATAAGGGAGGGCACAAGGGCGGCATCGTTTCTACGCCCTCGATCTTGCGGTTTCGTTTCTCCGAAATTATGTTTGATATAATTGATATCGTTAAATAGAATTGGGTAAGAATTTTTCAACACTGTTTCCGGATCGAAAAGAAAATCCTGTGTGCACACCAACCCTAAAAAAGAAATCAAAATCCAGTGCATGACAGTGACCTATACTCTGTTTAATCCCATTTTTTATACAGATGAAAACGTAAATGTTTATTGATTTTTATTCGTTTGACGAATTTTGGCATTTTCAAGATTAATATGGTCATCGGAGAGATTGAAACCCAATATCAATCACTATATTATTGCTACGGCATCATCTGCATTTTAATCCGAAGACTGGTCGACTCTCCACTCTCCCGTTTGAATACGAACTCTAATAATATCATACAGTTCCTTCGTCCTAAAACCCTTTTTATTTTGTTAAACATCCTTTGAGCTTCCATTTTACTTTCCTTTGCGTTATATTCCTAAAAAAATGTAATATATCGAGGTTCAATCCATCTGCTCTGTTTATACTTATGTATGTCGGACCGTGAGTATGACGTGCTTCGGCATTATATCTATAGTAATTTAAACAGTTGCATAATAAGTTGTAGTTATAAACATGGTAACTCGTTCCCTCGTATGATACGTTTTTTAATAGGTAATCTACCGGTTAAGGTATGTTTTCGGATGGACACAACTATTAAAAAAATATTTTGTAACTCCAAACAAAACCCAATCCAGGAACCTACTCTACATCAGGTACCTCTTCATCTCTGTGTACTTCCTCCCTTCATCCCGTCCAACATCCCTATCCTGTTCCTGCCCTTTCCTCGTTTGCCTAACATTCTCCCCTCTATTACCTTCTTTAATATCCCACTACCGCTCAATATGCCTTTCATCCATCTTTCCTGCCTCCATAGGATTTCTCTTAACAAACCCCTCTCCTCACCCACCATCTCCAGTACTTCCCCATTTGTTTTCCTTTCGGTCCATTTCACCTTCTCCATTCTTCTCCACACCCACATTTCAAAAGCCTCCAGTCTACGTCTATCCTCCTGTTCCAGCGACCACGTTTCCGTGCCGTACATCGCTACACTCCATATCAGTTTTTATGAGTCTTTTCTTAACCTCCCTACTCAACGCCCTCGTCATCAACTCCTTCCATGAGAAAGCATCCTGCCTAGCGCAATTCTTCTCCTTACTATTCAACTAACTTACACGTTATCAAAGCTAAATCGAACCCAACACCAAAACGTGCTCGTTCCTTGAACAAATTTTAATGATACACTCAAACACACCTATCATTTCATGATGTATAAGGCATATTAGAAAAAAGGGTCTTTTGGACATTAAAAAATATATTCGTGAGAAAACGTTTTTCTTTGGTGGTTTTAAGTTTCCTACAAACCTACTTCACTTTTCCACGTAATCTCCGTTCAATTCTAGGCACTTTTTTATGACGCTACACCAGTTCCTTTAAACCCTCAGCATAGAAGTTCGTCGCCAAGGAATTGAACGGCGAACTTGAGTTCCTTGTCGTCTTCAAACCGTTGTCCGCCAAATCACTGTTTCAAATGCAAGAAGAGGAAATCTTCGCCAGTTGCATGGTCGAGACTGTGGGATGGGTGATCAATTTTTCTATAGTGGTCCGAAAAGCTCGTTAACTCAACATTCTTTGCTCTTTGCGTTGGTTGATAAGAATTATCATATCCACCTTACACACGATTTGTGATATAACGTGACAGCGGGTAAATAGCGATGCGTCCAATAAGAGGAAATTTTACTCTCCTTCCTTATTTAACCTTTCCTTCACTCATTACGGTAGGTCCATAAACTAGACACAACTTAGGATATATTTGGTCCCCTGATGATCATTTTGCACAAGAAAATCGAATCACAACACGCCATTCGCAACTGGCGGGATGTTATCTGCATTCACCGATAGGCAAACGAATACTGAATAGCTAGGTCGCATTGGAAAGAAGACGTTGTTCAGCACGCGTACAATTTTGTTCTGAACCGTCAATATTTAAATATGAGAAAGAGAGCCTTTCCTTTCGAAGATCCCTCTATTGTAGGCATAGGCGTGTATGTGTGTATGGGTACGTTTATTTGTGTATATTCACATGCACCCATGACTGGTGCCCTAAACCCTACCACACCAAATTACGGCGGCTTACGAAGTGTTGTCTAGGAACAGATAATACCTGAAGAGAACGAACGAATTCTGCGTTTCTTCTCCGATTATCATTGAACCCTCAGAATCATCTATAGAAAAATTACTGGTAGGCCAATCTGAGTTTGGAATTAATACTTACTCAAACATGTGATGACGAACAAATCAAGCCTTTTTGGTTCTTTTCTCCCACGCTAAATTGTGTGTGGAAAAGACTATATGGACGTGCTACCGGTAATTTCGTACATAGATTACAAAAGGACCAGCAGTTATTAATTATTACAACCGTTAGAAGTGGATAATATTTTTTTTATCAATGAGAAGGATGCGAAAGGCGAAATGGACAAAGAGAAAACCAAACGAGGAAGTGCTGGGCTTAGTGGGGGATGAGAGTATTGTTGGGAGAAATCCAAAGGAGGCCGGAAAGATGAATTCATTGTGTTTTGATCGGGAATGAGATGTCGAAGACTGTGATATAGGGGAGAAGGTTAGGCAAGCGATGAAGGGGAGGGAATAGGGTAGGCACGTCGGACGGAATGAATAAAGGAGGCATGCGGATTTAAGAAGGACTCGCTGTACTGCTCGATTTCACGTTTTCTTTTTGGTTAGGAGAAGGAAGAAACAGTTTTTGTATTGTTGTACAGTTGTTTATCGAGACTCCATCCAAATCCTAGCCTAACCGGTAGAATACTCTTAATAATAATATCAATGATATATTATTAAACCATAAAAAACCATAAACACAGTAATCAACCCTTAGGTCGGTTTAGTAGGTGATGGTAGAGCTCACCCATATACCAAGCCCGACGGCGTGTGAATATTCAAACATCAGGGTAGGGGGGCCAGTTCCTTTCCCTGTGCCGGTTATGGTTTCCCAGGAAGATCTGGTACCCGGGAATTGAACCCGGGACCCTCCGGTCAGTAGTCCAATGCTCTACCCACTAGACCACCGCAACCCGCGATATATTATAATATGTATTATACAATCCAATTATGACACTAGTTTTTTCCTATCAGCTATAGTTTTTAAGATATAGATATGTTGTTACTTACGTAAAAAATCTTCTACAATTCTTAATAATTATTAATATAATATTCCCACATCATCATGTAGATGATTTTTTTACGTATGTAACAACATATCTATATCTTAAAAACTATAGCTGATAGGAAAAAACTAGTGTCATAATTGGATTCAGCACCCCAATTGTTCTTTAAATCAACATTAAAAGCTCCGGCACCAAAACCACTGTTGGCCTGTGTTATTGTTGAATGGTTTCTGGACACAGGAGATTTTCCATTCAAATTAATAAATTTTAACCAAAATGACTTTCGCATTGTTAGAATACTGTATTTGTCGGTATTATAAATTTAGGATCCAATTCTTTTTTGGCATGTAAAATTTTTCCGACTTAAACATTTCATATATTTAAGAGCAAGGTTTAACTACCATTAAATACAGGCAGACTGGACCTCTCCCTTAAGAAGATCAGTGATTTCATTACTCTCGGAAAAAAATTTATTAAACGTATCGCGATAACGACAATGTAGTGATTTGAATCCGTCTTTGTACAACCGATATAAAATTGTGGATATTACATTATTGTTCATCAATTATTAGACGTAAAAGTTATTTTCAGATAAAAGCCTCTCCAAAATAAAGTCAATGTGCAGATCCCATTTCTAAACGCTTTTTAGATGGAAGAAGAAACATGCTTCTTTTATTTTTGTTTCTACTGGAAGCTGAGAGATCATATGCTTCCTCTGATAAGTGTGCATAAAAATACAGTATCGTTCGCAAGAGTGCTTACTGCTCACCATAATGTTCCAATCGAAGAGAAAGGAAAGGGAAATTATAAATGGCGCTTCCTGGCGTTAAACAAAACATTTGCGTGGGCGGCAAGGGCCTCATGTGATAATTTGCGCGTCAGAAATCAAAAACATGGAAAAAGTTTTATTTCATCGGAGGATTCATAGCCATTTACGACACGGAACTTGTGATGCTACAAACTAGAACTATCCCTTCGATACCTACAACATTTATATGAGAGTGAGTTTAAATTTAAAATTTGTGCGAATCTCATATCTCACAATTTCGGTTACCGACATTTTGAAATATGAGATTCGCACAAATTCTAAAAGAACCGCAAGGTGCTTTGAAAATGGTTGACGACTCAACGAAAGACGAGATAAAACATATAAATATCCTTGAAATTAACCAAATTATCAAAAAAATTCGTGTACTTCCTCGGTTAGCAAAAATGTAATCCCGTAAGTGGTTGCCTAATTTACTCTTAGGTTCCCTCAAAGCAGGACGCCTGAGCAATTGAATTGAATTGGTTATATCAGTTACGACAGCAAATTAAATAAAACAGATACTTTCAGTGTCGAAAATGTAACGTTGTCAAGGTGGGAGATGTGACATTATAGATGTGGGTGGACCGCACATGATTTTTCTTAACTTTAACTAAACTATCGGAATGCAGTCATGCACTCCGATAGGCAGCATTTGGACCGCGTGGGGAGTAATCGCTGGGCAACACGACATTGGCCATATTCGTCTGCATGTGGATTATGAAAAAAAAACAACGTGACTGGCAAAGGCTCGGCTGGCAAAACCAACAATTTTCCATAGATTGATTTAAGTGTCATGTAGCCAGAAGAGGAGCAATTGAAGGAAGATCTTCGGTATAATACAAGCAACAGATAAATGAAAGCGCGAAAAGGGACAAATACGAATACATGCATATTAGCAGTTAGGAAATCGAACGTTGTGATTTCCTCGCAAACGCCTGGGAATGACGCCAATTGATTTAATAAATATTACCGGCTACAACTGATAGTAACTGAATTCAAAGGATCGGTGCTATTATTAAGGATGACAGGGGATATATACGGCAGACAAAAGCGCGTTATACGTATATAGCCTTTGGGAACCGTCAAAACCATATCTTATTTGGTAGAATACCTTGAATGAAAATTTTAATTAATGCTCTTTTTACCATGATATTGAAGGATATTTCGGTAATTTAGATCTTAACGCCGGTCTACATATTGGAGGGCGTGCGCGGACGAAATGTGGAAAACTGTAAACAAAAACACTCACCGACTTCCCCTTCTTCTCCAGGTACCCTTCCATCCTCGGGACTTCCTTCTCCTCGTCGTCCTCCGTCGCCTCCATGTCCCCCACCGCTGCGTCTGCAACAAGAAAACGCCGGCGATCGGAGCTACTCCTCCTCCGGGGTAAGTTTTCCGGCAGGGGAACGACTCTAAACTCATCCACACATCGTGCCTCGACGCTCGTGACGACGAAGGGCAGTTTAACCCAAAGCTTGCATCCGAACTCGCAAGAGCGGCCCGGTCGACTGTCGATCACCGAGAACCCCTCCAGCCCCCCGGGCCATCGTATGTACCCCGCCTCCAGCCGTGCGTTCCAAGGCTCCTCCCTTTCCAGAGCCCTCCCCTCCTCCCGGCACTCTCTCCCTTAACCGTTTCACGGGAAGCTAGCCTTTTTCTGCTTCCTCCTCATCCCTCGACTCCCCTCAACACCCCGCGTCGGGACAGCCTGGTGACGCAATTTCCCGCCAGTGCGACTAGCCACTGTCACGCTGCGGTGTAAAAAGTTCTCTTCCCCCCTTCCCCCTACTCCCCCTCCCGCACGACTAGGAAAACATACGGAAGAACCGAGGTCGACTCCGCACAGGGGTTGAGAGGTACTCGAATTTTGACATTATTAGCGGAGATTTAATTGAATTTTGAGTCAAATGGTCTCTGGGAAACCCGTTCAGCCATCAATTACAGGAAGCAACACGAAAGTTTCTATCTCCTCGAATTAAAATTTCAAAATCGAATTTTTTTGGTTTTGTGGCAAAGAATATAAGTAGAAAACGTGTGTTCGTAGATTTGTTGAATTTCTTTCAAATTTAGGAATGTACAAGTCCAGCAGGTGGAGCACTCGGCTAATGATCGTAGTGTCCGGGTTCAATTCCCGGGCATCCTCAGTTTCACCTAGGCTCTGAATTTTTCGGTTTTAGCCTTTCTGAGAAACCGCAGGCAGCACAGGGAAAGAAACTGGCCCCCCTTACCTAAAACGTTCATTTCTCACACGCTTTTGGGCTTAGTACAAGGTGAGCTCTATCCTAACCTGTGAAACAAACCTTCGGGTTGATTACTCTGATTGTTGGTGGTTTTATTTCAAATGTATATGCCGACCTTTTGGTCTGGTGGTTTGCTCATCCAGTCCCAACTTCATGGGTTTGACGCCCGCTCCCATCATGGTGATTTTATTGCCATATGTGGATTTTACTATTTAGTGAACTACTGCATGATATATCCTTAGACGCTATATTTCCGTAAACCTGATTACATCTGTCTCGAATAAATTAATGTGTCTGAAGGGTGTACGAGGATATTTGAAAAAGTCCCCCCAAAAGTCAGAATTAATATATCATTACTCTAATTTAGTGTCGTGAGAGTACCTACTATCTCCTGGTGTAGAAGTATTTCGTAAAAGTGATTAATTATGACAAAATATAGTACTTCAGTTTTTGTCTGCGCTGCCTAAGAAATAACGATCATGTTTATAGCATCAAGATCACTACTTCTTGCAAATATCCAAAATGAGCCTTGAACGTCCGAACCCAACCGTGTTCTCTTCACATAAGTTTGGACGGTACTAAATCATTCAACATTAACGGACTCGGGGATCCCGCCGCTCATAATGACCTCGACAGACGTAAACTTGCCTTTGATGTAGCCAAAATTCTGCAGAGATTATTTTTCCTAAGCCATATAAGCACTTGAGCTTTCTTTGCACCCTTCCTCCCTCACAAAAAATCCATTCCACAGCCAAATTTCACAATTTCAAAGATGGCACTAACTTCCTCGACCTTTGGTCACCTCCCTTAACCAAAACGCCAACACACGGAAATTTTTAGTGGAGCACCATTTGCATTGCAATGGAATCCCATGTCGAGGTCGCGGGTTCGATTCCCTGGAATTGATCATCTTGTTACTTTATCACTGTAATTGTCTTCTCCGTTTTTAAGGAGTGTGGGGAGCACATTTAAGGATTTGATTTTGGATCCCTCGGAGTCGTTTTGATGAGAAAAGGACGTTGAGAGTGATAGAAGCTATATTTTCTCCTTTGAAATTCTTGCCTGCTTTCTAATTAATCCCCTGTCAATAGTCATACAAATTGCCTTATCTTCTCCTCTCTCCCATAATTAAAATCATTCCAACCGCGAAATAACCGTACTCTCTTAATGGAAATATGTATTAATGCATTTTTTCGCAGTTGTAAGGTTTTATAAATTTCAAAAGAAATATTTAAAACCAAACCGTGAATGATATGGTCAGAAAAAATAAAATAATTTTATATGTAACTGAATAGACTGCAAATCCATTATGTGTCCGGACTTCAACGTAGGCTTGGCAAATAAAACATCGCGTGAACCTTATTTTTGAAACTATGTCTTGCTGATTACAAGGTTTACCTTGCGACCTCTTTGTGTTCCATCTCACCCATCTATAATCCTGCGTAAGCATTTTATACGTTATTGCAAAACTATCACGTTCGTTATAAATTCATTTCAACGCGTAACGTACCTTAAATGAATGCAAAAATAATAGAACCCCAAAATTAAACCCCAAACTCACGAATGTCCACCTAGTAATGAACCCTAAGGCTCAAAGTGAAATTCATGCATCAGGGTAGGGGGACCAGTTTTTCTCCTTAAGCCCGGTTCCTCCGGTCAGCAGCTCAGTGCTTTATCTACTGGACTATCACGTCCAAATCACATTATATCCTTATCTATTGAATGGAGAATTCCAGGCTTCAAGTTAAGACGAAATTTCTAAGTGTGCTGCTTTTATTATGCATTTGTGGCATTTTCTTTTGTATTTATAATTGTGGTATCATAAATGTCATTGAGATTTTCATTATTCTCTGTCGAAAATGACGTCATATGCTTCATGCTATTAACTACAGCGGAATGTAAACACACTAAAGTTTTTTGATTCCATCCCATAAGATTCGCAAACTGCCTTAAATTAAATTCGGATATTATTTGTAGTGAACCATTTCTTCCTCAAATTGGAGATATTATTCACACTTCACAAAAAAACATAAGTCAAATTATTCAACCAACTTTTAAATTCACACCCAGTCAAAATAGTGCGGATTAGTTACACGAGAGTAGTTCTACTCTCGTGTTACTAATCTGAACTATTTATGTACAATAGAACTACGAAAAACATAGAACGCTACATACATATTCCAGTATCGACCGTGCATATAAAATAAACAGCTAGATACTGACGGTACGTCGACTTAACAATAATTATATGTGATAGCAAGAGCACAATCGGCAATATTATCCACATCCTCACATTAGCGATAATTGTAAATCCCACATAGAGCGTCTTCTTCAAATTTTCATTACACTAAAAAAAATATCCTTTTTCATCCTTGTTCATCCACTAGGTCAATATGAAAAATTTTAAATGGAACAATTGTTTGTTTTAACGTATTCTTGCAGAATTTAGGTCCATGATACACAAATATAATGTGAATATGATACACATGCATGGATAAAGTTGTAATTCAAGAATATCCACTCAACAAATTGAGTAGCTTCAGGCGTGTTGTGGTGGAAGTCGAACATAATGAATAATTATCAAGTGGAAAAGTGTTACGATCTATTATTCATCCACTCACCAATTAAACTTTCTGGCAAAAGAAAAGTTCCCTTTGCCTTCTTAACGGTTGTTGGTCGGTCGGGTATTCGGGAAGACCTACGAGCTTGTGCATGCTTCGACGCCTTCCGCCACCCCAAAAAAATATGGACTTCATGTCAATATACATATATCCTTACGTTGCATGGTCAAACGCGAGAGATGAGAAATCTGATCTCTTGAAGAAGAAATTCCCATGTTGTTGTCCACTCACGCAAGAGCCCCACAGCTATTCCATCCGTCGCCTGTCTAGACGAAATGGGAAAACTACCGTAATTTATATTTGAGGTAAATTATAGGGATAAATTGCGGTGATTTACGTAAATCATGGTCATTTCCCAGTCCTAATGAGTTTTAACCCTTAATTCTTCAAGAATACGCCGTAAGAAAGCAACAACAATTTCAAAGAAATGATAGAATTGCATCATCCACACGTTCTTTAATGATATATAAAAAGAACATGAAAATAATTTGACAAACAAGAAGCTGGCCATTCCATGGCCTTGTTTGGTCATGCTACGAGAAATTTTCGGACCAAGAAATACTCTTGAGCGCATTGAAAAATGGTTATGTATTATGAAAACTGTTCCTCAATCGCAATGGCTTGACAATGACTACGTTTAGCTTTTGATTTTTGTTACCCAACCCTCCTTTGCTACATACATAAATAAATATGTTTCGTAGCCTAAGTTGATACAAATATGGCTGGTCATCTCCGCATGGAACTTTTACGTTTGAGGTAACAATAAAAATGCAAAATAATTCGTAGTATCACATGTGCGCCTCCATAGTTTCACACTATCTTTGAATATCATAGAATTCCAGAGAAAAATTAATTTATATTTTTCTCGCATCTTTTCAATCATTATGTCATTCAAATCGAATTTCGTGGCGGGAAGCAGGTATGAAAAATAAAAAAAAACCTTCGTGGGTTATTTCAATATGAATCCAATTCATCCAATAACGTTGAAAAAGAATTGATTAATGTACATGCAATCAAACCGAGGGCAGAAAAGCTGCAGAAACGTAATTGGGGAATGCCCTAGAATATTCCATGTATCTAAATATTTATTCTGCCTTTTCTATCGATTTGAAATGTCGATAGAATTTATGAAGCAGTTCCTAGATAACTAAAAAATATCTATCCTGAATAATCTACGATATTAATATCTAAGTGCATCTGTTAGAGTTTTTCATTCCCTGAAAAGTATTTTGTTAACCCTAGGCGGTGCTTACATTTATGGTTGCTTTTACTTTCTCTTCACTGTTTTGAACGAATTCCTAGCCCAAAAAGAGTCAAAATCTAATAAATAGGAAGTGAACATATTTTTTATTAGGATCACATTTTTGTAGATATATTAATTTTTTGATACTATTGATGACACGTAACGCAGAAAACAGCGATATTTTATGTCCCATAGTTATATCAGGGCTCATTTAGAGTCCACTGGTTTGTGGAACCATAATGCAAGAGAATCACAATATCGCGTGGTCGCGCGCGAATTCTCGAAGAGACTGATTTCAATGAAATATGCCCGCATAAGTTCATACTTTCATGAGTGCTCAATTGTCGTCACCGCTGCACATACTCAACGGAAATTACCTCTTGTGTTCAAAATAGTTCTTCCAGTTTAAATATACAAGGAACGTAGCTACGGTCGTGAATCAATGTAAACAAAACATACCGGGACCGTAAACTTGAATGGCACTAAATAATAAATAAAATAATAATAAATAATAATATTAAATAATAAAAAATAATAATAAATAATAATAATAAAAACCACCACACACACTCGCAAAAAAATTCGAAACAAATACTAAAAAAATAAAATAATATTAATAAAATAAATAAAAAATAATTTTAAACAAACTTACAACCACTCGATCACTAGGGTGAGTTACGAAATAACTTTCACTCTCGTGAAACACATTCACACACACACACTCAAGGTTTGCAAGGATCCCTCCTATGTCAGTGACCTTTATTATTTATTTTTAATTATTATTTAGTGCCATTCAAGTTTACGGTCCCGGTATTTTTTGTTTACATTAGTTCTTCCAGAATTAAGAATCAGATTTGGCGATCTAGTCTATCGGGTTCGATCATTTGTTCCTGCACACTTGCAATTAAAAACGGCGAAAAAGGATTTTGTCTGTACGGTTCAGGGCGCAACTTATCCATCTATGTGTAGGAACTTCAAAGATCATTTCGCTTACCGATTTCCCACCTCATGGCCCTATGCTCGAGAAAAAGAGTACTATGATGCAAATGCGACAACCCCGCACGGCGTTTCCCTCACCTTTTATCGATCGGGAAGTTCGGTGATAGACGCCCAAGATCTGAATCCCATTGTGTGTGTGTGAGGAAGCCCTGAAACCACACCTTCAGGAGTTAAGGTTTGCCTGACCCAATTTTTCATCGATGGGGAAACGTTTAATTAAGTGGTCAAAGTATTGACAAAACACGGAGCTCTGCACTCTCTTACCTTATCTTGAAATTTGTCTAAGGTATGAACAGCCTAAGTGTTTGAAATTGGCTTTATTAACATCGTGGACTGTGGCGCGTCGCGCACGACTACGAATGCCTGTGACATTGTATGTACGGTATTTCGTCATAACATCTTGTTCCTTTAAAGCCCCCAAAATTTCAGACTCTCTTACCTTATTTTCTCCTTGAAAATAAGGTAGCTAACAAGGTGAATTGAATGTCTAGTAGTTATCTCGAACTCAACGAAATATCTACCACATCAACATGACTATACTTATCGCTGGGAGAATACTTTCCTTTTATCATTGGACGAGAGGCATACGGGGAGAGGAAGGGGATAGATTGATTCCTTCCAGAGCCTGGGAATTGGTGCACTGAATTGGCGCACACTAATGGAGCCTCCCATTTTTCAGCGGTTCAAAGATGTTAAAGATTTTATCTGCTAAATAAAGTACGTGCCTCAAGTATTGTTTTTAAAGCCTCCCGATTAGCCTTATGAAGAGCAACTAAGAATTTTACATTGTTGTTACATTTATTAGCTAAATAACAGGACCGAGGGTGACAATTTGCGATTGAGGCAGGAAGATTACGAGCGATGGAAGAAGCAAGAGAGATTTTGCATATTCTATAACCAACTACAGAGAAAGAACCTTTCTCAGTAGTGGGTCATGAAACAAGCAGTGAAAGACGTAGCAAGGAGGAAATATGAGCGCAGTAAGAAATTAGCTTATCGGAGGGGAGTGAATTTGAGAGTTGTGGCGAGAATAGTCAAGGATTGATGAACATTGTGAAAAAGATTAATGATCATATTGATCTGTGCGCTACGTATCTGTTTGCCATTTACGTATCAGAACTGTGGAAAGCTACGAGCCTGGACATACATCATCAACTGCCCACTTCCCCCAGTATCCATAGCTTCTTTCTTATGCGATGATTATATACTTTTCATGCTATTTGCAAGAAAAAAAACTTAAAGCGAGTTTTTACCTTTCGATCTTGAGTCGTGCAGGCGAACCAGGGTGTGAATAAATACATCATCACATTAGGTAACCGAGCAAGTACTGAAATTCCAGGGCAAATTTCTGCTAGGTCATTTATTTGAGAAGTATTTTAATATTGATGGCGTGGTAGCGTAGCGGGTAAAATGTTCACCAACTACCCCAACGGCTCAAATCGAAGTGTCGCTGTAACCTTGGAAAGAGATGAAAGTGAAAAATTCTCCCTGGTCGTAAAAGATGGAGAATTAACCATAATCTTTTGACTTCACAGTTCCCTGACATTTTAATTTCGTCACCACACAAAAATGTGTAATACCAATTTGCACGCGGTTATTGATTAGAGTACCTTCGGTGCAATATTTGGCTAAAAATTAATGCCATAAAGAAGGAATAGAAATGAAATCTTTCACTCATTAGTAATCCTCCTCTTCCCACTTTTGTATGAAGCCTGTGCCCGACCGGGGCTCCAGATCTTTAAACAGCAATCCCATTAATTTTATTTTCCACATTTCATCAGACTCGCCTCATAAAACTCCTCAATTCTTCAGATTTATGCCAATTTCCAGGGTGGCAGTCCCTCCTCCTATTCTCTGTGGGTTTTGCTCGGGAATGCATTATCTAAAACGCTGAAGTTCCTTGGAAACATGCGCCACTTAATCCTAAAAGAGCGTATTTTTTTGCCTAATAAAGAAATCGTAAATGTTACAAATTTTTATATGCGTGAAAATACCCTCTTTTGGAAATTAAATAATAGACTTCCGATCTATGTGGTCAGAAATTTCGCAAAGAAACCAGTTGATCGATATGTTTTAATCTACCTTAGTAATATTTAAGAAGAGGAATTAGATAGGAAATACAATGATCGTCGTGGCTCTGCACATACTGCAGTTAAATATGAGTCACATGAAAAGTTTTCGCTCATAGACCTTAATATAATATTTTGTTTGTGGCTGACGTCCATCTCCATCTCAACTGTGCACGGATGATGATAAGTGGCACAAATGACATAATTCTGGCTAATTTGCATTTGTCCTTCCCCCTCAACGATGGAGTGAGAAGTCACGAAAATGATTTTCACCAAGAAAGTTTTTTTTTGGATTTTTTGAGTCTTGGGTATTTTTCCTGTAATTTGCTCTTGATCCTACGGTTAGGTATGCCCGTATCGAAACTGTAGGTGTTAATTCTTATCTGTTATGTCTGTGTTTTGTTTGCTTCTTTGGCGGAAAAGAGAGAGAGAAAGAGAGAGGTCGAAAGGTCGGTCGCGACTCTCGGTGGGACGAACTCGATTTTCAGTTGTGCAACGCATCGAATAATCCCAATCTGGTTCATTATCGACTCTTCCCCGGGATGGCCTTGCGTTTAATCCTCCTGCCGCACTCAAGTGTTACGGCTCTCGCCGCAGTCAGCGAATGGCAGTAGCATGAAGCAGGAAAATAATAGAATAATCCCCGTGGCCAAAAAGATTGTTACTAAAAGCTATTTGCGTATATACTGATAATTGGTTTATTATTAAGAGTGATCTTTGTAAGTTAGTGATAACTTGGCGGGAGTGTAATCTTCAACGCACCGTTTCAATGTTTGCAATACGATCATAAAACGCCATACGAGCATATCTACGGAAGAGTAAATACATACTACAACGCCAACTGGGTTGCTGGTCAAGATCCACTGGGTGTCTAAACATATCTTCGCGATCTTTCACGTATGCTGTATGAAAACCAGATTTTATGAATGAGAGGATTATCATGCATTCCTAATTGAGAAATAATTTATTTGTTTAAAACCCTTTGAGAAATTAACCTTCTTCCAAGCTGGAGGAATTAAATTTTACTTCCTTTCGTTGTCCCAGTATGTTTTGCGAATGTTCTCCTGGTTTATAAAAAATATATATTTATAGAAAAATGAGGGAAATCGTTAGATAGAATTTTGGGTTAGGCATTACGTGTAAGAAGGGTATGTAGCAAATATTTGATGAAATAAGATGAATGCACAGCGTGAAGTATAATAAAGAAACAAGATTTCCTCATTAGGCGGATACCATCTTGGAGCTGTCTTAAGAGGCCATGACACGCGGCTGATACCGTAATGAAGCATTTTCTTTATCGGAAAATAAGTATTTTTTCCTATGCATAGGTGCATTCAACTGCTAGTACAGAATGAATTGTTTGAAGAAGCCATAGAAGAAAAGAATTAAAGAACAAGGCCAAGGATGCATTACGAGAAGCATGACATGAGAGACACAAGCGCAGGAAGCAATGAAGGATTGAAAGGATTGGCAGGATTCAAAATTACACCAGGTCTCAATTTTTATAGCTATTAGGATAGACAAAAGTAAGTTTGGCTAAAATTGACAATGATGAGATGTGTTTTCTTTAATAATCCTCTTCAAGCCGATAAATGTCGTTAATCCGTGAATTTTTCAAACGCTATAGGCAAATGTGTACGTCTTTGCCCTTCACATTGACCTTCAGATTTAAAGGCTATGGCATGGCTTGTTAACCTAAATTAAAAATCTGAAACCGTAGGTGTAATGAGTCCGTACCCACGAAATTGTGTCGCCTATAGTTAGCATTTTTATTCTTGAATTTTTTGTTTCGTTTTCTTGCGATTTTTGTGATCATAAACTTCATTATCGAAAAACAAAATATATTTCATTCATAGTTACAAGCTTTAGTCGATTTAAAGAGTCGTCATTTTTTTCCAAATATTTTCCAGCATGTAGACATATTAAAAAAAATTAGACGAGGTTTTTTTTCCGTGGATGTCTCTGGCAAAAAATTTCCGACACTATGCCCGATTATATAAAGTGTAACCTCAATACGACTTGTAGCTCGATGAATGCTTAATTCGTAAACATATATCTATTTCATCCACATCTTCAGATTATCCAAACGTTTCAACCTTCAAAATGGTCAAAACACATTGTTGTAACAATCTCTGGGAATGCTATACATTTCTGAATAGATTATACTTACTAAAATAGGTTAAATAACAGAAAAAAATGAGCATTGCAAAAGAAAATGTTGTTTGAGGCAGGGATTCTAAAAGGTCATTTTTCGTTGGTCATTCTTCTGTTTTTTATATTTTCGATATTTTATTTTCAGCACGCCATTTCAAAAATTTGAAAAACAAAAATGATGGAGTAAGCTGCAAAATTAACAAAACAGCCAAGAAATGTAGACGGTCGTTATCTGCGGTGTGTTATATTTAAAAATCAACTAAAATCATGAACACAGGCGTTGCAAAAAACAAAAACAAATGAATTTAGGCACTAAGGAACATGCTATTTCAGTGGGCGTATTTCAAGCAGTTTCTTTCAAACCTTTCCTCGTGTGTTTCTCACCTTCCGCGGTCAATCTGCTCCTTTTCCCGCGACGGATCAGGGAGCTGCAATCGAAGCACCGGCAGCAGAAACCCTGGTATCCTTTGGTACACTTCATCCCAGGTAGGACGCTCAATCCTTTTTACCAACCCGTCGACATTTGGGACGATTATTTTCTACCGATGCCACCAAACAAGACACGTGCTCCGCTCAAAGCCGTCCACTTACGCAATAACCGTGTCGAGACTCACAAGGAGGAAATAGAGGCAGTAGTTCCTTGTGGACCTTCCCGTAATGTGTATTCAGGACGTGTAAGGCCAAACTCGATGGTTTTGATTCCCTTCGTGTACGGCAGGAGCATGTTATGGCCTCCCCTTAGGATCCAAAAATCACGAGAATTGGGCGGGGGCGTTGGGATATTTATGGAGAGGATGCACTTAAACACGAGGAGAGGGGTGGTGAAGAGCACGAGGAAGGAGCCGATGATGGATGGTGCCTTCAACGGAATGGGTCCGGGAATTGAGTGAGGCAAATAGACGAGGACCCGGCGGCAAACGATTGAAATGGCCCCCAGAGACGGAAAACCTAGGAAAAGATTACAAATGTTGCAATATCAATAGGAGAGAACTCAACTCTTACGGATCTGCCGCGTTCCTTTGCGGCGAGCGTAACGCGTTGTAAGGATTTCCATCCCAGCTATGTCCCCTCACCTGAGTGTAGAAGCTCAATTGAAGTAATAAGGTTCAGCTGTGATTTATTCTTTTGTCCAGTGAAGTGGTGGGCATTCCGATTTAAGACACGGGGTGAACACCGTTATGGCTTTCTCTCCGTAGCACAAACCTGAATGGGAACCTCTTTAATGTGACTTCAGCTGGGTCTTAAATAATATGCAAAGGTTATCCCGAGTGGAACTCGCATCTGTGTAAACACCACGAGCACTTCGAACACTGAATACGCAGTCGATTTTGATGCATTCTGTCAGGGGCGCAGGGAATCCTCAACATTCTGCAAGGGATATTTACGAAGCGAAGCAAGATCAGTCGTTGTCTTTGAGCAGCGTTAAGGATTCAGGCTTTTGGGCTACGGATACAGCCCGCACATAGAAATACTGGATGGCTGGAGGTAGGAGCTCCTTACTTTCGTCCGGGCACACAGGATGGGTAGTCGAGCCGGGGAATGGCGAAGAGCGAAATGAAAGGTGGGACGTCGAGGTCGCGCGTCTGCATGGACCAGAGGGCGCGCTCCCTGTCCCGTGTCGGAGCCTTATCCACACCCCGCCTTCCCCTCTCCCTCCACCCCTACTTAACTCGGTGTCGTATTCGCCTCCGCAGTCGGCATCCAGTCACCCTGGGGTGGTTATAGAGGAGGAGGACTTCATTCCACGGGAAGAGATGAGGTAACGAGAGGGAGAGGGTAATGAAACGGGTTTCCCAGAAGAGGCTTCTGGGGACTTAACACTCGGTTCTCCTTGCGAGTTAGAAGGGAAACTCAAGATTGTCAGTGTAGGAAAGAGCAGTGAATAAGGTGCTTTCGACGTTAATTCAGTGGTAAGGGGATATTCAAGGGAATTGGGAATCTGTAAAAAAATATTTGTCGAAAATTAAAAAAAACTCGTCGGGTCTCTTTCCACCTTCCCTGACAACGTATGGACAGTGCGAATTTGGTCCACATGTATCTACGCTAGAGTTCGCGAGTGTCTCGTTTGCTCTCATTGAGTCGTCGGGGCCCATTTCCGAGAGAGGTGTCGACGGGAGGGTTGGGTGAGGAGGAAAGGGCTTTTGGGATGGGAGACGGAGGGGGAAAGAATGTGACGAAATGGAAGCGCTAAGGGGAAATGCGTCACGTTCTCACGTTTTTTTTCCTTTTTGTCGTAATATCATTTCTGTTTGTGGTACGGCGGAAGGGGTTGATTGGGAAGGAAGGAGGAAGAGGGGCGGGGGGACGGTTGAGAAGGAAGGATGTTACGCGAGGGGAATTCACGGCGACTTTATGGAAATAAACGGAGGAAAAGTTGGGAAACAATGTTTACTGGGTAGAGTTTTATAATAGATAGCTGTTTGAGTTTCTTTTCAGTGGAATTAAAACAAAACAGCTGTTATATTTCATAGGAGGTTACAATACACTGCAATTTTGTTTGCCATTTTCTTGTTATAAAACCATAAACAGCATTGAACCCGAAATTCGGTTTGGTAGGTGATGGCAGAGTTCATCCAGTACTGCTAAGCCCGAAGGCGTGTGAAATTCACACATAAGGGAAGGGGGACAGTTCACTGCCCTGTGCCGGCAATGGTTTCCCAGGAAGATATGGTACCAGAAAAATCACACAGCATGGGTTGAGCTGAGGATGCCCAGAGAGACTTACCAGGGAATCGAACACGGTCAGTAGACCAACTCTATCCCTGTACTACCGCAACCCACCATCTTGCTATTATGCTTGCCTAAATTCCTTGCATATTTTCTAAGTTTGTCATCACAGCCTTCCTTTTTCGTAAACCACTTAGCATCTAATTATTTCCAGGATTTCTTTTAAAGAATTTATGATTCTTGTGAAGAATACGCCATGGCACAAATAATAGGTACCCTAATGTATGACCTCTAATCATGAATGCGAGACTTTACTTAAGCATACCCAAAGAAAAACAAGATGTATATGTTGTTGTTGTCATACATTGTAAATGTAATTATCCAGGATACTGAAGAAGTTGAAATAGGTAGACCGAGTAATCAATAAAGACTATTTGCAAAGGTATAGGCTGCCTGATTAAGTCTCCGGAAAATGGGTAATGATGGAACTATTGATGTATGTATGCAACAATGCTGTAAGAAAGTATCAACGTTCAAAAATCCCCACCACCTCTGCCTGAAGGAATTCTTTTTACTTTCACTTTCTCTGCCTTCTTCGGATTTCACGTGGCAACTTGCTCTTTTCTCCGACTATATTTAAATCTTTGTCTTCAGTCCAAAGTGTGCCCTCAAATCTTCTCCATACCCCACGTCTTAAAGGCTTCTAATATTCCCTCATCCTCTTGTCTCAAACATCAAATTTCGCATTCATTCAAGGCTACCTTCCAATTAAAATTAAAATCTTTTCTTTCCATCTTTTTTAAGAGTTAATTGGAAGAAGGGACCTAATGCTCTCAATATTGCCCGATTAAAGACTTTTATCCATCTATTTACCTATCTACTAAGTTCACGTTTAATATGTTCTCCTCCTCTAAACACTCTTTTCCCCAGCGCTAATCTTATCTTAATATCGGTAGTAATATTCCCGCTTTGCTCAAAATTACTGCCCATTTACCTAAAGTCTGCCAACTTCTCTAGTTTATTCCATCCTGCGTTCTTGTTTTACTTGTTGAGGATCTCATTTATTTCATTAATGTGAGTTTTTTACGTATTTATTAGGTAATTTTGCTAGTATTTCCCTTTAGACTGCTTAAAAGAAAACTCCTTTAAGAGACCGCGTCAGAAAAACTTCTAAGGGTGCGAGGAATGAAAAAGAAATTCGTTTACTTCACCAAAATGTATTGAGGAATGACCAGAGTCATCAAATATGTGACATCTTCAGGTTCTATTAAATTGTTCAACATGCACATACAGTACATTTAACATGAGTACAAGGGTTGTTTATAAAGTATCGGGAAACGTCTCGGAAAATAGATTTACTTAAGGTATTTCTGCAGTGACTCAAAATCTTCAAAGTATCTCGTACATCCCTGGAGCGTCGACACACTTTTTCCAGCGGCTTTTCCCCAACTCAAAGGCTCCCTTGTAGACTCCGGATTCTTGGAAGGTCCTCAAGGGTACGCGCGCAAGCTTCTTTGACGGAACTTAGGGTTTCATGGTGTTACATTTGAAGGAACATTACACTTTTGGGAATAGAAATCTAGTCTGCTAGTGCCAAGTTTGGGCTATCCAAAAAGTCAGGGTTTTCTTCAACGTGTTGCAGAAGGTCTTCACAAGCAGACATTCAATTCTGCTTTTGGTCGTCCGTCAAGAACTTCGGGACGAGTTTAGCACAGATCTTTCGAATCGCCAAATTTTTTGTGATAATGAAGTGCACTGTCATCTTATCAATGCCAATATGATCTGCTATCATGCGCACACTTTACCGGCGGTCTGAATTCAGCCCTTCACGCACGCGTTATACAATACATTGTTGTCGGTTCTTGACATGAACGGCCGTCCAGCGCGTGGCTCGTCCTCCACACTCCCTCTGGCATATTTGAAGACCTTGTGCCTCTGAAAAACTGAAGTTAGTGACATGCTTTCATCCTTAAACACTTCTACGTCTCCGTACCCGATTTTTCCGTCCAACACAAAATTTGATGGCGTAGCGCTGTTCAATCGTTGGCTGAATTTTGCGCTTGCGCAGAGTCAATCGACAGGGGTTTACTAAAAACACGATATAACCTGAACGAACGCTCGCAGGCTATTGGCACTTGGTGCGTGTTGGAGGTCAAACCCCCTACCACCAAGCCTGCGTCGCGCGAGCGTGTTGCGACGTACAGTCACGTCAGGAAAAAATTATTCCCGATACTTTTTTTCCAAACCTTTTACTAACTGTTGGCTCAGTTTTATTTCTCCGCAACGTACTCATTGAAAATATCTCTTCCCGCATTCTCTATGCCATTCTACATCATTTCGCCTCTGACACCGTTGCAGTGAAATAGGCGTACAATATATGTGTACGTATATCCTATAATTACTATTTGAACTCAAGGATGCCGAGAAGCAGTCCTGGCTCAACGGTTGGTAGGGTTGCGAGTCCAGTAAATTTAGCTCGGACGGTATTTTGTAAAGGAATGGATGTTAACTAATTGAGTTAAAGATGCGACAAATCTTCATCCTTCGAAGCTCCAAGAGAATACATCAAGTTACTATAAATAGATGTTATCAAGTTCGAATCTCATTCCAACCAAACGTCTTAACTGATACTATCGTCGGTTGTGCGAAAAAAAACACATGAAGTCATTTCTAAAATAATATTTTATTGAGAAAATTTCATTGCCCTTGCGTAAAATTGTGAAGGGGACAAGAGGAAATACAAGCTAATAAATTCTAGGCGCACTAAAAGCAAAGGGAACAGGAAAACTTGATTGAGAGAGAGAGTAGACTGTTGAAAATTGGTAAAAAGGAGAATATTGGGTATGTGAGGTAGAGGGAAGAAAAAATAGTTGAAATTGAGGGAGGTAAAATGTATGCGGATTTGAAGAAAGTTTAATTGCAGTTTAGGTTGTTACGGTGTTTAATGCTGTCCTGGGCTGGGCTTAAAAGTTTGATTAGTTTTTCTTTCCATTAAAAACTTACTTCAACTTATGGATCACTGTTCATTAATTAATTTACTAATTAAGGCTTCATAATAGCACCTCCAGTTCGTACAAGTCCGGAATTTTTTCGCCAGACACACGAAAAAAAAATAATATGAAAAAATGATACGCATAGTTTTTCCTCTGTATTTAAATGTCGTTTTGAAAGTTTTTCTTCAAAACATAATCTCATCATTTCTTGCATCTTTAGCAGTGAAATGTATTTCTACATTTTTGTGAATACGTAAAAAATCTCGACGATACGATTTTTGTACTCCAATGGTAAATAGTGTTGTTGAGGCTTGAACTCCTATTTATGTGTGGAATTCGTATTTGAATTATTTAGCATAATACAACAATTCCGCAACAAATATTGCTCAAGACTACGTAAAATTTTGAACATTACAAAAAGGTTGGGGGAAATGGCAGGAAGAGCGAATGGTTGTTACTGAGAAGTACGGGGATATTGACGGATTCAATGTGAGGAAAACTCTTCCGTTTCCCGGAAAAGAAGAAGAAATTAATTAATAATTAAAGAATAAGGGGGTCATAATATGAAGTGTCGAAAGGACGTCGAGCAAAAGAAGGAAACGTCACCAGATAAAAACTGAATATTGGTATATTTCGTGTAGGAATTTTTCGAATTCCAGGACAAGGCACACTAGTATTTAGGAATCGTACAAAATTTACCAATAATTGCTACTAATCAATACCCACGATGATCATTATTGAGAGAAGAAAATTATTTCTCATAAAAAAGATACCTTAGTGTTTACAATCTTGCGATGGTTGAAAATACATCTCTACAATATGGTCACGTGAATCAATAATTGACCCCCAATGACATGTACATATCCATGAAAGTCTATTGAATATCCTCTAAGCACTTTCAGCAGTTACCACACTTACAAAGCTTTATGGGAACACTTATTCGAAGAATGTATCAATGGGCCGTCATAAATTCGTGTGGCCTCTAAAGACAGGCGGCAGGCAATTTATTGTAGTGAAAAGGAGAGATGTAATTTCACCCAAGTTATACCAGTTGAAGAGGAGGCCGTAACCATCTGGGGGACCATCAGAGAAAGTGCTAATTTAGTCAATGGATAAAAATCAAAGAATATTATCCAGTTTATTAATATTTGTTCCGATAAAGTAATTAGCATCCTTTGTAATTGGACAAGTTGGGACCAGACTCCCTACATTTACGACGAAAGCTAATTATGCTAATAATAAGCAGTATTTTATGGTAAAGGTAGGTTTTTGATGGTCTTAGCACCATACACTACTTCTAAGTCCTTAATTAAGTAACACAAAATATACGTTAACCCTATTTTTCATATTACGTGACTCATCATAAAGCTAAACTAATAAGAATCCAGAAATACTTAAGGTACCGAAGTTTAATATTGCTACCGAGAGAGTTTATAGCACCCCACGCTTTATAAGCAGTTGACTCATAGGAAAAGTTAATAAGGATATATTCCCACATTAAGAGATTTAAATATTATCTTTTCCGATTACACATTTCACCACCAAAAAAAAAAGGAAAAATTTTAAACACCACTTCGTTTGTAATGAATAGATCGTATCTTGCCTGTTTCTTTAACGGACACATCCTAAAACTATTTAAAAGAGTAATTTGTAAATACTGGTATCTTGACACTTTCCACATGCAGTCCCATGTGATTTTTTTGGTGTGATACATGCTAGATCGGAATTTTAAGGTCCTGGAATCATGAAATATGGGAGGACGCATCATCTTCTGAATATTTTCTCAGAAGAGCTACTGACTCCGCGTCTTCTCTCAAGCTAGCAGTATTCCAGTCAAAAATAATAAATGAAGAATTCCAGATGCACGTTTAGGAGAGTCGTTATTTTACATGAATATCTTGTGTCGTCACACCCCCCGCCCTCCCCCCACACACTCTCGCGTCGGCTTGAGGGATATTGTATGGAAGCATTTTAGACGTATTTATTTGCTCGTAGATGATTGCTAAATCGATCGGGCCGGTTATCTCAGTTATTTACACAAACAATGAGCTACTGTCAATACTTAATGTGATATGGTAATTGGATGTCAGTTCATGTTACAACATTAATAATTACTAACCCGTGGAACAATTTACTTCAATTGTAATTAGGTATTTTTATGAATGCTTTTTCGTGAAAGATGACAGAAATTATTTTGAAAATTGTTGGATGAAACGAATGTGACGTACGTTTCAGACGATAATATACATTTAAGGCACCTACAGCTCCACCCAAGCAATGTGGTTTTTCGGGTACCTGATCTTCCTGGGAAACCATAACCGGTACAGAGAAAGGAACTGGTCCCCTACTCTGATGTGTGAATCTCACACGCCGCCGGGCTTTGTACTGGGTGAACTCTATCATCACCTACCAAACCGATCTTCGGGTTGATTACTGTGTTTATGGTTTAATTCGGATACCCCACAGTTCAAATAGCTATGGATACCCGAATTTCTCCATAAACAATTTTGATTGGATAGTATGCGGTGACTAGAGGGAGGACTGCATCACAACTCGTGCACAAAAAGTGAAGGGTTCCTTTTTTGATGAGTTCAGTTTTGGGTTTTTATGGTAAGCCAGATTTGCGGAAAGGATTGCAGGAATTTTGACCGGGGATGGAATTCTGAAGAACGCGGCATGGAGGAGAAAACGACAGCCGAGGTATGGGGAAGAAAAAGGCATATTTGAAGGAACGAGGGGAGGTTGAACTTACGAAGAATCGAAGAAGGATTTGTTTCATTGCAGGTTGCCAAGTGATGCCTCGCTAGGGGAGGCTTAGATGTGCTGCGGCGTTCCGTCAGTGTCCATTGAAAACCTTCCTTGGACGGTAGAAAACCATTATTGTAACATTTTCTCCAACAACAGGAAGAGATGCGTTTTTATGGAGGCGGTTGCAGGGCGACCTCAAGGAGGATAAGTCTGGTGGATGCATTAGGAAAACATCAGCCCAAAAGAATTTCCACTGTGGGAATTATTAAGTGCGAAAAGAAGAAAGAAAACGTTAGCTGTCTTCGGTTTCCAAGGGGTGGAGATAACGAAGGGACGAAGCTCCCTCATCCCCGCCATATGGCGACTGCGAGAATGTTAGTGGGTGGTATGCGTTCTTTCAATCAGAATTCCTTCCCTTGTCCCAGAGCACCATACAGAAGGAGTCTCTTGTATCCCTTGAAAGCTTCTGCCGGTGAAATAGATCGACGCTGAAGCATGCGCTCTTGGATAATATTTGCTTTCAGGGCAAAGTGTAATCACGCAAAAGACGAGTAGTTTAGGAGGCACATTTTCGGTTAATTATCGTTGGAATCCAACTGCCTGACATTAAGCAATGCAAATAGCTGTTATGAAAAGGATTAGAAATTAAGTTATGAAAGGATCGTTTATAAGCGTTACGATTGTCGGCATGTGTGGACTTGGATGTCAAAGGGCATCAAATCCAAAATTTTCACCAAGTGATTGGCTTCAGCACACACGTATCTACGCAAGCTACTTTTTATTAGTATGATATAATTTTTACCAAAAAATTGAAAGTATTCTATACACGAAGGTTCCGCCTTTTCTCTCTTATCTTCATTTTCTACGTAAAATATTCCTAATCCATCTTTGTTTTAAACATAAAACTTTTTAGAAAATGTTTTATTTCCTTCTTTTCGGAATCGTTTTCATAATTGTGCAGAAATGGTTATAGGATTTTCATTATTATTTGCAGTGTCTACCGATTAGAGTGAGTTCTGGATGGACCCCAGGAACCAGACATTTCTGCACTCCTAAGCCCTACCCGACAAAAATACTCTTGAATTCTTATTAAAAATTGCAATAAATAAGTTTCAACCTGCACATAATTACCGCCATTAATTCTATCAAAATTATTATTATTTTCCTCCCACTACCTCGCTTACCCAACATTCTCTCCTTTATCAGTTTTTAGCATCTAATTACCTCCCAGCATCTTCTATATTCACCTCTACTGCGTAATTTGAATTTATTCCAATAATCTTATCTCTTATAACTGTAGCCCCATCGCACCACGGCAGGAGAGGTCATGTAAATAAAATTAGAGAGATTAAATATAAAACAGAGAGAATCAAGACATAATTTTTCCCACGAACGATGGGGATTCTGAATAACTGTATAATCGAAATCGAAGGTTTAATCTTTGGATACTGGGAATTAAATCCGCTTATCTAAATCTTAACTTTAAAGTAGTTTTAAGAAGTCAAGGCTTATCGATTTCTGGTAGATTGTATCAAAACGGCTTCGTGCTAGGGCAAATACGTATATTTTATGAGCGTCCCAATAAACTGTCAGATTTTCAAGCATATGGTCACCGATTTCCATTGTTCGTAAAGAATATACGTTGCATTAATTAAGCAAACGAGTAATGGAAATGATTTGACTTTCTCTTATCCACTCCCGTGTTTGGCTTACGTAAAGCCCTATGTTTTAAATAGCTGTTTGATGGCAAATCATTTTTTTATGTTGAAAAGTATAATTATTTAGTGACTTGCGTATGGTTCAGGACTCTCTACAGGTCAAAGACAGAAAATTCAGCATTAATACCGACTGTGATGACTGGAACGGTTTTCATTTATTGAGGACTTTATATTCTAATGCTAAGGATTAATTTAATTGGTTTCTTAATGGTGATGTCCGAATATGATTTTATACACTATTATCATTCCTTTTCTGGTGCGGTAAAGCGGGGAAGTAGCTCTCATATTACGTTTGTGGAAAGTGATGTTTGTAAAAAACTGTGTGAAGGACTTAGACTACAAATGTGTGTGGTGAGCAAAGAGTCGTGTAGGCTCTGGTATGATACTCAAGAGTGAATAAAGTGTTATGCATCGAGGAGAGAAATATGTAAAAATAACCACTTCGCATCTGTAAGTGTAGAGGTTGATCTTTCTAAGGACATGGAATATTTTCTAATCGTAACTATAGATCCCTCCTTTACGGAAAATTATCGCCATGATATTATAAATATGCGACAAGACAAGAGTGTCAAGTAGTAACCTCTTCATGGCGCGATGATTTTAAACTTAGCTCCTTCATCCCTGGAGTGTTTCCCAGTAGAATTTCGTTGACTCCTCTCTCGGTTCTAGACACCACGAGTGACTTCATCACCGCCGTTCCTGTACTATCAATTAGATTTCCCCCCTTTTGATTGGTTTCTCGGGTTGTCCTTCGTATCACTGATTAGGTATCGTTGGAAATTGTCCGCTAGCAGTCATCATAGTAGT
>CM073774.1:57343256-57393027 GCA_037158775.1 Hetaerina titia
CTCCCTTCATCCCGTCCAACATCCCTATCCTGTTCCTGCCCTTCCCTCGTTTGCCTAAACATAAATAAATATAACATAAAAAAAAATATATATATATATATATGTATATGTATATGTATGTATGTATATATATATATGTGTGTGTATATGTATATATATATATATATATACATATACACACTGTATGTGTGTATATATATGTATGTATATATATATATATATATATATATATATATACATACATACATATATATATATATATATATATATATATATATATATATATATATATATCAGTTCTGTTCCTAATTCCTCTTGAGAAAGGTGGTTGGACCACCGAAAATTCGAGAACCAGTGAGTTTTTCCTCTTTTGTGTTTTGGTTTCTGTGTTTGTTATGACTATCAGTGAATTTACATTACACGTTTGTGGGTTTTCCAAAAAAGTGTATATATATATATATATATATATATATATATATATATATATATATAACTTTTGTACGGCACAATAGAACCCAGAATAAAACAGATAACACGTAAAAGGACACTCACACTGTAGATGATTTAAGCTTTCGGCCTACTCCTAGGCCTTCTTCAGGTCAGACTGTAAGATTCATAGTTCATAATGTAGAAGCAATATATAAAACTTTGATGGTGCAATAGAAAAAATATATACATGTATATATACACATACATTGCAACACGAAAACCCTCCATACGGCGAACAAATATTCATTCATATAGAAATATATAATAGGGATAGGAACACATATAAAGTACGAACACAGGAGAGGTGGGGAAGGCGGAATCGAGCAGATCACAAGTGTAAAAATATTTCCTTGACCGTGACTTGAACCACGAATCTGGTGGTCGGATTGTGACCATGAGCAATACTGTGGAAAGATATAAATGAATGCAGGGTTTACAAGATAGAGTAAGACAATTTGGATTAGCAATGGAACATTATATATGGTAAGAATTATGGATAGGCTTGAAGCTCAGTCGTTCTACAAAACAACTCTTCAATCACGGGCGAAGTGTGTCCGGCACCGGGGGCAGCCACATCCGTTCCACCAATGCTTTAATACCTTTTGCCGAATGTTTATTCGCACTATATATATGTGTGTATAAATATACTATTATTAAGTAATCTATGGGTCAAGGTAGTTTTTGGATGGACACAACTACTAGTTAACTCCTAACTCGTGACTCCTAACAAATCCAGCAACTTACTCTACATCATGTCCCCTCTCTTCGTCTTTGTGAACCTCCTTCTTACCTACACCCCGTCCAATATCCCTATCCTGTTCCTACCCTTTCCTCGTTTACCTAACATTCTCCTCTCTATTACAGTCTTCTACATCCCACTGCCGGCCAATACGACCTTCATCAATTTTTCCTGCCTCCTTATGGTTTCTTCCAACAATTCCCTCTCCTCGCCCACCATACCTAGTACTTCCTTATTTGTTTCCCTTTTGGTCCATTTCACCTTCTCCATTCTTCTCCACACCAACACACATAGAAATTTATTTATCTGTAATTGTGTCCATCCAAAAACCTATCTTAACCGGTAGATTACCTTATGAATACCGGAGACGTGGTAGTCAAGGGATTAGAGCGTTGGACTATTGACTTTGGGTTCAATGCCCAGGTACGACTCTGAGTACCCTCAGTTTTGATTTTTACCATTGATGTTTTCTATCGTGATACATTGATTGAAATCTCCGCGATGGACACGCTGATCGAGTTCTAGAATTCAAATTAAAGAAAATATGTTCAAGATGCCATTTCACGACACTTCATCTACATCTACATAATACTCCGCAAGCCGCCGCAAGGGCGTGTGGCGGGGGGTGTTAGGTCACCACTCAAAAGGAAAAAAGAAATACCGCATTTAAAACCAACACACACATGCAAACCCCAATCCACAGAAGTGCACAAATTCATGGAAACATCCCATCATTCCATGTGCATGCAAACACACATCTACCTCCCTTCACTCCACAAGCATGCAAGTACATACGCTTAACTACAACAAATAATTGTACCCCAGGATGTAGCAAGAAATTTATCAGGAACGTGCAAGCTAGATTTTAGTAAGTAGCTAGGCGAAATACCACCACCACATGAACGTGCTACATAAAACTCTCTCCTACCCAATGTGAGGAATGAATACCCAACGCTGCAGGTAGGAGGAGGGCTCACCCACGGAGAGGGATAAGGGATGGAAGGGGAAATTTAGGGTACCAAAAGCCGAGCAAACAATACTGTAAACAGCAATACATTACTTAATGGCATTCCAATGCGGGCATGGGGGAAGGGTTTTGACACAACACACAGGAAGTTAGTGAAAGTGCATGCAATTGAGTATAACTAATTGTTACCTAGACGCCTAGGGTGACAAGTGGTATTTTTGTTATCTCCGAGTGTGACCCTACAGTTGTTATCCCGTATTGTCCGTGGGAAGAAGGAGTCCTTGAATCTGCTAGTTCTGGCATCTATTTCCCGAATTTTGTATACATGATCCAAGCGACCAATGTATGTTGGAGTGCGAGTACTTTTCGAGACATCGGTGCTGAAACATTCGGATCTGAATTTATTTAGCAAGGCAAACTTCCCGAAGGTGAGTGAGTTGAGTCGATCATCAGTCGAAACCACACGTACCCAAACTCTGCAGTCTGAAGATTGAGTAGGGAAAAATCGCAATCAAATTCTTCTAATACACGAAGATAATGACGGCTATAAAATTGGGATAAAAAGTTTAGTCTTAAAAGAGTTGTGGTAAGGAGAGTTACCCGATGTTGCTATCTTCAAACTGATATGCGGTGTACACCTGACTTTAGCTTTTAAAATATTGGCGACACACCTTCGCTGAGTACACCTTATCTGTTTTATCAAAACCAATGTTGTCCTTTTTTTTCCCAGTGGCTAACCGCGATTCTGGAAGACGTGAGGGCAAGGCAATTTTATGATATTTGCTATCGCTTAAAAGACTAAAGAAAGCATTTAAATTCTTCTCGGAATTATGCTTTTCAAATACTAGTTATCCAGAGCAAAAGGCAAATCGAAATTGACGTTGTTGTGCGAACACAGGCTAAAAAAGCTATGAAGGTTTAATTACAATCATTTTTATTTTTTGCTTAAGTAGTGTTGTAGGAATTCCAAGTATGTTTAAAGACTAAGCGTTATACGGACTAAAATACTGTGAAAAATCACTCGTATTTACATGCATAAGTTGCTATTTTAAGTGCACCAATCTATTCTGGGTTACGAGCCTGAAACATAAAAATATAATTATATGGCACCCTTTATGATTTGTTCTTGAAAACATCCAAACTACTGACTTATAAACACTGACTATTGTACACATTAGACGTCATCAAGATGATGTCAGCTATGCAATAGTTTTCCCTGCATAGTTCGAAGCGCTAATATAACGAATCAAATTTTCACAAGGATTAAACTCGGCATATACCCTTGACTCTCAAAGTTTTCTAATCAACAGTGAGTTAAGATATAGGGTTTCGTGTTGTTGTTGTACGTGCAATTTTATTCAACGCCAAGCTTTATGCCGTAGGAAGCTGATTGGTGCGGTGGCTAGTGCACTGCTTATCACCAGGAAGATCCCAGGCTCAAACCCTGTCGGTGGTACAATTTTTCAGTGGACGCCCCAACCCTACTTGGGTTGAGTATTTCAAGTATTTTATAATTTGAAGAGTATATCAAGTTGTGACCGCCGCCCGTCTCGTGAGACGCTAAATTGTGGACCCCTTAGCCTCTTTCGTTAAGAATATGATAATGCCGAATCCGGGTTTCGAACATACAGGATATGGACAAAGTATATACACTGCCACTTTTAATTATCTCCAACGCGAATACTGTCATGTCTACATGTACATCTACTCAAAACCCCGCAAGTCGCCGCAAGGGCGTGTGGCGGGGGGTGTTACGGCATCACCCGTAATTTAGAAAAAAACGCATGCAGAAACCACAAATTGATAGTCCACAAACCAAACATGGCAAACATTCATGAAAGAACCATTTCACCCCAACTATTTCACACACATGCAAACACACAAACTACCAACAAACATACACATGCACAATCTTTGAATTTTTAATTATTTTCCGACTTGTAACTTAAATGTTTTTAATATTTCTACAGCGACTTCGGGTTCTTACTATTATGATTTCTGATTGCTCTGGGGATGAATGAGTATCTGAATCTGTCTGTATTGGAATCTATCTTCCTTATCTTATCTTTGTGGTCTGATCTACCTAAGTAGTGTGGGGCCATTATAATCCCTTTAGTGTCATCGTTAAACTCGCTGGTTCTGAATCTTTCTAAAAGTCTTAAGTCTCGCTTGTTCTCTTCGTATTTCAAGGGGCTCCCAGCCTAAATCCCCCTGGACCTATTGCACTTGTGTTCTTGTCATAAATATTTTAAACGAATCTGGCGTATTTTCTCTGAACTTTATTTAATTCTTTTTGCCAGATTTTCTCCCAAGGATCCAAGATACTTGCGGCATATTCCAAATGTGGTCTAACTAGAGCAAAATAACACCTCTCTTTAACTTTCTCATTACATTTCCCCACCACCCGTTTAATGAAGCCCAGTTTCTTTAAAGTGGATCCGCATATTGTCCTGATATGTGCTCCCCATGAAAGGCGTGGTGTGAGAACTACCCCCAAATATTTTACTTGTTTGGCCGTAGTTAAAATCTTCCATTACTATCAAATGTTTCGCACCAAGAGCAATGGTAATTCTGTCCTCTAATTAATCGGAACCCTGTCGACTTCTTCATCCTCATGATTGTTTGTTGGCTTGTAGCCCTGAACATTGACCAAGTTCGTTGGTTCAGCTTTTACTTATACATAAAAATAATATTCTTTCAGTCGCTTGCTCTGTTTGCAACGCTCCGCCCCGCCTTTTCGTTCAACGTTATTGTCATCTCTCGTTAGGCCTCTTCCCCTCCCTATATTTGTGTATTACTAAATGGCTATCCCTTTAGTAATCTTCGCCATCCTTCCATTTCACCTCGCATGGCTACAGTGGAGGCCCTTGCCTTTCCCGCTGTCAGGCACGACACAAGCCTCAAATGTTCGAGTCCCGTCGTTCCCAGAACCAATATCTATACTTGTGTCCATCATGAATCATGGAGTTAGTAATTAAGACGATTTCCAATTGCCTTCTTCAAATTATTTTAAACGTGACGCAGTCAGTCTCGTCGGCCGCCCCGCCGGGTCAGACGCTCCTGCAACCTCTTCACTGAGGAACAGACACTGCGCGGACTACCTTTCCTCTAGCTCCTATCCTTCGACCTAAATGATATGGGTGACCCTACCAGGAGTGAGTTAGTATCATTGGTCTCATCAGTATAGCTCTAGGGGCCATCAAAACGCCCTTCCCCCACGTCAAAGCTGCACTAATAGTCTATGGGAATAGACATTTCCATATAAATCATGCAATAATTTGTGTGTTTAGCCACATTATTAATTTTTTGTTTTAAAATAAAAGCATTCTCGTTCTTGGGTTTTATTTCGTTATCATTGCCTAACGTGCGGAGGAAGAACGAGTATTAGAATCTGTCAGTGACGGTGTCCACTTGGTTATCCCGCCGCACGGGAATGCTATTACAGATACTATTCTCCTCATCAAAATATGTTCATAGTGTATCTGGCGGACGATTCCAACGACCGCATTCTCTCTTTTCATAAATGCATTAATATTGCAGCGTATAATTTCTTCTTCTTCACTCACAGCGCACACGAATAGCGAAGTGAAAGTCATCCACATTTTGCCATGGTATGATCTGCGGGAAAGTGCCCACAAATTAAGAGCAATGATCCCCAGTAATCGCTGTAACTGCGGGAATTCTATTACTCTGCAGAGAAAGGAAACGCGTCATCATGTCTACTCTTCGATTGTTTAACCGTTCGAGAGCGCAAAATGAATGAACTCTCCTCTTCGCTGGAAAATGTTTGTCATTAATTTACCTGAGTCTATGGCAGACGATCTCCAGCCATTTGTTGCATAATCCCATCAATCAGAGGTGATTCATTTTCAGAAGTGAGCCCTGAAATTGGGAAGGAGAAATCGAGCTGAAATGTCAATGTCACGAGTAGAAATAAATTAGTTGGGCGTCGCCAGCCAGCAGGAAGAACTGGTCCGCCATTTGCTTTCTTCGCTACAAGCAGGTGCGATGAAAGAACAATCCCATCAATGTGCTCAAGACATTCTATTTTCGTTCTTGCATAAAAAATAAATATTTTAAATTAAAAGTTCATATGACGGGGGCTTGGTGAACGGAAAACACATTCAGATTTGAGTTGATTGTAATATATGTATATATAATATATCCATAAACCCAGTATTCAACCCGAAGGTCGGTTTGGCAGGTGATGGTAGAGTTCACCCAGTACTAAGTCCGACGGCGTGTGAAATTCACACATCAGGGTATATACAATAGATCAAAAGCGCGAAAATATTTTCTTGGCCGGGACTTGAACACCGGATCTTTTGACTTGCCGGGCCGATGCTATTCACTTAACTTACTGGGCCGGTCTAATCACTTAAGCTATCGATAAAACGTTATTCACACGGAGATCTACGGGCTATTAATGCAAACCAAGTGCTCCAATTCTTTGGCCAAGAGATGGCGTTAGGGAACGGTTTGAACCGGGGCACTTGGTTAAATGGTTCATTTTTAGGTTGAACATGTTTGTCGGAAAATCCATCGTTTTGACGGAAAGATGTAAAATCATTTTAAAAATTGGTAATCAAAATCGTGAGTTAATTATTAATTTTCATATTTCTCTGGAAAGATCAGACCGTTTAAATACGTACAGCTAATATTTTCCTGAAATATATTACGTAACCACATTTTGGGTTTTGGAAACCAAAAAAGTTAATAAACGTTGAAGTATTAAAGCCAAATTTGATAATAAGATCACATCTGTAAATTAACTAGATAGTATTATCTATCCGCCAGACACAAAAGAGAGAAATAACGAGCATCGGGAGAGTGTAGGAAAAGTACATGTGAGTTTTTCATAATTCGGAAGACTACCGTTTCCTTATCCCAGGGCCGTGCAGTGCATCAAGAGGGTTTAAAAGGGGAGGCGCGGTCCTGTCCTTTACCCCCTTTGTTCGCCCTCCACACGAGGCAACCGCAGCCATTCTACCTCTCTCTCTCTCTCACCGTCCGCACCCCAGTTTTTCCCAGGCATCCTTTTACGTATCCATTGAGCTTCGCGGAGGGTGGGCGCTGCTTCGCAACCGTGACCACAGCATGCGATGGTGAGGGGAGAGGGGAAGTTAAGATACTGGGAACGACCTTGAAAGGAGAAGAGCCCTCTCTTCATTCTTTTCTTTCCTTCCACGGCGTTCCTTGGTTACCTTCCCTCATCCACGAATAAATATTGGCACTCGGGGGGTTTCAAACTGAGTTTGCTCAGTTCCATAAGAGAATACTAATAATAATCGCCAGAAAAAATATTCATCCATCAAGAAGAAATGTGAAATTACTGAGTAAGAATTAATTATCGGATGGAGTTCGAAATGAAATTTGAAAGTATTTGACCAATTATCTCTAATGGTACGTCGGTAAGGTCCGGTTCTGATGGCAAAATATACACTACCTGATCGATGATTATTCCTGATTGGCCATGTTGAATTTAAATAATGGAAATCAACGGGTATCTCTGATATGATGGTCAAAATGGTGGCCAACAAACTGTACATAAATATATCTAAATATATATCAATGCCAATTAACAATAATGATGAATATTTTAAATATCTTTCGTTAAGAGTTTAATTTCACTATGGATCTGTAAGTAGATTGGCCGATGTTTTTTTCTATTTTGGCCAACAGTGTACGAGATTATATTAATATATATTATGCGGTTGATTAATTACCCCAATTAATCCTACTAGCTAAGCCAAATGTGGTGTTGGTAGGGTATCCCTGGCGAAATACCAAGTGTAATTATAATTTGAGAAAATATATGGGTATTTTTTCAAATAAATTGAAAAAATAAATAAATGTTTAATAGCTCACTCCATCCTGGCCCACACCTGCGGAAAGTAGGAGTGCTGCGTTGGGAGCACTTTAATTTTCAGGAATAACTTAAATTAAGAAAAGCAATAAAGTCGCTACTTTTTTCTCTCCTTAGTCAATGCCAGTGGCATTGTTGCATAAAGTTAATCAGTTGTCCGCTAAATGCTATACGAGTAAGACCATCTATAGCATCAGTGGTACAATACGAATGAAGTGCCAGGATATCCTCTAATAGGTGTGCCACTGTTGCCCCAGCAGTGTTTATTGAATTAGGTTCGAAAAAGGTACTTGGATAAGGAGGTGTAAATTTCACATTTATTTGGGAGTCTACTTAGTACCCCACGATTTATAACGATTGTGCGGTCCACCTGCAGCATTTTTACGTAGAACGGAAATTTTCCACGGAAAGCAGTATGCATTTCGATTTGACAACATTGAAAGGAAAAAATAGCTAGTTGAATTTCTTTGTTGAAACCTCATCCGATACCTAATCGTTAATTCGTAAAGAGGAATGGAACAACGTTTGGAAAATAAGTTCTCATTTTCATTTCCAAAGTAGAAGACGGAATTCACAAAAAGAACTACATATTTTAGTTTATGTTTAACCAACAAAATAAAACCCATCCTAAACTCATATACTATTTTCACGACTAACAAGTTATAATTCGGAAAGGCATCTCATAGTGACTGACTCACAGCCATTATTCCAATGCTGTCTCTGTGCAACAGCTCCAAACTTCGTCCCAAAATGTAGCGGAGAGCCAGCCCAGTCTCCGCCTCCCATTGGATTAAAGGACGAAATAGAACAAAAGAAGAACGTCGAAGGGCGTCGTTTCGTGGAACGCCCCCCCAACAACGGATGCGTAACACGTGATGAATGCAAGAAGAATGTTTGCTTTTTGCTGTACACGGCACGGATATAGTGGACTTTTAGGGCATGAGCACGAGAGGGGACGAACCACTTTTGCACTCGAACGTCCGTTGCATCCTCGCAATCTCCATTGGCTCCGTGTTTACTTTCCGTCATAATACACTATTACAAAGCAACGGACGCTTTGGAAAAATCCATGATGGAAAATATTGAAAATATCGTATACAGCTTGACCCTGTGGCTACCGTAACCTTCATGTGCTTATTTTTTAAATCATCTTGTCGGATTTTCATCGCCTACGTATTCCCATTTGAGCGTAAAAATGAACGCGCGCTCCTTTGAAAAAATTTCAAAATTCTGTTTTATCTCCCGGTTGCGTGTGTACTTCTTAAGTAATTTTCCCTTATTTAACCTCATTCCTATGCACCGCTTCTTTTCCACCGAGGCAGCCACCAAATAGTTGTTCTGTAGGGCCACGGGAATATTGCTATACGCATGAGTTATCGCAACTTTTACTTGCACCAGCCTCTCGGATTGTCGAGAAGATAATAGAATTTGGGGTCGCGCATAATAAACGTAAAAATACTGCCTTGGCAGATGTTCACAACAAGCAAAGTGAGATGTAGAGGAGTATTTTATTTCTTCTGAAATAATGCATTACCATTTCGCATTGCAGCCTACCCACTTTTTCATTTACACAGTCAGGGTTAAATTCTTCATTAACCAAATAGTTATGGTGTGCAAACATTTGCATATTTTTAAGAGACAAATAAGTTCTAAGATGGTGAAATTGTCATAGAACTTGCCCTAAAACGATAGGTATGTTCAAATAAACATTAAATTATATAAAACCATTTATTTGCATTTAAATGCAGATCGATTATTAACTCTGATGCCGAAGTGAATCTTGTTGAAAAATGTTATTTGAACGAAAACAGTATTTGGGGAAACAGCAGCTCAAATAAACAGCATGAATGAAAATTGCTTTGATTATATTGTTATTTTCGTGTGAAGGTTCAATATTTTTCCAAAAATGATAAAAAAGGTTACTTGAACGAAAAATTTAGTCTTGTATGGATTGAACTGAACGATTGTAGTAAAATTTCACTCGATAATGATGATGAGCACGAGAATTCGTTAATATTGAAATTGTGGTGTGCATTTACAAATTTATACGTCGATTAGATGTCAGTCCGCATCTTTATTCATTCTCAAACAAGAATTATAAGCAAGAATTCAGGATAAAACAACAGCAAAACTGTTCGTGTATAGATAAAACATAACATCTATTCACTAGGTCAACCCTTCCTGATGTGCAATACGAAAAAGAGGAATCATGAATAGAATTAAAATATTGAACAAAACTAAAAACACACTCTGAGTACTTAGACTAAAGTCGAAATTGATCCAACTTAATATTTTGAAGAGTCACATTATTTGGAAATTTCTCCACCCTAAAACCAAATCACCAATGGATGTCACTATAACATATGTATGCTTAAATTGAAAATAAATAGCTTCCGAGGTCAATGAAGAAAACCCATAGAAACTATTGCAGGAGCGGGGACACTTCTGTGGAATTCAAACCGTGCGGAAAAGCCAACTCGACCAATTCCCTAATCATCTCCTCTAGCCTCGACTTGAAATTGGGATCTTGGGCGTAGCGAGTGCGGACCGCGTCCGCGTTCCCAGTTTTCAGCATGTTGTCAATCGCCTCGGGAGTCAACTGATCCGGGTCCGTCCGCACGAAATCTTCTCCCAGCATGAAGAATGGAGTCATTACCGCCCCGATGATCACCCCGAATGGTTTGTACTCCCCGTGCACGTCCCTCCGCAGTTGTTCCAGGGACAGAGGGGGAGCCCCGGCGTTCACCGCACTCAGGGTCTCCTTCATCGACGCGTGGTACTCGGACAGCAGCTCGTCCAGGTGACTTTCCCTGAAGGACCTCCTCGTGCTGAGATACATAAAGTAGAGGATGTCTATTGCCGGATGACAGTATCTCGTTACCTGAAGGTCGATGAATTTTACGTCCACAGCTCTCTCCGTCCCTGACCCATCCTCCGGCACGTCATAGCGGAACATCATGTTGTTCATCCAACAGTCTCCGTGGCAGGGAACGTTCGGGCTCCCCGGATTAGCCTTTACCAGTCGGCAGAGAGTCGGCCATAGTCCTTCCAACACCAGCGCCAGCTTGCCGGAAGCTTCCGCCTCATTTGGCAGCCCATGTATGTTCTTAGACAGCAGAAGCACTGTTTCAATCGCGTTCTGGGTCATCCCTGTCAGGGGACTTGGTGGGACACCCGGCGGCGCCTCATAGAAGCACACCTCTCTGGAAAAGGGCGGGAAGGCCATCAACCAACCTCCAATCTCCGGGGGGAGGGACCTTTCGGCAGCCACGGCGAGACCGTGCAGGCAACCCAGCCTCCGCATCGCGACGCTGCAGTGACACAGGTCCAGGCCTTCGGAGAAGTAGGAAGGGCTGGGTGTGCGGTAGCCGCCCTCCGTGAGGTCCTCCATAATGATGGCATCATCATTGCCACCATAGACAATGTGGTAGCACACCGGAAGGGGTATATCCACTCTCCCGTTAGACAGCTTCTTCATGATGGACACGACCTTGTCGAGGTATGTCCCCTCACGGGAGAAAATCCCGCTCTGCTGGGAGAACTCAACGAGCATCTCTGTCTGGGGGAAGCGCTTCACCACGAACGTCTTGCTCTTGACCTCACGGTCATCGTGGAAGTGGTAGTGGACGTTGACGCGGAGGACGATGGATAGGAATCCTTCGACGCCACTGGTCGCCCGGTGAACGTCGATGTCTTCGCAGAGGACGACGTCGGAGCGGCCGGTAAACACATGGATGGATTGGAGCAAGTGCTCTTTGGAAACGAGGTGGGCTATATCGGTCGACGCCATTGCTTCAGCGGAGAGCACAGGGACTATTTTGCGTATTGCTTCGGAAGTAAGTTTACCCGTTAACTCTTTTGGATAAGATTAGTCAGTGTGGGCAGAGTCTTCGGGAAGTGAAACGCAACTGAAGAGAACTAATCGCCGGAAGATTTCCTCTTTGGCACGCAATGGGAGACGCTGTTTTTTGTGGGCTCATTTTATCCGTTCATTTTTTCTGGTTGGAGGACTCTATATAAGTTCTCGCGTGGTGTTAGATAACTCTTGAAATTACAACTGTCGCCACAATCAAGGTCCCAGTGTGGCCAAATGGAATAAGACGCCTACGAGACCTAAAAAGAATGTGGGACTCCTCAGGTTCCACAGACACCCAGGTCGATTGAACGGAAACCGCAGCTTGGGACGGGGAAGGGATTGAGTGTTAGATGTCTTCAGAGTAAAGAATATTTTAATTTCGATCTTGGGATGCTAGGCTTGTGAAACTTCCGGGTAGAATTGAAAACTTAACTTTAAACTAAAAGTTCTTGTCCCTTAAAATTTTCGTAAAACAGGTTTTATCACAAATGGTTGAGTGCCTTCCAATTCTGTGAAGTCTCCAAGGAGTGTCGTATATCATCAATTAAACTCAAAATTCATTTTATTTATAAACTGTTTAGCATTATGAACCATCGAAATTACGCCTATGTTAATACCCATCGCCAGTGATAATAAGCTATTAATATTTTTCAATTTTTGAGGATATCCTGAACATCAACAAACTTCCCCTGAATTCACCAGCTATATCACATAATGTTGGTAGTCATTCACTTTTGTTGTCTCGTTAACCCAGTGAAGCTATGCCCTACAGTGGAAAGATGCGACCGCACAGCCAGCCTCTCAGGGGTTGCTGAATAGGGAGAAGGGAAGAGAACGGGAGAGAATAGAGTTAGATGCACAAGGAGAATAGAGAGGGGAAAGAAAATTATGAAAGCGATTTTTCGGCCACTTCAGTGAGCTCCCATGCGTGAGAGATACATCAGTGGTACAGGGAGAGTCGTGATGGGGAGGGGGAGTGTTTACAGCTCTCATCTAACCACACTTTGCATACAATTAAAAGCCGAGCGTAGGCATCATTCGTCATCACTCGACTCTCCGCTATCCTTAAATATTTTAGTTTTTATTATATCTCTTAGAATAAGGCGATATATAATTAATTGCGTCACATTCATCTACTGCTATGGCAAGAGTCACGTTTCAGTTTGGTTATCGAGGCTCTGATTAGTTTTAGGTATCAGTTATTAGTAATTGCAATGGATTAATCATTCTTTTTTTAAATAACCACTCTTATTTGACTTAATAATATGATAATCAAATTTTATACTATCCGCTAAACTAGGTGATTTCAGGATATATCATGCATGTTTTTCTGGGTACAGGATTGGTGTCTCGTGCGACAAAGAAAAGCGCGTTGGGTGGCTTGCGCCGAGTTTCGCGTGATGATAGTGTGCAAAGAACCAGTAAATAAAGGCATGGATAAGGTGGAGTGATTGGCCGATTAAATGGCTAAATTATCTTATTTAAACGGAAATCATCGCGTGCTGGTGGTGATTTACGCTTTAATAGCATTTTACTCAACATTTTTACTGCATTGCTTGCCTAAAAATCGAGACAGCTCTGCTCATAAGACCAGCAGTATGGAGCGTATTCTTTGCTTTTCAAAGTATACCTTGAAATGCACCCATTTATCGGTATGTCACTGAAACGAATATATTCCTTTTACAAATTATTTGTGCCGCTTAGGCTCACGAACTTAAATTCTCTTTCAGGGCGAGATCAAACGTAAAAAATCATCAGAAAATGTATGGGAAATTGTGCATTCTAAATAAACACTAATTTAATGAAAAACTAGGCATAAAAGAAAAGAATACTCACTCAGTAATTTTGGAAAACCTATTTCTATTGAAAATCATAGGTTTGTTTATCTAAAAGCAACACTTATGATAAAATCAACAACCGAAAATTACTTCTAATTCATTAACGCTCTATCATCCCAATTAAAAATACTACGAAGTTCACTTGGGGTACATGCTCTAGGTTCAACAATATCTCATTTTTTGCGATTATGAATCATAACTCTTGAGGAATGTAAACGCTTAAAAGACATGTTTATTTCCAGTTAAAATAATAATTCATTGACAATATCCGCTTTCATAAAATCGAAGTCGAATGTACTCCCTTCTGTGGGATTCCAGCTATATCAAAGCATCAATTTTCATGGCAGGCGAAACGTGACATTGCGGCATTTAATTATTCTTGATTTTAAATGGAAAGTTTACCTCCATAACAAGGTAAGTGTTAGCCAAACGTAATTCAGCATGAAATACCTGTAGAAGATGGTAGACTCCTGTAGAAATCATTGACAACATTCGTCAATATAAAGAATTCCACAAAGCGTGATTTGAAACACTTGCATTGAAAAGTTTCAATTAAATCGATTTTTACTGAAAAAATTGTACTTCTCATGATCTCTAAAACCTCATCCCTTGGTCTTTCCTCTATGCAGTTTAAATTTGGCGGAAAAAGTTCTGAGAAGTGTATGATAAATGAAGAGCGAAATGAGGGTGCGTGCAATGGTGGGTGTATCAACTTGGGGGGAGTGAAATTTTTTATTTGTATTTTCTCTGGAATTGTGTATGAAAACTGAGTTCATAATGAGGTAATCACCGTGTTATTCAAAACTGCATTTATTGCTGTGGAGTAAATATGAGCACTCAGGAATCGAATACGAGAGAGGTTGTATTCACTTATTATATGCCCGCTCTGACAAGTAATCACCAGTCTAAAATTGAAATCCCAATTGAGATACCTTTTGGAGGATGTACAAAGGAACTAACTAGTCGAATCATATCTATGTTCAAGCTGCCGTGCTACACTGAAAGAGGTAGATGTCACATATATAACTTTTTTCTATTATACACTTAATTGACACATGAACATTAATATTTGATTCCGTTAATTTTCTTACTAATTGCAAAAAATATCATAAGTCGTCAAACCAATTTCATGAAAATGTATCGTTATCATCCTAATAGACCTTTATCCAGCGCTTAAGGCTTTTGTGGAGAAGGAGAGTTTGAATTTGTCTGATGATGTTGCAGAAAAGTTTTTGGAAGAGGTGAAAGAGGGTGATATAGCTCTAGAAAATGAAATAGTTAGAGCCTGGGAAACAGCCTTCAGAGAGGTATGACATCGGCTACTTTTATGTATTATTTTCATAGGTTAGAGGTAGTATTATATTGATCGCATACTTAATTTGACTCGGTGATTCCTGGTTTGTCTTTCTTGTGCTACTCTTGAGAGACAACTTTAATTATAATGAATTGGTGGTAAAATATATTTTGGTGGTCATAAGAACATGTAATTTACACCATAGGAATGTGGTATGAACCCAATTGATGTGGAGGTTTTGTAAAGTACAGTCCGAAATTATTCCTTTTGGCTCGTCATAAATATTGAATGATTTTTTATTAATGTGGCGTGAATATCGATTAAATTATGTTGAATTCAAACTTTGTGTTTGTAATGGTGATGAAGGTAGATATTTAATTTTGGAAGTGTTGTGGGCAGCTCCTTTTTACTCTTCACCACACTGTCATCTATTATTTATATACCATTCCTGTTACCCATTGAGGGTCTCCTTTAATTACTAAATATGCGAGATGAAACTGATAAAAACCACGGATTGTGTAATATGGCATATAAAGTTTGTTATTTAAAATTGCAAATCTTAACATAGCTTATCTAACACATTTTGCCCTGATGTCAATATTTCAGTATTTATATTGATAAATTTTATCCAAATGGTATATTTTCTTCCCTAATTAACTGGTATTTTTGTTCATGGTAGAAATGTCTTAAATTTTCCATTTAGAAACCAGACCTTAAATCCTAAAATACATTTTTGCAGGAAAATCCAAAACAAATGATAAATGTGTTTGGGTTTTGTTTTTGTCTGTTTTTGCAAGTGTTTTTAGGATAGCCAAAATATGTGTTCAATAATTATGCATACATTCATTTTTATTTTAGTCCTATGTTTCTGTTGCATAGCATTTATGAAACCTCAACCATATGAAAAAATGGAATTTTCAGGAAACATTAGAATATGGAAAATTGTCTTATGGAAAGTACAAAAAGGAGATAAAAAATGGAGAGCAGCCCCCCATTGAATGGTCATCAGAAGATAATAGTGTTAACTCAGAGGAAGTGGATGAGGTCACATTTGCAGCTGCTTATCACTCATTGGTCCATTCTCCATCTTTGAGTACAGTCCTCAAGTGTGAAAATGCCCATGCAAGAGCTCTGCAGCGTCTTGCTGCTCAGAGAGATGAAGAGATAGCTGCATTAGATCACAGGTAAACATATCACTTCCTACCTGTTTTATAAACTACACTGGTGCAATTAATATTTTATTTATTCTTTTTGTTTTCATTTATGTGTACAGATTTTGAATGCAATGCACAGCCCTGCAGTCCCCTCCTTTCTTAGGCTATTTGTTCAATCCCTTCTTAAAATCCATGTTGCAACAACAGTGATTGTGGTATTCATTCCTGTTAATGTCCTCACCCTCCCATGAACTACAACCTTGAAGTGGTGGAAGGGCTTGTGCTGGTGAGAGTAATGATAATTACTCCTGTTAGGGTCACTCATGCCAGATAGGTCGAAGGTTAGGAGCCAGACAAGAGATAGTCTAAGCAGCGTCCTCAGTGAGGTCGCTGCAAAGGCATCTGACCCCATTGGGGCCATTGAGTGATGGTGTCACATTAAAAACACTATTGAGGAAGGCAACTGGAAACCAGCTCAGTTATCATTCCCAAGAATATAATAATGGACACTATAGAGAGTATGAGTCCTGTCAACTACGGTACTCGACTCAATTAGTCATGTGTTGTGCCCGACATTGGCAGAGGCAAAGTTCCGTGGTTGTCATCTTATGAAACCCATGCAAAAGAAAACCAAAAGTAGCGGGACAGAAGACGCAGAAGAAGAAGCCTAATTTAGTTTTAATAGGAACTTGGAATGTTAGGACAACGTTCAGGACAGGAAAATTAGAGAATGTGTATTAAGTGACAGATGGAAAGAGGAAATATATATATTTTAATTACATGTAAGGTGAGATGGAAGGATAGTGGGGATTACTGGAGTGATAATTATAGAATAATATGCTGTGGTGGGGATGAGAGCCAATGAGGGGTTGCCATAATATTGAAAAAGAGGTAGGAAGAAGCGTAGTAAACATAGAACAAGCAATGGATAGAATACAACTAGTAGAGGTAAAAGGAGAACCGATGAACTTGGTCATTGTTCAGATATACATGCCACCGAGCAATCATAAGGAGGAAGAAGTATTAATTGTGTGGCCTGAAACTGCATAAGTTGTGCTGTGTGTTTGAACTGAAGAAGTTTTGCTAACATTAATTACATACTTTTGTACCCCTTACTCCCAACATTCCTCCAATCACTCAAATGATAACATCTGGACTGTTCTATGTTGATAAGCGATATATTTTCACAATTGTAATCTTTTCTCCATTTAGTCATCATTTGGTTATCAGTACTCCTAAAATTTAGCAAATTTAATTTTAAATAATGTGAGACCTCTTGAGTCCCAGAAGTCATTTGCCATCTGTGAGCATGTGAAACTTATTGGTTTTTGTGGTGCATTCTGTATTGTAAAAACTTATAATTTAACAGTACTGAGATACATTTTGCTCTGTATCCTTAATGTCCATCTAGGGCATATTTTTTTCATCCTTCTTTGATCTTTTTGAATAACCTTTTGATTCATTTAACAGTACAAATTATCTTGGAGGTATGAGCCACATTATCTAAACATGAGATGAGCAGAACAGCCTCATTAGCTCTGTATTCTATTTTATATTGATTTTCATGGACCCTGTTATTACACGATATTGTACTTATAATCCCTAACTGACTGCCAGAGTTAGGTTTTGAATGGGCATAAACTGAATATGTCTACACTTCTCATCATAACCTAAAAAGATGCAACCTGAAACCTCTCACTACGATAAACTCTTCTTCAATTTCCCATACTTTCTACCAACATCCACATCCAACATGCCTATCCTTTTCCTTCCCTTCTCATTTGCCTAATGTTCTCCTTACTTATCACTGTCATCAACATTTCATCACCAATTAAAATACTCTGCATCCATTTTTCCTGCCTCCTTTAGATCCCTGCAAACAACCCTCTCTTCTCCCCTACAATGCCTTATTCCTCTTTGTTTGATTGTTACTATGGTAATGGAATAATTAAATGATGTAAATTGGCCTAATTGATTTAAGTATGTTAATTGGCTTGTTGTTATTATATAATTATAATTGTTTTGAAGCTCTTGGTCTTTTCCAGAAAAAATCAAATTGATTTTCCCTATCATTGAACCTCCCTTCTTCCCTAAAGGCAAGCTGAGGAGATGTCACGTGCAGTGGAGGCAGAGGAGGAGGGCAGAGAGGTGACTCTTTTGGATGATGAAAGTGGCCTCATTGAGGGACCCAAGTCTCCTTCCCAGTCGGAGGCCAGCCTCGTGTCTCACCTCATCTGCTCCCACTTTGAGGAGCAGCACCTGCTGCATGGTGGGTGGGCCAGTAGGATGGAAACATTGCAGACGGTGCAGAAAGATCGCTTGAGGGGAATGATTATGGCTCTGAGTCGAGGCCAGACAAATGGGATTCTTTTGAGGTAAGCTGATCAATCCATTATGTGCACAATGAACAATGCAAGGTTGAGGTTTGACATCATGTTGAAGTTTATAGGAACACAAAACCTTCAGTTTCAAAAATGTGCCAATCCAAGAACATGCTTTTGGAAATGAAGGTTTTGTACTCTTTCTGTAACTGCATGTAACTGTTTTTGAACTTCATCCACCTATGGCTGAATGTGCATTATAGTTTTTAGAATTCAACTCTTTAGGTTCTGTTACTGGTTTTTCTATCAACATTCTATGTAACACACTCAAAAATCAAGTTTCATCACTAATATGTACTAAAATCCTTGTTTCTCTTGATCCATTGAAGTTTTTTACTCGATATTTTCCCTGATGAAAAGCTAACTCTCCTTAAGATATAGGTAAAGAATTCAAAAATAATAAATCTGTGGTAGATACTTTAGAGAGGTATTTTACCTGTCTCTACATTTCCCAAGCTGTTCAATTTTTAATGAAGTATTTTGAATAAAGTTTTGTCACCATCATGGGAAATCTACATAATCTAAGATACCTTTCTTAGTGAAGCTAATACTGTCTAATTCTTTCTTAGCATAAATTATGTCATGAGTTTGAACTCATTTTGTGTGATACCTCCTCTTGCTAATATATATCCATGTATTACTGTTATATTGATGATGTGTTCGCCAACTTGGACACATTGCTTCACTTCTTAATCAATCCTACCTGTGAGTCCAAAACTTTTTCATTCTTTTTGGAAATTTTAAATAAAAAGGGTGTTAGTAATGCCTTTTGCAGGCCAAGGGAAAAACCACAATTGTAATCAGACCGATTTCAGGATACCATTCCGTATTTCGGGATACCATCCTCAGTGAGTCACTTTGTGATTCACTGAGGTGATGGTCAGCAAAGAAAACACCTAATTGAATTCCAAACACTGGGTAGAAAAGTTATGTTAAAGGATAGCATATGTGCCAGAAAAATTAGGAAAAAGGTTTGTGAATCAATAAAATGAATGGTCACACCAGCATTTTTCAACTGTACATACAATGAATTCTATTTACTCTATTAATAACTCATGTGGAGTGAATTTATTGGCCAAAAGTTGCTTTTAAATTAAATTTGCATTATAATGACCAGTGATTAATTTAGTGAATGAATTCATTGGTCATTGATTGAATTCACTTTCCATACTTTAATCACTTCACAAGACCAGAGCATGGGAAAAGCTCCCAGAAGGAGTTATTGCATTGCTTTCTGAAATGTTGACTCAACTGTTGATCTCTGTAGGAATTCAGTGTCCACTGGAACTTCAGATCAGGATTTGGACAATTGCCACAAAGAAGACACTCTGCATTTTGACCCGCATGATTTGGGGAAACGGGGAGAAGGCGATGAAGAGAGGAGTGAGTTAGAGTTAGAGGAAGAAGAATTACTTGTTGATCTTAAAGACAGGGACAAAAATCACCCTGCACTTCTTGAAGAAAGCTTCACTATTCATCTTGGCTCTCAAATGAAGCAGATGCATAACATTCGTATTCTTGCTGCTCCCATTTTGCACTTTTGTCGTAGCGATTACAGGTGAGTTCCACATGTCATTGCCTTATTATTTAGGAGTAATGGCTTTTGTGACTTTTCCTTAAATTTAGAGATTTCACAATGACTTCTCTAACCTAGAATGTTTGTAATAAAGGAAATGTTAATGGTTCAAATGAGTAAAATAACATTCTACTTCATGCTGCAACTGAATGGACTTTCATCCATCTTTCCTCCTCCCTTAGGATTTCCATAATGAGTTTTTGCCTCATAGCTAAAATTATTTTGCTAATGAGTTGCACTTGATTTATGAAAAAGTGGTGTTTAGATTTGTCATGGAAAACTTTCTGAGCCATCCTAATGCATAAATATTTCTTTGATCTGATTATACCTCCACAGTTCTATGTAACATACTATATTTTTCCACTTCAGAGGTTGTCCAGAACGCCTTCAAACTGCTCTGAGTCTATATTCTAATGATCTTCATGGAATTATGGTGTTGACAGACAACAGTGTAGCTGGCTATACTGGTGTCAACAAAGGTAAGGTCTTGTTTATGTCTTCTGAATGTAACCTTTGGAGGGTGTTTGATTTCCCCAGATGAAATAAACTACTTGGCAGACGTATTATGTGTAACAGTTTTTGGAAGTTCTATTGTTAGAGTCACAAATCTTTCTGTAAAAGGAGCTGTGTTCAAATGAGTCATTGCTCAGTATGACAATTTTAGGAAGTTATCATATGTGGTTATTAATGAGATACATGATGCAGTGCTTAAGAAGAGTTTAGGTTTTTAGAAGGCATGATATTGTGTAATAATTTTCTGGCCTTATCAATGCCTTTCCTGATGGATAGATTACGTAATAAAATTATCAGTTATCCTGGGAAGTATTGAAGACTATTGTTATTAGCTACTTAAAGGAGCCTAAAAAAACTTGAAGTAGAGTAAATATGTACCTGGAATGATGGAAAGTCGGATAATAATGGCCATTTCGAAGATAAAATAATCTTTGCTTTACATTTTCAGAGAAAAATTTGCTTAATTTTTCTCTGAAAATGCTTACAGCATTATATTTTACTAAAATAGTGCCATCATATTTTACTGAATAATTGATATTATCACTTGTGTTATAGTTTAAATAGACATAGCAGTCCAGTGGGTAGAGCACTGGATTGCTTACTGGAGGGCCAAGGTTCGATTCAAGGTGATGCCTCTGGGTACCCTCAGCTTCACTCTAGGTGTGTGATTTTTTGGGTATCAGATCTTCCTGGAAAACCCTAGGTGGCAAAGGGAAAGAAAGTGGACATGTGTGCATTTAATGCCCTTTTGGGCTTAGTATGTGTTGGATGAGCTCTACCCTCACCTATCAAACTAATCTTGGGTTGATTACTATGCTTTAGCTAAGGTTTCAAGTACGTTTTAGTTCAGAAAATGGATCCTAAAATTTCCTCTAACAATCCTTAAAATCATGTTTTTCATTCCTGAAGACAATGTTCCAGCACTTTAATAATAAATTTTTGTGCTTAGCTGTCTGGAATGAAGTATGTAATAAGAAAGAATCTAAACTCTGACGATCATTGGCATAGGTTAATGTAGATCATCTTAGTTATTTTTGATATTTTGAGATTAATTTCACTCATTTAAATGATATTTTGTACTTTTGGAAGGATAGAATTCACTGAGGTGTGTCAGATGTCAACCGAGTTCCACTTTCAACCAGTTGAGGAGCAAATGGAAAAAATCAGGACCACAGTGAAAGAAGCTGTGGCTTGGAGGGAGCAGAATGCAGCATCCAATACTTCTCTTTATGTAAGGTTTTTCATTAGGTGTATAAATTATTAAGTTGAAAGGGAAAGTGATTGTTATTGGCATAGTAAACTTGGTACTAATCAGGAATTACGAAATAATTGTTGTGAAAAGTATTTAGAATGACCCTCACAGTTAATACACATGACTGATTGGTGTCAGATTGTACTAATAACATATCTCTTGACTACCAATTTATTATTTTAATGGTATATATTGGTCTTGGTGTACCAAATGCATAATTGGTACCCTGTTGTTATGGAAGGATACTGAAGCTATTGTAGTATGATTTTATATTGCCTTAATATGGAAATCCAGCAATCCCATACATTAACACCATTAAATTATCAAGTGAATATTAAATTGGTTGAATTCTCATGTAATTAACTTGAGTGTCCCCCATTTTAGACACTTTGGCTACTGTATTGGGTTGAGTACAAAATTATATATTTTCTACTTGTTATGGATTAAAAATCACCACCCATCTCATTTTTGAGCCTTAACAAAATCATTCCTGGAACATAACCCATATTTTATCTATGCAATATGTACACAAGTTGCCATATATAGTTTCAGCCTAATTATGAAAAGACAGTAATTTATTGTTGAAAAATGGCTTTATTGTTTTTGGTATTATCCATGTATTTTAGTATTATCCATGATAATTAATACACTTTTGCATGCACTTGACTCAATTTTCGTAACACTTTTTCCACTATAATTGAAGTACCTCCAAAACATTGCTTTTGAATGCATCAATGGCTTCTTCAGGTCCCGAAAAACGTTGGGCATCTAAATTTTTCTTGATGAATTGGAATAAAAAGAAGTCATTTGGTGCTAAATTGGGGCTGTATGGAGAATTGTTGGGAGAAGTCAAAAGGAGGCAGAAAAGGTAGAGCATTGTAATGGCCGATTGAATGCTGAAGGCTGTGGTAGAAGGGAGAGGAAATTGTCATTAATCAAACAAGGAATATGGGGAAAGGACAGGCATGTTGGATGAAATAAAGGAAAGAAGGAAATATATGGAGATGAAGAGGGGCTTTCTAGTGTTGGATGTCAGGGTATGAATTGTCAGTAAGGGTGAAGAAAAGTATCACTGTACCTTTGAATAATCTGTCTATCCAAAATCTAGCTTAAACTGTGGAGCACCATTAATAATATATAGGGTGTCATGTTATTTTGGTTGATGCTCACTGTAGAAATATATCTTTTTTGTTGTATCTTAATAATCAAATAAGAATCAATTATGTCAAGTGTTGTTCTGTATACCATACCAATCTACTAAATGGCTAAGTTTTGACACATGGTTGTAATTTTAAATTTTATTCTAGTGATGAGATGGGAAAAAATGGTATGATTACAGTCACCGTTGACAACCTTTTTTCTTTTATTTTCTAAGCTTTGAATGGTACTGAGGGTGATGTTCTGTGGGAGAACTGTGATATGAAGGATGAGGAAATGAATGCAGTGAGAAGTCTAACTCTCAATAAGAATTGACTATTGAAATTTAAAGAACTGTTTTGAATGGCTTTAAGGGTATGATGTTGCTTAAAGGTGAGATTCATAATCAGTGAGAAAATAATTGTACTGCATCTCCTGATGTTATATTTACTTTTTATAATTGGAGAACAATTTGTAGTTTACTCGTTTGTGTCAGGTCTTGAAATGCAATAACTTTTTTATTTTGCAAAAAGGTATCTATCCTTTTTAAAGTAAGGTTAATATACTATACAAGTAAGTTTCAGATGCAATTTATTGTGGAATACATGGAATTTTTCATAGTAGCCTTTATGCCTATTACTTCTCTTTACCATTCCTAACATTGTTTCTTTTGTAAAATGACAGGTTAAAAATGTAAACTGTCTTATATTTGGTGAATTATCTTAAATTCTGGACAATATGCCCTTTATATGTGAATTTTCCTATACCAATTTTACTTATTTGCAAGGTTAAAATTAATACCTATGCCTGATTGATCTCCAGGGTGCTAAAGGAGGTGATGCTGTTGGAGGAATCAAGGGTCTTCTCCAGACAGGAGATGTGTATGTGACTAAGCACTCCAATTTGTCTCAGGTTCATGTTGTATTCCATTTAGTTGTGGCTGATTCAACCCTTAGATCAGGTAAGTAAACCTTGGACCTGAAGAGACTAATGTTACTTTGGAATGCATATTGCTATCATATTCATACAAAAAATATTTGTATTGTGTGCTGCACTGTGAAAATTCGGAAAACTAAAGAAAGTGAAGGAATTTTCAATATAATGGATATGTCAAGGGTTTTTCAGCATTTTCATTTGGAAAATAGCATTATTATATCATTAGTCTATCAATAGAATTTAGATGCAGGATTTGGTTCATATATTGCCTTAATTTTTACCATTTTCTGACCTGTCCACTCCTTTTACAGAATACTTTGTCTTGATTGATGACAGGAACATTATGTAAGGGTATTAGGAAAAGGGTTGTTAAAACTTGGATGTGGGGCATGGTTATATACAGCAAGAATGCATGGTCAAAGAAGCAGGATGGTAGGCGTAGATAAGAGGCTTTGAAATGTGGGTATGGAGAAGGATGGTGAGAGAGACAGAAAGGAAAACAAATGAGTAGGTGCTGGGTATGGTGGAGGAGAAGAAAGGGATTGTTAGGAGAACCATAAGGAGACAGGAAAGATGGACCTTACTGATCAGCAGTGTTGATTACATTGATGTTGAAGACTATGATAGAGGGGAAATTGTTAGGCAAGTGATGAAGGGGCAGGAATAGGATAGGGATGTTTGGTGCAATGAAGGGAGGAAGGAAGTATTCAAAGACAAAGAGGGGTTTATTTTAGAGTAGGATTTTGGGTTGTGTTTTGTTTGGAGAGACCTAATATATGTTGGTAGTTGTGCCCATCAAAGCCTTCCTTAACCGTTAGATTACCTAAAAAAATGTATTCATTTTCAATTTTCAAGAAACTGTAACAGTAACTTTAACGGAGTCACCCGTTATGTGTGCATTATATTCATTTTCAATTTGCTTCATACACAAATGTAACATAATTCTTAGAAAAAACTCAGGACATATTCACTTGAGTTTTTGTGGTTGATGTGGTATCCATTACTATAGTTTAACAATTAATTTTTTTGATGAAATAAAATTTCCTAGTGGGGAATAATTTCCTTTTTCTAAATTAGTTTGCTGTCATTGTGAGGAAGCTGTGGAGATCTGGAGCACATAATGTAATGATGAGGTCAATGCTACAAATCTTAGGAGAAAGTTGAGACTTATTTAAAATAATCAGAATCCTGCAATTGCTTTTTAACTGGTTCAATTTAGTTTCTATAGAGAATATGTATACTATTATTGTAATAGAATGGAAATAGGCTGGCCATTGAAGCATGGTGACAAATTTGCTTCGCCCATCATTGAAAAATGTTCAAGATTTAGTCAGCTCCATGCTGGCAACAAAGAAATCTTTGAAGAAAACAACGGTAATCCTTCAAAATTTTATGAATCAAAAATCATTTCTTAAGTTACAAGTCTTCATAAACACTCCTGAATCCTTGTATGCGAGGAAATTGAAAATTGTAAACAAATGGTATGGTATAATTCCAGTTTTCACTGCAAAACTTATCAAAATATCATTAATTATATTAATAATGTTATTCTCAGGATCATCAACAAAAGAATAGAGAGTAAGGCAAATGATTACTTAAAGGGTGATCAGTTTGGGTTCAGGAAAGGAAGAGGTACACGTGATGCCATTGCAGTAATGAGATCACTAGTCGAGAGGAATATAGAATACAATCAGGACGTTCTTGCCTGTTTTGTAGATTTCGAAAAAGCGTTTGATAGAGTGAATTGGGAAAAATTAATGCGTGTATTGCAGAAAATAGGAATGGATTGGAGGGACAGGAGACTGATCCGCAACCTGTACATGTCTCAGACTGCTCAGGTGCGAGTGGGGAACGGAGAGTCCGGATGGGCAGTGTTAGGAAGAGGTGTAAGGCAGGGTTGCCCATTGTCACCGGTGCTGTTCAACGTATATGTAGAGGAAATGATTAAAGAGGCATGGGAAGAACTGGAGGTAGGAATGAAAGTCGGAGGGGAATTCGTAAAATCGGTTAGGTTTGCTGATGACCAAGCATTAGTTGCTCAGTCAGCCAAGGGATTGCAAGCATTGTTGAGTGAATTGGAGGTTCAGTGCGATAAATATGGGATGAGAATCAATATTAATAAAACAAAGGTTATTCGATTTTCCAGAAAGAAAAAGGCTAAGCTAAATATTAAAATAGGCGGGGAAAAAATAGAGCAGGTAGAGCAGTTTACATATCTCGGAAGTTTTTTGGACCAATACGGTCAAAGTGGTAGGGACGTAAGGAGAAGAATTGCGCTAGGGAAGGAGGCTTTCTCAAGGAGGAGGGAGTTGATGACGGGGACGTTGAGTAGGGATGTTAAGACAAGACTCGTAAAAACTCTGATATGGAGCATAGCTATGTACGGCGCGGAAACGTGGTCGCTGAAGCAGGAGGATAGACGTAGATTGGAGGCTTTTGAAATGTGGGTGTGGAGAAGGATGGAGAAGGTGAAATGGACCGAAAGGAAAACAAATGAGGAAGTACTAGAGATGGTGGGTGAGGAGAGGGGTTTGTTGAGAGAAATCCTATGGAGGCAGGAAAAATGGATGAAAGGCGTATTGAGCGGTAGTGGAATGTTGAAGAAGTTAATAGAGGGGAGAATGTTGGGCAAGCGAGGAAAGGGTAGGAACAGGATAGGGATGTTGGACGGGATGAATGGAGGAAAGAAGTACACCGAGATGAAGAGGGACCTGATATAGATTAGTTTGCTAGGTGGGGAGTCACAAAATGTTTATTTGATAGTGGTGTCCATCCAAAAACCTACCTTAACCGGTAGATTACCTAAAAAAAAAAATAATATCCATATTATGCTTGTGTCATGTCATGCATATTACAGGTATGTAAGTCCTCCTCTGTCATTCATGTCAAAATTTCACCTAATGTAGGACTTAGTACAAGTGGTTATTTTCACTATCTTGCAATTGCATATTATCCAGATGTTCATGCTGACTGACTTCATGTTACATATATGAGAATGTTGGATAAACGAGGAAGGCAGATAAGAAGATCTGATGTTTTGGGTGGTATGAAGGGATGTAGAAAGTGTGTTAAGTTGGAAAATAGTTCTATTTTATTTGAGGGATGTCTTTGTTGTAGAAATTCCCTGATTTCTAAAACAAAATATAGAAGTACATAAAAATATAGGAGTGCTTAGACTATGGGTCCATCAAAAACTTGAATTGACTGGTACATGTCTGTTAATAAGTCATTTACTGCCATTATCAATCCATCAGCATTGGTTGGTCACTATAATAATGTATTAATTTAGCTACAAAAATGGTTGTTGTGAATGGCCACTAAGGTGAACCAATTTGACAAGCTCCTGAGCCACTTACTTGACCACTCCTCATTTTAACTATTTTGTGGAACTTTTGAGTATTGTTTTTTTATTTGAATTAACATTTGTGCTATAATTTTATTTAATTAATGTAACATTAACCTTTACTGTGTGATTATTTTATTTTTTTGAGCATCTCCATGTGTTCAATTTAATGTTAAAATTTTCACCTTTGATTATATTTAGCTCCTATTGTTTTCCTCTCCTTATTTTCAAGATTTCATATTCTCCAAAACAGGTGACATTAATTCCAGACATCCTGCAATTCTTGGCATAAGGAACATTTTGAAAATGGCATGCATGTATGATGTGACAACTCTAACGTTACCTGTTTTGCTTATGCATGACATGTCTGAAGTAAGTGAATTACTTATTTAATTGAACTATGCTGCATTTACCTCAAGTTACCTGCTGCCAAGTGTACCCCTTTGTTATTTCAGGACATGACAGTGGCTTGGTGTACAAGGCGAGCAGAGTTGGTGCTTAAATGTGTTAAAGGATTTATGATTGAAATGGCTTCCTGGGGTGGCTCCCAAATCAAAAATCTTCAGTTCCTGGTCCCAAAGGTAAGTAACTTATATATTCTAGTCCCTATATGAAAATTTCCTCTAAAACCAATGTGTATATATACATGATTTTGTGATCAGGAGCAAGAAAGGAAAGAGGTGGTTCTTTTAGAGAAAAAGTGATGCTGAAATATTTTCAAGGAACGTTGCATGTAGAATATGTAGCATATGTAGAAAACCGTACTTGCAGTCTGTGTAAATGTGAACATCTTCAAAAATAATAATAATTGTTTTTTTGTGGATATAGGTTCATGATTTTAATTTGTTTGAAATGCATGAACATATGCCACCTAATATTTCAAAGGAGGAGAAAGATGGAGTGATTTTGATTGACTTGACAGTAAGAAATTATGAGTTTTTGTTAAATATGTCGAATATCTCTTGAGCAATACTGTTAGGAATTTTTTATTCATTTATGTTGCACAGTTCTTCATTGGTCTGCTCCTAAACTCTGTCCAATTGTCACATGCTATTGGTAATAAGTGAGATTTTGGATGAAAGACACGGTGTAATTTATTGATTATTTTGCAAGGGAAACAAATCATTCCTTGAGTAAGTCCTACTCCAATTCTTATTTTAGGGCATATCTGAGGAGGTTTTCGGCATCCTTGCCATAATGCTTCCCAGCATATTCAGAGTGTCGAACCCTCTGGTGTTCAAGGCATCATCCACCAGCAGTGGTGCTCAGCCCTCCGGCCACCACACTTCTACGTCGTCTCCCTCCATGTCGGCCCACACCCCAGGAGTGGCAGCACACTCGTCCTCTTCATCCCCATCCTCATCATCATCCACTCTCTCCATTCATTTGCAAAAGTCAATGTAGTGTTTTTTCAACCAATGAAGTTCAAATTTTCAAATAAAATCATTTTTGTTTGTTGTTTAAAGCTAGTTTCTTTTGCAGTCTCCCGATATCTTGCATTCCTTATCTATTTTGTTCACGACCAGATGTGATGTGTGTACAAATAATTCCATTAATAATTGCTTTCAAATTGAAACTAGGAAGAATAAATATTTCATATCAGAATTGACAAATTAAAAATAAGTCTTAAAAGTCAGCGGAATTATTTTATCTTACTCTATCAGCCATATCTTTAGAATGACTGGAGATTACCAACTAACATGATGCAGAATATTCTTAAACCTCACACTACTAATAATTTGCTTTTCATTATGAATTTTTCTCTGCATACTTTCTACCTCCCATGTATTAACCCAGAGGGCCTATTTTCACCTTCCTCTATGTAATTTTTGCTCATTCTCCTGCCTCAATGACCAGGTTTCTGAGGCATATGAAGTTAAACTCGATATTAAATTTTTCACTTTTTATCTGTACTATGTGTCTATATGGGTATATTTATGTTTCATGAACTCACATCTCTTTGTAAAACCTGCTTTATCAAACACGGTTCTTCTTGTAAGGTTCTCACCCTCATCCAAACCACTTCCTTATGAGTTGAGCTGTTTACTTATTCTAGTTGAGCTATTGTATGCCTATAAATTGAAGACTACATCAAATGACTGAAATTAATGGGAACTTGCAATCATCATCATTGCAATCAATAAGTATTGCAATAATCATTACAAAATTGACATTAGGCGCAACCAAGCAAATAAGAAGCAAGATATCCTCTGAAGCACGTCACTCACTTTCGAGTGAGTATAGGTTGGTACCAAGTGGCGGTGGGAAGAAAGTGGTTTGGGGATGCATGCATATGAGACTGTACGGATCAGTAAGCCTTGATAGTTGGCATATGCTGTTGAATACCCTTCTTCCCATACGAGGCTGTTGCCATTCGATGGGATAAGGGAGACTGTAGTAATCCCTTCCTCTATTCCTCTCTCTCCGCCAGTTTCACAGGAATGGTGAAGAATTTGTGATACTATTCGGAGCCTTGTTATTATGCAGTCCCCTAATCCTTGGTAATTTGTGCCAGTAGCTGAATCAGTTTCTCATGGCACTAAAGCTAATGCTATTTAATAGAGGGGTCAAGAATCTCCGTAGATGTTACTTTGACTTATGCAAAACAATCCCATATTTTATGCGATGAACTACTGTATGTAAATATGCAAGTACTAAAGTTATTATGTCTGTTGCCTGGAAAGTGTGACTGCTCTGACATGGGGTGGGTAGGTTCACTAGAAACTGGAAGAAGAGGGACTGCCATCACACGTTGATCGAAAAACAGTGAATATAAACAGTAAGCCCAAAGGCAATGTTGACGTTTCTATTTAACCATCATTTTGACTTGGCCAGAAACATTTTGCCTTGCATTGCCCAGTACATATCATGAGAGAATGTTGATAAGGTTAAAATTATTTTTTGAGTTCACTTGGATATCATGGTCGCATTTTGACCTAAGCAAGTTTATTTTGAAGAAGGGAAAAGGGCGAATTCTTTTTCTTCCCCCATGTTCCTCGGGACCCTTTGTCGACAGGGAAGGAGGGGTTGTGGTAGCAGAGGGGATGGAGAGAAGCAAGCATATCATTTTGTATGTTTCTGTGCTGACGACTTGCATAGGTTACGCTGTAAATGACCCAAGTTCAGGTTTTCGGAGTAGTCGAGTGATTGTACTATCGTTATTATCACCATTAACATTAGCCAACCGGGTTTTGAGCTGTCACAGCACTACCCACTACTGTGATTCTAGACCCTAACATGAAACGAAATATCGTGACATCACACCCAACCTATTGCATTAACTCCCTCTATTTTATATTGAATTATTGGTAGAAATTGATTGTCAAGTACTGCATCTTCCAGTTGCTTCCAAATGCCAGAAACATTACAAATTTTAAAATTTAAATTATTATAATGTAGATAAATATATTACAAAATTTCATATGATAACATAAATGACATTACCATATAAGTTTGATGCAGTCAAATTCTTTGGTCTTCCTTGGCATGTAAAAGATTCCTCAGAAGTTTATTTAGGCAGTTAAACATAAATGCTAGATAGATAAATATTAAAGGTAGCTCAGCACATTTTCAACTTCCCTGAATTCATCCCACAATGCCTCTTCTTTTTCTCTGTTAACATCACTTTCCCAGAGTTCTCCCTTCCACCCTCTTCTTCACTATTGAAGAAGAGGGTGGAATTTTCATGGTCACTTAATTCTATCCAATTTACTGTATCGAATGCCTTCTCAAAATGAGCAAATACACCAATTGTATTCTATGATCCTCTCTATTATTAAAAATTACTAATGAGCATGTACAGAACACCCAATAATGGAAAATGGCCCACAGTTGAAAATATGATCTTTCTTAATAATCATATATGACAAAATGTAATTGAATTTAAGAGATTTCAGGAAGGAAGGGAAATTCAGAATGGCATAAGCATACATGTAGGTTAATACGTATGACAAGAAAAAATGGAGATTTTTTAATAAAATTTATTTCAAAATTAAAATTTGTACAGGCTAATCTGAAGTAGGTTATTACGACTTTTAATTTAAACCTAAGATTATATATTAAGAAGAATAACAGCAAATACAGAATAAACTTTCACTAGCTTTTTCTAATAAAGGAATATTATAACTTTGAGCTTGATAATGAAAAGAATATTATTTACAGAAATGACATGACATCAACAGGGTACATATGAGAAGACATCTAAAAATAAAACTTCCCAGAGGAATTGTTGGTAGATTTTTTTGAGTACACAACACATTATGTCTACATAACTTTCAAACAAAATGCATTTCTTTGAGATAAAGGAACCAATCAGGCATGCATACCTCAATTGTTAGGCACATGACTTAAGACAAGCTTTGATCTTATGAATCTGATACAAAAATTTATCTCAAAGACTATGTATCATCATATCACAGATTTCTTAAAAAATGACTACCTGCCAATTGGCAAAAGTGTTAATGGCATAACTCAAAAGACAGCACCTGCAGGAGCCTCAAATGAAACATGGTAAAGAACCATTATATAATGTGGTATGAAACAACCACAAAAAACCGATTCAGACAAGAAAGGCAATCAGAGGAGGACCCTGTATAGAATATCTATGTATTCATCATTAAGTTAAGGATCCGAGTGAAGTATCACAAAAAGACAAGTAAAACAAAGGCATTTTAGAACACACTAAAAGTTTTACATTAAGTTCCTAACTAAAACCAATCTAACTAACAAGGGTATTTAAGGGTATGAATACACGAATAGGTTGAATAGATCATATTCATGTTGTACAGTTATGCCAGATGCACCTATTAAGTTAGTCACTCAATTGATGGCTTAACTTATCCCACAAGGAACAGAACAGTTACAAGCTGTACATATGGTTTAAATTAACAAAAATAGTGGACAAACTTTCCATATAAAAATAAAATAACTGCTACAAGATTGCAAGAAACAAGAGAAAACAGAGATTTCAGAGAAAATTAAATTGCTTATGATGACTATTGCAATTTTCTAATTAGAAAACTGGAAAATAAGTGAATCAATTTTTCACTAAACAGAAATTTTCATGCTTTCCTATCATTTGATTCCTCTGTGGTGTAAGAATTATCCATCTCCACAATACACAGTCTTGCATAAATTAAAATGGGTAGATAAGACCCCTCCTCCTGTATTATTTTCATATATAGATTGTTGGAATGCTTAACTAAGTAAAATTTAGAGGACATTTGGTGAGGTGCCCTCAAATGACCAATCTTTACAGTGAACCCACACTAATTCAGACTTGAAACAGTCATAGCCAACTACTACTTACATTGAAGTTCTCTATACGCAAGTATTTGTAAAGGTTTTGACGATGCATCTTGTGGGTTAGTGGTACACGTCAACTCTATGTGATCATTTATTCTCATTCCATCTGCCCTTAGTCTCTTTGCTTTCTTTCAACTTCAGGTAACAATTTCCCAAACCTGTATTTCTTTTTTGTGACAATTTAATTTTAAAACTAAGAGCAAACAGCTTGACCTTAAGAAGTTATCTTCTTTTCCAGATTGGATAGTGTATAGGAATACCACACTTCCAATAGAAACCTCCACATCTGTTTCCTCAAGAAGCTGAACTTTGTTTAATGCTCAAAGTTATGTTTTCCCTCACTGCCACTCTTCTTAGGTGCTGCTATCAAAAGTTACTTTAGCTTTTATGCTGCCATAATCATTTAATAAGCAGATATATAGAGATTTGCAAAAATCACATAGAAAGCATTAGCCATCTCTGTCAAATACATGAGACCCACCTACAAAATGCATTTAGACGGAAATATGAATTCTATTTCAGGTAGTAATACTTATTCATAATGTCAAATGTGCGGTTGGAATATTGATTGAAATATTATAACTTTTTTCAGCCATTTTCACACAAACTTGCAAGCTAAAAGTATACTTCAACAGAGTGGCTTCTTGAGACTTCTTAATAAGCCACCTGCAGTACACAACTGGACTGTTCAGATTAATTTGGAGTCTGGATTAGTGATGGTTAACTGTATCACATCATAATTTCAACTTTGGAGAAGTCTTTCATGACAAAAAAGCACACACACTCAAAGTAAGACTTAAGCCATTTAGCTGTCAAGGAAGATAAATCTTCCATAATATCTGGAGTTGGATCACATGTATATTATTTCAAGTTACTGCTTGTACTAGGTTTGTATAAAAAGTATTGTTTACAATTTTTTCCTGAGGTGTGAGTGAAGTGCTGAATTCAGACTTTTGTTTAAGTGTGCGTATGATACCAGATCTTATTGGCATTGGTAAGATGACAGTGCACACATTAGTGAAAACAGTGCGACAGTGCACATTATCAGTGAAAATTTTGCAATGTAAAAGATCTGCATGAAACTCATTCTGAAGGTCTTGATGGATGACTAAAAGCAGAGTTGAGCGTCTGCTTGCGAAGACCTGCAAGGCATTGCGATGATTGCCCAACCCCCTTACAATCTCCACTCGGTACCAGCAGACTATTTCCTATTCCTAAAAGTGAAATCCTCCCTCAAAGGCCACTACCATGGGGCCCTAATTGCCATCAAAGAAGCTTGCATGCATACCCTCAGGGACCTCCCGGAATCCACCGACCAGGGAGCCTTTGAGTCATGAAAAAACCACTGGCAAAAGTGTGTTGACTCTCAAGAGATGTACTTTGAAGAATTTTGAGGCATTATAGCAAAATCTGAAATAAATCTATTTTTACAAAACTTTTCCTGATACTTTTTATAAAAACCATTTAGTGTTCATGTAATTCATTGACTGTTCTCCCACAAATTCTCAAGACTACCACACCATAAGTGTATTCTTCCAACTCATAACCGATTCCACCACTTCCACATACCATTTTTATGAATTTGACATCCTTATTGAAAGTCATGAGGGGACAGTGAATCTTAAAAAATTCATGTGTATGATTTTGTAATTATTTGCTTTTACAAAATTATTGAATCTTGGACCCTATTAATGTCAGTTGTCTATGTGCTGCATTTTGGCTATAGAAGCAATGGTGGACTTAAATTTCCTTCATGTTTGTTATCATCTTTTTCAAAATTAATCAGTCAATACCAAGTGGGGTGGATAATAAATCCACTTTCCCCATGGACAACAACCTTTATATGGTGAAAAGTCCTGCCTTTGCAATGACCCACACAGCTGTGGGAATTATGGTAATATCTCCTGGTGGGATCACCCAGATGCCTGATTGGTTAAAGGGCAGGAACTAGGCAGAAGGTAATCTATGCAGGGTCTGTTCCTCAGTAAGGTGACTTCAAAGGCATCTGACTTTAGTAGACTGATCATTCAAAGTGATGGTGTCATGTTAAAAACAATATCGAGGTACAGATTGGGAAACCAAATCAAGGATGATATCAAAATGAAAATATTAGACAGTATTGAAGGGAAGAATGTTAGGAAAGTGAGGTAAAGAGAGAAAAGGTATTGGAATTTTGGATGGAATCAAGGGAGGAATAGAGAGTATACAGAGCTCAAAAATGAATGCATGTGATGTGCAGGATGGGATTTATGGATATTTTGTGTCATTCTCTTGTGGGCAGTGTGCAGTGTCAGGATCCATTGAAAATTAATGCTAAAACATGGAACTATTGCTCACAATAATAATATATGTTTCATTGAAGAGTGCAGTTCATGGCACAAATTAATAACTTAAAAGAAGATTGGAGATGAATTATAATAAAGAAAATACAGCAGAACCTTGCACAGTGAGCATAATTTCTTCTGGAATCTTTCCTGTAAAGCAAAACAAGTTTTCCCATACAAATTAATGCAAAATATGATAATGCTTTCCATGGAAAAAATTACTTTATATACAAGGTTCTTTCCAAGAAAATTTTATACATATTGTTTAGGATTATGAATCATCTTTTCTTCTCTTGTGGAATGAACTGGTCGAGCAATAAAAAATCTGTGGAGCCTGGCAAGGGGATTTTATTTAAATCAACGCAGAGTTTGGTTTGATTGGCATGCATTAAGTTTACCTAATGAACAAGTCATACAATATGCAATTTACACATCATGTTATAGGTTCAAGTTCCTATGGTTTCCCAGAAAGATATTACATTATACTCTTGATTATCCACCACTTTGTGCATAATACTTGCCACTCCTTTCCTGTCACCTTGAAAATTACAATTGTTTCGAGAATTTAATGCTTTGAAGCTTTGATATACTTTTCTAAGAAAGACAAGTTTGAAATACATGGACTTCATTATTGTTGATTTCACAAATTTTGTACTATCTGTGCTTTCCGAATTTTGGTTTCCCTTGCATTCATTAGCTCTAAGAATTCTATATTCTCCTCCAAGGCAAGCAAATACATAGTTTTACCATGTAATAAATAAGTCATCAACTATCTACACTGCATTATTTTAATCAGTATCATATGATGAATATGAATCCGAATTATTGTTTTTCAAATTTGTCCTTTGTCAGTTATTTCGTTTTCCTTACTATATGATTGTTTCAGCTCTCCAAGGAAAATACAATCTGATAATCACTTAATAATAGCTCTGTGAAACTATAACTCATCCTTTATAAAATGGCTGAAAAATGGACAAAATGTAATTTCCATTTCTAGAAAAAACTAAACACAAAATGGAAAAAGAGAGTTTCTATGTATATCTGTTTATGTCACGATCATATTTCCATATGTTTCAGTTATCCATGTTTTCCGATTATTAGTGCTTCATCATGCATTAGCATGGATAATCAAGAGTTTAGTATTCACCCAGGTTAGGTGAAGCTGAGGTTGCCTAAGTCCACCTCGATTTGAATTGGGCCCACTGTTTGGTAGCTAAATGCTATACTTACTAGGCTCCCTTACCCCTTTAGAATTGTTTATCATTTGTAAATAATCGAGTAAGAATAATAGTAAAAATGAGTGGATAAGTCTTATTGAACTTTTTTAATTAAAGTTTGAAAATTAATATTGAAACAAAAATTATATTCAACTTCAAATATAAATTATTAATAATTTTTGTTTTAAAATATTTAAAACATATACCTGGACTGGAGGAAAATATTTTCAAAATATTAGAAAAAATTAAAAGAATTAAAATATCAACTTAAAAATTTGAATTATTAAATTTGAATGGGGTTCAAAATTTTTAATAAAAAAAATGATTTGGATTTGAGATTCAATTCGACTTTATTCGAGTCATCTCAGTGCATAGGTTTTGTAGTTATTTTATTAGTAGTTTTTCTGTGGTATTTGATGGGAGTTCTTGCCCCATACAATTAAAACAGGTGGCTTTTTGACAGCTGTGTGCATTATGCAAGTTTAGGAAAACATCATGTTTCTAGGATCAATGCAAAACATGACACCATTACTTTATCTACACCATGATTTTCTTGAAAAATTGTTAAATATGGTGTGGTAGCCATAAAGTTGTTCAACTCACATGACAGAATTTTTTGTTTGATTAAAAATAAACACAAATGATAAATAAACTCAAGGTCCTTTCCTACTTCAAAGACATTTGGACAACACTTGGATAGTTAATGAAAAGAATACTGAGTAATTCTTCACTAAAAAGAAAAGTCCTGTCTTTTGAGCTCCTTTTATGAATAATTGACAGTTTTTAGCAGCAATGAGGAATTACAGTCAAAACTCGTTCTCACAATATCGATGTGCAGAGAATTAATTCTTCTTCCCAAAGCAATGGTCCAATTAATCAAAATTGTACATATGTACACACATAAAATGCTTAGAAGACCACATATCAAGTATTTCAAATTCTTCCTTCAAATTTTAAAATTGTGTGTTTTAATCATGGTTCAGAGTGGATAAATTCCTTTTCTAATGTGGAATTAATTAATTTTTTAGGCTGCAATGACAGTCTAGATCATGTCATGACACAAGACTAACATGGAGTGCGATGATATACGGCTGGAATCTCCATCAACATTAATCATAAAAAAAAAAGATTTTGCAAACATTTAAAAATCATTACATATGTTTGCAAAAATTTACTCTGATTGGCCAATACTTTTGACTCACTTGAGTTAGCAAAAACGAGCTTCTCCTGCATTTTAAATGAATTACAGAATTCATATAGAAAAACCTTGTTAGGTCATTGGAAGAATGCCAACACCAACGCCACCCTCGTGTGCACACATTGAGGCGGCAAATGTCCATTCATTTGCACGTGGGTCATAGGTTTCCATTGTTGAGAGATTTGCAGCCCCATCATAACCACCAACTGCCCATAAGAAGCCTCCACCAGACACTAGAGCAACACGGGAGCGTGTGACCTTCATTGGCTTCACCAAACTCCACCTTAAAAAATAAAAGGTAACTTCATCAATTGAAAAATCAAAGAGTAACAACATGTTTAAAAGTTTGCTTCTAAATCCATTAAGAGGAGTAGCATACCAATTCTCATATGCTAAACATACAAGATAAAAACAATTTACTTCTTTTGATTAAAATTAAACCTCTCATTCAGGTCTAATATTTGAAATTTATCAATCACAAATAGGTGGGACATTAAAAAATATACAACTTAAACTCTTCTAACATTAATATAATGTTGTCACAGTACATTTAAATCTTTTATCTCTTACTTACGTTATGTGATTTTGCTTTTTTTTATTAGGTAATCTACCGGTAAAGGTAGGTTTTTGGATGGACACAACTATCAAATAAACATTTTGTAACTCCAAACACAACCCAATCCAGCAACCTAATCTACATCAGGTCCCTCTTCATCTCTGTGTACTTCTTTCCTCCCTTCATCCCGTCCAACATCCCTATCCTGTTCCTGCCCTTTTCTCGCTTGCCCAACATTCTCCCTTCTATTAACTTCTTCAACATTCTACTACTGCTCAATATGCCTTTCATCTATTTTTCCTGCCTCCATAGGATTTCTCTCAACAAAGCCCTCTCCTCACCCACCATCTCCAGTACTTCCTCATTTGTTTTCCTTTCGGTCCATTTCACCTTCTCCATTCTTCTCCACACCCACATTTCAAAAGCCTCCAATCTATGTCTATCCTCCTGCTTCAGTGACCACGTTTCCGCTCCGTACATAGCTACGCTCCATATCAGAGTTGATTTTGCTTTAATAAACTACAAAATCTGTAAAAGAAAAAGTGATAACAATGAACGAATTTGACTCCTGAAGAAGGGGCTCACCTGTCTGAACGTGGATCATAAGCTTCAACAGATGACAAGAAAGTTGATCCACTATAACCTCCACAAGCATAAACTCTACCGTTGAGAGCTGCGGCACCCAATCGACATCTTCGGGTTGACATTGGGACCACTGATTTCCACTGGCCTCGCAATGGATCGTATCTCTCCACCTGAAACAGCCATAATGAAATTAAACAAAAATCAGTTTCTTCATGCTCTTTTATGGTGACAATTGCATTGTTTTTGATCATGCCTTCCTTCGAAGTAAAGGAACAGGAGAAGGGTTTAGCAAATAACCTTATTCATAACGGCACAGAAACTCTAAATTATATTCAAGGAATAATGGGAGATCTATTTTCAACCATGGAACTCAGAATATTGAAATATCACCTCACCTCTTTGTCACGTACCTTATTTTGATGTTTACTTGAGTGTATGTAATATGACAGAAAAACCAGAGCCAAAAGTTGAAAGCTATTCTCCTTTCAATCTGAAGATGTCACATAAGGTTACTTCAAAGGCTCTTGACAAAAGTTAATTTTTTTGCCACTAAAAACTACTTTTCCCCTTGACCAAGGTGTCATAAAGACTTACAAGTGTTTGATAGGAAGAAAGGGTTACAGAACCTCTTAACCAAAATGGACTCAGCTCTCCCTAAATCAATTATATGTTGCTAACTACAATGATGTTGGTAACGTATCCTCAGAAAAAATGACACTCAAATGCCAACAATGAATTTGTAGTGATGATTTCATGTTATAATTCCCACACATATCATGTCATAATTCAAAAGACATTACAGATGACTGAGCCAAAATGTGAAAAATGTAACTAAGTAGCATTTTTCTCCAGTTCATAAACTTCTAAACACTGTCAAATGAGTGAATTAGTGAGCTGCAACCCTTTTCTTGCTTATTTTAAGGATGTAATCTTAATTAGATCCTTTCCTGAAGCGCAAATGGAATTTACAAGATTCAACTTTTCCGGACAAAGTATGGTAAGAACATTACTGTATAAAATAAGCAATTACAGGTATTATCATTTCTTGTGTTCTCACTTCTGCTAGCAGGATTTATGTACGTATTTCAGCAGTTTCTAAAGTCACTGAATTGAAATCACCATCCCAAAGCAAGAGCCAAATGTGTACATTAGATTGCAATATGAAGTGCCTGCATCATTAACAAGCAAGCCATTGAGTATTTAACTAAGCAGATTAGTCCAAAGTATTCCATGAGCTACCAATATTTGTGGCTGTTTAGTCTAAGGACCAGGAGTGCTTGGAATTCAAAAAAATGAACAAAGAGATGGAGCGGAAGGAAGAAAAATGACCACAATTGACGTGTTCTCCGACTTGAAAAAGCTCTAACTTACTTGGAAGTACGAAAAAAAATGCAGAGACCGTAAACTTAATTGGCACTAAGTGATAAGAAAAAAAAAAGGGTTTGAAAAGGTTTTACTTGAAAGTAGCTTGGGCCATTGTCACTTGACCACTACCTACAAGGGTGGTCTGAAGTTTCTGACCTAACAAAGATGCAAAAATTTTCTGAGTTGGAAATTTTCAGACCACCCAGATATACATACTGTCAAACTAACATCATCAAGCCAATTTCATTTCAACAATGAGGGAATCAGTAATTTTTACACAGATATGTCTATCTCTTCACCACTCTCAATCAACCACATTCAACAGACTTATCTTTTCTACAAAACTTTAGCAAAAGAACTGTCAAGTACTGCTCACAAAGATCCATTATTTGAGGGAGAAAGAAAAAAGCTAGAAATAATAGTGTTTCTTGGCATAAATATGGTCAGTTGGAATTGTCATTACTACTTACATCTCTAGCCATCAGAATCATCCCTGACACTGTAATTACCTTCTGGTTTCCTTTTCCTTACCGAGTCAAAGATGGTTAATCCATCGTGGCCCCCGAGTGCATATATGTGACCTTGGAATGCAACCACACCTCCAGCACTGCGATGCTTGCTCATCATTGCCACCGCTTCCCACTTTCCATCCTCCTCGTCACCTTCATCCTCCTCCCAACCCCCATCGTCCGCTTGCCAGAAGTGCACCAGTTCATCTCCCTCTCCTTCCCGCCGCCTCCACCCACGCCTGTTCACGCTGATAACCTCCCTCACGCTCCCAACCCGAGTGGTCGCTGGGCAGTTTTCCACGGGCCTCCTCACTCCTTCCTCCACATCCTCTAGCCTGTAGCACTCAACACTGTTCAGGGAAGCAATACCATCATATCCCCCACACACATATAGCCTGTCATCCAACGAGGCTGCTCCCACGGCACTGAAAGAATGGGGAACTATCAAGCATGGATTTTTTTTAATATTCTCATTTTTTTATAAACTTCCAACACACATAAGTCGTAATCATGACATTTCAGTGCTACTAATCGGCAATTTGAGTGCCAAAAGTGATAATTTGCAGTGGAAAATTTGAAGCTGAAAATTATACAAAGTCATATCATACATGAGCAAATGTTTCAAACTATGAAATAAAGTAACTGTTGCACCTTTTGGCAACTTTAAATATAAAAGCACAATAATTTATCTAAATCAACAAGTATTCGTATATTTCCAAATAACTTTCTTAACTCGAGTTGATTAAAATTTTTCACAATTTCATGACAGTATAAACACTTGAAATGATTATTTCTTATAATCATTCCTGTATGAGAGAGCCAAGTTGTGATTGGATTATCCCTTGTAGAGGGGATAATCCAATCACAACTTGGCTGTGGTTGACATGCTTTTTTAAGAGTTACTAGGAGTAACTACACAAAATAAGTTCCACATGACCAAGTGATGAGGTAATTATGTCTTCCTAAGAGTCCCTTGCAATGGATTCCAAAGAGTTTTTTTTTTTAGGTAATCTACCAGTTAAGGTAGGTTTTGGGATGGACACAGCTATCAAATACACATTTTGTAACTCCAAACAAAACCCAATTTAGCAACCTAATCTACATCAGGTCCCTCTTCATCTCTGTGTACTTCTTTCCTCCCTTCATCCCGTCCAACATCCCTATCCTGTTCCTGCCCTTTCCTCGCTTGCCCAACATTCTCCCCTCTATTAACTTCTTCAACATTCCACTACCGCTCAATACGCCTCTCATTCATTTTTCCTGCCTCCATAGGATTTCTCTCAACAAACCCCTCTCCTCACCCATCATTTCCAGTACTTCCTCATTTGTTTTCCTTTTGGTCCATTTCACCTTCTCCATTCTTCTGCACACCCACATTTCAAAAGCCTCCAATCTACATCTATCCTCATGCTTCAGTGACCACGTTTCCATGCCATACATAGCTACGCTCCATATCAGAGTTTTTACGAGTCTTTTCTTAATCTCCCTACTCAATGTCCCCATCATTAACTCCCTCCTTCTTGAGAAAGCCTCCTTGCCTAGCGCAATTCTTCTCCTTACGTCCCTACTACTTTGACCGTATTGGTCCAAAATACTTCCAAGATATGTAAACTGTTCTACCTGCTCTACTTTTTCCCCTCCTATTTTAATGTTTAGCTTAGCCTTTTTCTTTCTAGAAAATCGCATAACCTTTGTTTTATTAATATTGATTCTCATCCCATATCCATTGCACTGAACCTCCAATTCACTCAGCAATGCTTGCAACCCCTTGGCTGACTGAGCAACTAATGCTTGGTCATCAGCAAACCTAACCGATTTTACGAATTCCCCCCCGACTTTCATTCCTACCTCCAGTTCTTCCCATGCCTCTTTAATCATTTCCTCCACATATACGTTGAACAGCACCGGTGACAATGGGCAACCCTGCCTTGCACCTCTTCCTAACACTGCCCATCCGGACTCTCTGTTCCCCACTCGCACCTGAGCAGTCTGAGACATGTACAGGTTGCGGATCAGTCTCCTGTCCCTCCAATCCATTCCTATTTTCTGCAATACACGCATTAATTTTTCCCGATTCACTCTATCAAACGCTTTTTCGAAATCTACAAAACAGGCAAAAACTTCCTGATTGTATTCTATATCCCTCTCGATTAGTGATCTCATTACTGCAATGGCATCACGCATATCTCTTACTTTCCTAAACCCAAACCGATCATCCCCTAAGTAATCATTTGCCTTACTCTTTATCCTGTTGTTGATGATCCTGAGAATAAACTTCAGCTGCGTGGGATATCAAGCTTATTGTTCTGTAATCATCACATGATGTAGCCTTTACCTTTTTCGGAATAGGAACTAACACTGATTTCACAAAATCTTCCGGCCAGATTCCTTCCTCATAGATACTATGAATCAGTCCATATAGAGTCTTCTTCCCACATTTTCCTAAACATTTCAACAGTTCCACAGGAATCTTGTCTACCCCCACGGCCTTATTTGCTTTCATTTCCTTTAATGCCCTTTCTATTTCATCATCGAGTATGCCTGGACCTTAGCTATCTTTATCTACGTCATGTTCCTTTTCTATGTCTAACCCTGTTGGCCTAAGTTCTTTACCAAACAGTGTTTCTATATATTCCTTCCATCTCTCTTGGATTTTTTCTGGTTCAACTATTATCTTACCCCACTTATCTTTCACTGTTAGCACAGATCCTGCCTTCTTACTTCCCGATAATAACTTAAAAAGAGTAGATTCCAAATATTTTTGAGTTAAGTAGTGCATGCTCAATAATAAAATACAAAGCGAGGGGATGAAATATATATCAAATCACAGTTCAACTATTAACCTTCGTTTGCAGTGCATTGGAGGAACTCTTTTCCATCTAGCCTCAATAGGATTAAAGGCCTCTACTGTTGACAGTCTCACAGATCCATTGTATCCCCCAAAGGCATAAAGCTGACCACGCATGACCCCAACGCCTACCCTACTCCTAAGCATTCTCATGGCAACACTCATGGACCAGCGGCCCAGAGTTGGATCGTAAGATTCAACCGTACTCAGTGAATCACCTGCAAAAGTAACCAAAAAGAAGAATATTAGCATGAAATATAGTAGTCAAAAAATGACACATTCAATATTTACAAGTGGAAGGGTAAACGAGGTCTGAAAATTAAGTAATGAGACTGGCAATGTAACATTCAATCTGGCAACACTGGAGGTGCTGAGCTTGGAGGGGCGGCAGGGGAACATGAGATCCACCTTCAGAATAGGTTTGTAGCCAAGTCATTTGGTCGTCCATACCAATTTTTTTAAACAATTTTTCTATTGTGTTCTAAGAATGAGTGACATCAATTTTGAGCAATGGTGTGCTATCAGGTTTTGCTTGAGACTTGGGCACAGTGCAATGGAAACTTGCTAAACTTCAGCAGGCCTACTGAGATAGTGTTTTGTCAAGAACCCAGGTTTTTCGGTGGTTTATGGAATTTTCAGAAGGAAGAGAGTCGATTGAAGATGAACTACAAAGCGGAAGGCCTTCATCTTCAAGAACCGATGAAAATGTCGACAGAATCTGGGATCTTGTGTATTCAGATTGTGGGTTGACAGAATGATCGGGGTGGAGTTGAATTTGACTCACCCTACTGTTCATCAGATTTTGACCAATGAACTGGGGATGAGAAAAATCTGCACTAAACTGGTTCCAAAAAACCTTTCGCAAGATCAAAAGGACATCAGGAGGGAAAGGTGCCTTGAATTTTTGAATTCAATTGAAAATGACCCCCATTTTATGGAACGTGCCATTACTGGTAATGAGTCTTGGGTGTTTGAGTACAACCCAGAAACCAAAGGCCAGTGCATGGAGTCGCACACTTCAACCTCTCCAAGGCCCAAAAAAGGAATGATGAGGAAGTTGAAGATCAAATGTATTCTGATTTGTTTTTTCGATATCCATGGAATCATCCACAAAAAGTTTCTACCTCAAGCCCAAACGGTTAAAACTTTTACCAGGAGGTTCTAGAAAAACTTCAAAAAAGGGTCATTTGTGTGAGACCAAACATCAAGAACAACTGGGCGTTACAACATGATAATGCTCCTTGTCACACAGCAATTTCAATAAATGAGTTTTTTGCCAGTAAAAACATTTATGTGGCTCCTCAGCCTCCTTATTCTCCTGATTTGAGTCCTTGTGACTTTTTTCTCTTCCTGAAGTTGAAAAATCACCTCAAGGGAACTCATTATGGGACAGTCGAAAATATTCAAATGGCTGTAACCACCCAGCTAAGGCTATTCCAGTATCAGAGTTCCAGCACTACTATGAGGAGTAGAAGAACCGTCTCCAGCGCTGGGTGGCTTCAGAAGGAAGTTTTTTTGAGGGGGATAATATAAAATTATAATTCTATTTGAATGAAAAATTTTTAAAAAAATCAGTCTCATTACTTAATTTACAGACCTTGTAGGAGGTAGTTGCATTAACTCACGATACTCTGAGAATCACAAAATGACTGTAAGGTAAAAGAGATATAAGGAAACCAACTTTTCTAATGAGAATGTAGACAATCTTTACTAGGATAAATTCATAAAATTTGCAATCATCACTGGCTATGGCCCTCTATTTAACCCTGACGTTGAATATTCGATTCCTGCCCATTTGGATTTTCTTTCATCTAGGGCTAGACCATTTATGAATGGCCTTGTTCAGGTGGAATCAGAGGTGGACAAAGAGTACCGAAAATAAAAAGAAACCAGGCTTGGGCTGAGTAAAGGATATTATGATATATTATCATTAGTGGAATTATACTGTTTAAGGGAGGTTTTGGATGGACAGTAATCAATCGAAATTTGGAACGGTTATATTTTCTCAAAACATCTAGTAATAGGTCCAAGTAGGTTACAGTTACTTTTCATAATTTTTCAAGAAACTGTAATAGTAACTTTAACGGAGTCACCCGCTATGTGTGCATTACAATGCAACCATTTTAGAGAGTAAAAATCATTTGCCTTGACCGGGATTCGAACCCGGATCCCTCGATATCCGGCAGAGTGCTTTAACCACTTAAGCTACCGAGACGTCCTCTTACACTCTGAAATTTTGGGGGCTTTAAAGGAACAAGATGTTATGACGAAATACTGTACATACAATGTCACAGGCATTCGTAGTCGTGCGCGACGCGCCACAGTCCACGATGTTAATAAAGCCAATTTCAAACACTTAGGCTGTTCATACCTTAGACAAATTTCAAGAAACTGTAATAGTAACTTTAACGGAGTCACCCGATATGTGTGCATTACAATGCAACCATTTCAGAGAGTAAAAATCATTCGCCTTGACCAGGATTCGAACCCGGATCCCTCGGTAGCTTAAGTGGTTAAAGCACTCGGCCGGATATCGAGGGATCCGGGTTCGCATCCCGGTCAAGGCGAATGATTTTTACTCTCTGCAATGGTTACTTTTCATAATGTTTAACAAGTGGCTCTTGGTGATGGGTTTCATGCAGGAAAACATTGATTTACTTTTTTTATACATAATTTTACTATTTTATCGTAGGTTAATTCATTTTAAAGTATATTAAATGGTGGTAACTCATTTTATGGATTCCCACTCCCTACTTTTTCCTGATTAATGCACCAACTTTCTCTCCAAATTTTTCACACAGCATTTGGAATATGATCATTTATTTCTTTACGAATCATTGTCTCAACCCTAATGGACGACAACCTTGATGAAATGGAAGGGCTTGTATGTTCCTATAACCCATTGAGATGTGATCGCATGAGTAATCATAATTAAATCCATCCAAACCATCAATTAAATCAATGATGGTAAGGTCATTCATGACAGATTGATTGAAGGAGCCAGATAAAAGGAAGTCCTTGTACATTGTTTCCTACAATTACGACGGCACAAAATGTATCTGATTCCAGTCAGGTGGTCATTTAAAGCGATGGTGTCTATCAAAAGGGCAATGGGGAGACTACCTCAATTATTAATCATAAGAAAATATGATGTCATCATTATGAAAATGGGCCTTAGTCAATACGGACTTGACCAGGGGGACAGAGTGTTTTGCCTGACAGCAGAGTAGGAAAGGCCTCTGCAGTCTTCATCACATGAAATCCTAGCACAAGTGAGTGAATTGAAGCAGAAATTAAAACACAGAAGAGGAATACCGCTATGAAAATAAGAACTTAAAATGTAAGGATGATGAAAGGGACAGGGAAGTTAGAAAACATTGCGCGAGTGATGGACAGGTGAAATGTATACATGTTAGTCCCATGCAAGGTAAGATGGAAAGATAGCAGGATTATTAGATGAATATATAATGGAGGAATGGAGAACCAATGAGGGGTAGCCATAATAATGAATAGGAAACTGGGGAGAAGGGTAACAGACAAGAACCAATTGCATAACACAATATTGTTAGCAGAAATAAGAGCAGACCTAGCAAATATAGAGGTAATCTAGGCATACATGCTGACAAGGAATCAGAGGGAGGAATATGGAGATAGTGATGGGGGATTGAAATACTGAAGTAAGAAAAGGGAGTGAGAAAACTATTGAGTCTCACAGGAGAAATACCAAAATTATGACCAAAACCTGGTTTAAACACCATAGATACACATGGAAAATGCTGGGAGATATTAGTTAAGACTATATTATCGCTCGGCATAGATCAGTTATATAGAGAGAATATATTGAATTGGCATAAAATGGGGACTATTTTAGAGAGAGAGCACTATGGAAAATGAAGTCGAACAAGGCAGTAGGTACAAATAATATCACCTCAGAATTACTTAAAAATTTAGGGGAAAATGAAACAAAAGGATTATTTGTATTCATGAGGAAAGAATATGCCCAGAGGATATCCTAAGGCTAACTTTGATTCGGATCCCAAAGAAGAGTACAGCAGCAGTATGTGGGGAGAATAAACCTAATTTCACATGCAGTGATGGCAGTTCTAAGATTCATCAATAGATAGTAACATAATAGTACAAACTACTACCAAGGTGAAGATCAGTTGCAATTATAAAGGAGAAAGGAATGCCTGGTGCTAGTTCATTGATCATTAGCGGAAAGGAACAAATAATATAGTCAAGAATATAATCAATGTCATTGTGTCCATCATGGATTTTGAGAAGGTGCTCATCCAAGTAGACGGGATGGGGTTTATAGTTTTATTTTATATAATAATTTAAACATTTAATTTAATATATTTATAATAGAAGTACATAAGCAGAATGGTGGGATGGGTGACTAATTTGAAACTTGTATTTAAATGAAGTGGCACAAGTAATAGGGTAGCAGAAAGAGAATTGGGATGGGCAGTGATCAGAAGGGTTGTACTGAGAGGCTATCCATTATTGCCACTACCTCAAAGATACTGATACATTTGCTTCAAAAGTTCAGCCACAAAAGTGGGCAGTTAAATGATTATATCAGTTAGGTTTGAAAATTATCACATAATAGTTATTCAAGACAGTTGTTATTGTTGAATGATTTACGGGTCCAATTTCACAGGAATGGGATGGTGATTGACCAAAAGAAAATATTCAATTTTCAAACATTTAATGTACCAGATTTTGTAAGGCCTCCAACAGCAAATATGTGGTCAATAAAGGAACTCCCACAGCGTGGCAGTGTGCGAGCTTCATTCACTAATGACCTCCTCTCTGGTATCAAGTGGTAATCTTTTGCTTCATCAACCAGATCCCTAAAAAAATACAACATTAAATTCACGTGATTTTCAACACATTCATTTAAAATATTAGAAAAAGTTTCAACGCAGTGCCTGAAAGCAAGCGGAAAAAACAAAATATTTACGATATTTAGAAACCAAAATAATTTTCTAATTTCTATTCACTAATCAAGTACAGCATTTGAAGAGAACACCTCACCGGCACTCATGACTCCTATGTATTAACTCTTGCTTTGCCACATTATCTGCCAAGTAGCGGGGAGATAGGAGTGGCAGACGAACATGGACTAAGAGAGAAGGGAGAGCAGAACTTCTGGTTTCTGGATCCCTCTGAACCCAACTCATTACAGCTTCAAAAACCTATAAACAATTGTGTCACACTTATCAACAGGTCATTTTATGGACAGAACTGATATGCACCTTATATGAATTTCAATTTATTTCAATTTCATATTAATCTTGTAAAAAATTTGTTATTTCAAAGTAAATGTTTCATATTTTGACTTCCAAAACTTAAAATGGTTTAATAAAAATGATAACACACAGTTACCAACACGAAGGTTGGTTTGATAGGTGATGTGAAATTCACACATCAGGGGCCAGTTCTTTTCACAGTCTGGCTGAAGCTGAAGGTGCCCAGAGGCATGCCCAGGAAACAAAACTGGACCCTCAAGTCAGTAGTTTAATACTCTACCCCTGGACTACCACATCCCCAAAAAATGATAAAATACCAATAATAAAAGTTAAAATTAAATCTTGGACCAAGCAACTTAATAATCTTGTGATATTTTGACTTGTGAAATTAAAGTTTCATTTATCATTTATGGGCACCCATTTCTCAATTATGTACACCTGCTTTAAAAACAATGCAACACTATATTCAGACTTATATCAATCAGCAATGTTGGAAAAAAACAGAAAAGTTAATCCTAGAGCAAATATGACAAATTATCAAAGAAAATATAATTCATATTTGATGGAAGATATGCCATCCTTAACTGTAGGAATGCAGAATATCTAATTTTATTTTCTATTATTTCCAATACAGATGGTTGACAGGTAACATCAATTTAAAAAATCAAAGATTAATGAAACACATGACGTAAAAAGTAATTCATATGAAGCAGCAGCAATGCTGGTTTAGAAATTAGGCCTTTGAGAAAGAGAACTTATAGACAACTCCGGTGCAGATATGAAAAAGAACAGAGAAGAAAGGCAGATGAGAGGATTATGGCAGTGTTACATATGGTAGAAAAGAGAAGGAATTGCAAAGGATAAGTCAAAGAAAGCAGACCAAGTGGATACTGGGGATATTGAGAGGCAGTGAGAAGATGAAGACTGTGATAGAATGGGAAATATCCAGTAAATGGGAGTGAGGTAGAGAAAAAACATTTGTGATGACACAAAGGGCACTAACATATATGAGTAGTTGAAAAGGGAGATAGTCCATACAAGTGTTTACAATGTGAAGAAATGCTTTTACCGGGAACGATCTGTGTTAGACTGCCCAGAAAATATTTTATAGCCTTAACACTGTTTTGGACTAATCTGGTTATCACAATGTACTAAAACTGTTGCTGTAAAATACAGAAATAGATAGATATATTGAAATGTATAAAAAAGTCTAAAATAATACATATTTATTTTGGGGACCATGATAAAACCTGCCAAATACTTTACACC
>CM073774.1:57393127-57432433 GCA_037158775.1 Hetaerina titia
ACAACATTAATCTTGAACGAATATAGATACCGTTTGCTAAGAAAGTCTGCACACGCATCTCTTACTTCCGTTAACTGTAGAAAGGAGGATCCGACCATAAGAGATTGCACATTATTGGGATCTATGGATATTCTACCACTATAAACAAAATTAATTAACGCTTCCAAAGCACTGGAACAAAATTGGACAGTGTTAAATACATCCTCCCCAGAATTAACATATAAAAACACAAAATAAAAGTCAACCTAGGTTAGAGAACTTCACAATGAATGTTTTTGCCGTGAAAACAATGAATATCACTAGTTTTTTAACTTACACAGCTTCAATTCCTTTCATGGTAATATCCTTTTGATGACTTTCTACCATATCATGCGTAAACATGGCATGAAAATATGGTACTGCGGCTGCTAGGACTATTCTATGTGCACTGAATGAATGATCTCCAACCTACCGAAGTGGACATGATATATTATAGCATCTTTAACTCACACTTAAGGAATTACATGGAATAATACTTAAACTAACCGTACCTTCAATGTGATATCGCAAAGTTTTCCCTGACGCCGAATTTCTTCCATGATGGGAAAACTGGCAGCAAAATGGGAAGTCTGTGTAAAAACCACAGAAGGCCCGTCCATTTTGATCTGACGACCACCAGTTGCTAAATTTAAAAAATCGTTATCAACATACGACTGCCATTCGATTTCCAATGCACATTCAACGTACGCTTGCAACGATTAACTGTAGAAGATTCAGGAGACGGCTCTTCAAAGCCATCCAACACTCCCTAAACGATCAACAATTGATTGAATATGTCATCGCAATCATACGTCAATTGTTCGAAAAGTATTGGAGAGGTGGGAGGCCCCTTTAATTTTTTGACGTCATACGAAATGGCAGTCAATTTAAAAAGTGTATGTGTATATTTGATATTCTATATAAGTAATTTGGGTCTATTATTATAGATTTACTTTGATTGCATAATAATTGCATTTGCAAGTTGTATGGAATAGTGCACATAACTTGTTATTTCCTCATTATATGCGGCGCACGTACGTCGACATATTCAATGATAGTTTGAAAATTTTATCTTTTTTATGTGTATTGCAGTTCCAAAAATCTTTAAAAATACGGAAATATGTCCTATATTATCTGACTCTGGGCTAAATGCATTGTTAGCCATTATTTTTATAGGTCGTGTATACAATATGTGGAAGAAGACTTCTAGAGTTATCACTTTTGTAAAGAACATGACTTCAAGCTTAATTAAATAATAGTAGCTATGCTTTTGATAGCCCAGCAATATAACTTACCAAAAAACCATGCATCACAAACCAAAATCCTTTACATTCACATTTGTGAAAATATATATGACATAGATACTTAACTGGGTAGTTCAAAAGAGAATTGTATTCACTTAAGTAGTCAGTGCAATATTTTACTGGCTACTTATTTGAATTGAAATGAAATATTTCTAACTTTAAAAGTTACCTATAGAACATTGTCCAGAATAAATATGCCTAATAAATGAAGCATAGGGGGGTAAATAATAAAATAAAATTATGTAAAACATGAGTGAAATTTAACATAATTCATTATTTCATATTCTCTCACATTTCATTCTGAACAGGCATAGGAAAGAGATTTTTTTCAATAAAAACATTAACAATAATTTATCATTAATTAGTATAATAATACATAATTATACATGGTCATTTATGAAAGTTTTGATCATTATTTTATTGTGATGCAACTATCTATGGCAGCATGATAAAACTGGTTGGGAAATTTGGTGGAGGGTCTGCCTGTTCAACCCTGGCAGTCATCATATTGCTCTGAGCAGTCAGAGGAGAAAGACGTCTCCACGTGAATTGTGTTTTTTGACCTTGTTACATGGCGATGCGAGTGTTTGCTTGAACAAGCGAGCATTTGCTTGCTTGCTTGTTCATCATATGTCATCATGTTTTGCGTGCAGCTTTGAAAGAATGCGACTGAAACATTCCAGATGCTTCAAGAGGCCTTCAAGGATGACTGCATTTCAAGGTCACCATCTGGGAGGTAGCCTTGTGCTACCTCCCAGAAAGGAGGGCTGGGAGGAGGTCGCCAACCAACCTGTTCTGGACACCTAACAATGATCAGAACTGATGAATACGTGGATTGTGGGCGTGAAGTTTTGCATTCCAACCGTCGATTGAGCATCCAGCAAATTGCTGATACCCTACATATATCCACATTTGCAGGACATGGGATAGTGACTGAGGATCTGGAAATGGGCGAGGTCTGCGCGACGCGAGCTCCACCGCGACAATGCTCCCAGCCTAACGTCCTTCATCTTTACCAACTTCCTGACCCAGAGCACCACCCTAGTGGTTCCACAGCCTCCTTACAGTCCCAACTTGGATCTTTGTGACTTTTTTTTATTTTCCTTACTGAAGAGAGAGCTGAAAGGAAAGTATTGGAAGACCGTGGAAAACATCCAAAAGCATGTTATAATTTTCCTGAGAGACATTCCCATTGAGGAGTTTCAGGGTACCTTCCATGCATAGCAGACATGTCTCCACTAGTGTCTTGATATAAGGGGAGAATATTATGAAGAATTTTAAGCATTTCCATAAGTGCGATCAATAAATCTATTTTTCCCAGGGAAGTAATTAAAATCATGCAAATTACTTTCATAATGTACCATCTATAATAGTTTTATAGCATTAGGTTGCATTTCTTTGTCAATATGAGAGGTACATGCCAACCCCTTTACTAAATATTATTTCAGCATGAATTTTACATTATCAGTTTGCATTATAGAAAGCATAAATTAAATTTAATTATTAAATTGGGTATCAGGATACCACTGATAAAGATCTGTCTGCTATCTTCAGAATTTGAACCGGGCTATATGGGTGGGAAGCTGGAGATTGGGTTGGTGCACTAGCCACCGCACCAACCCAATCCACAATGATATATGTATTTGTTTACCTTTTGGGAAGGGATGTAAATGTCATGGGAGGGATGTTTCAAGTAACATATGTGAAGAAGAGAGGATTTGTCAAGGGACACAGGATAGGATGGGATATGCAGCGTGTGTGGCAGGTGATGACAACTGTGTAAAGCAATGTGGGAGACAGAGGCTGGTGGAGTGTGGAAGTGGAGATAAGAACTTTGTGGGTTGGGAAGAAAATTTCATTGCAACACTTTCTGGTCCTTGAATATTTCATCTAAATCTTTCATTTTCTGAATAAAAGAATAAGGTTGAAGACATTGTTGCCATCCTTGACACTGAATAGACTAACACATCCAACCTTCTTTCCCACACCTTAATTAATGTCAAAAGTCATTGGTTCTTTTGATATATAATATATTGGCCCTATATCACTGCATCTCATACACTACATGTAATATAATATGTAATGAATAAACCAGAGTCTGCAGGTTTGGGACATACAATCAGTCTTAATGGAACTGAATGTAACTGAATGGGGGGGGGGGATTGCATAACCCCCTTGACCCCCTCCTGGATCTAGCACTGGCTGTCAGCAGGTTAGATCTCAACCTTGCCATGGTAACTGTGACAGTCAAGCAAGTATGAAGCTTAACACATGCTTCCTGAGATCCATTAATCTATAATTTGACAAAATCGTGCCTCTAACTTTGGAACTATGGAGTTTCTACACCATATTATGAAAATTTTCCTTACTATTTGGCATCCTGATTCACATTGATAAGGTTTATGATCAGGATGTGAAAAAATATTTTCATTGAACTTGAGGCATATCCCTAGTTGCTGAAAGCAAAAATCACTGGTTCATATGTTAGCATCAGTCAGATGGACCTTCCAAATATGTTTCAAACTTATCATGACATTCATTAATGCAAAAGAGAAATCTGCCGAGTGCATTAAAATTCAGGTCAGGATGTGTTTAATCTGTTAAGATGCCCTCATTAAATTTTTCCTCAAATATATATGTCTCTTTCCTTGTCTACACTTGCTGATTTGATAGAATCGCCTATTCTAGCTCCTCCAATTTATTCTATCCATTTCTCCAGAACATTTTCTTGGTTGATTAATAATTATCTCATCAAATTCCCGACCTCTCCCCATGGGTAACAATCTTGATATGGTGGAAGGAGTTGACCGTTCTGATGACCCCAGAAAACTACCTCAGTGATTTGTCCCACAATAATCGATGCAAAATTTGAAAGAAATTAGAAGTAAGTATTGCTGTGAGGATCAACATCAGCATTTATGTTTGAATATTCTGCACTATATTGGAAAACTAGGTGACAGTTTTCATGTCTACTTTTATGAAATGAATGCATGATAAGTTTTGTTTTGCATTTCTCTTTATTTTGTATATCAAAACACCATTTGATGCTTCATGAAAATCAATTAGTTGTACACAATCTGAGTATAATTGGAAAATTATGATACACCATATTGCTTACATTATAACAATTAGAGTTAAGAACACCATGTACAAGAATGATTTGACAGACACATGGCATTACAACAATCAGCAATAGAAAGCACATGTTCAAATAACTTTCTGCTTCCATACTAAGGTCAGAGTAAGTCATTAAGATGGGGTCCCTAGTCTAACATGATTGTCTCTAACCTATACAGTTATCACTACTTGAAATGGTTTTAGTGAAGTGCTAATTCAACTTGGGAATATGTTCTACATTGATCTCATATATTGAATTCCTCCATTAGACCCATTCCATTTCTCTTGCAGTTCATTGTGAATAAAATGTCCACTGTGTCATAGTTTTTCCCTCAGAATGGCTGTGTGTAATGTTAGCACAAAATGCATATGAAAAGTTAAAACATCACATTCATTTCTACTCATTCATTCAATTGGCTGAAATTTTTTTCCAGTCATTTTCAATAGAACCATCTAAAGAAGTCATTGATGGTATAATGTTTTGAGCAATGGTAATAAAAAAAGGTGAAACTAAAGAGGAGGAACAACATTTCTGGCCTCAGTATGTTTTTGAAATAGATGCATATGAAATTTTTCAGATGGAAAATGCTGCCACAAAGTTATGTGGTTGTAGACTCATTCTAATCCTTCCCCTCACAACTCTTGCTGAATCATGAGAACACTTTCTTCACGCAACACTGGAAGTCGATGTGATGAAGTCGATGGACGGTCACGACTTCAGCTCAGATCCAGTTCCTGTGATGCAACATTCACTCTTCCTTTGTGTTATTGACTGAATTTTCACAAGTTTAAGAGTCAAACTCACTGTGCAGGGTAGATTTGTGTGCTAGCAGATCCCCTGGAAGACCAAGACTGCTTCTCTGAAAAGCAAAAATATTTTAACATGTCTGTAATTAACATGAGTCATGCATTAATTTTTTTTATTTCATGAGTATTTTTACACTCTTTATTTGTGTCATGACTGGTGCTGCAATTTTATAAACAATGATTTTTTTTAATCAATGGAAAATGAATGTGCAAAAAGAGAATACATAGAGAATATGCATTGAGTTTAGACATGCTTGGAAATCAGTACCCAGTGATAATTGGGATGTGTGAATGCATGATGAAATTAATGTGAGATACACATCAAGTAGAAAATAAGCGTAAATCTCTGTTTGGAATATGAAATTTTTGTCATAAAAAGAACAGGATATCTATGAAAAAACTTGGTGGAAATATGAGGTTATAACCAAAGAATTCATTTGCATGGATATAACTTTGCACAATAACTTAATTTTCTGAATAGTTTGGAAATAAATACATTTACTATAAAGGTTATCTTAATAGAACCTGATTGTGGCTTTCAGTGGAAGTTGTCAGCTCCAAAAGATGCAAATAACAAAGAAAAAGTTGTGAAAGAACTTTTTTATTATAATTCATTTTCTGGCATAGAGAAGTACTTGAAAGAATAATATGTAATTACCTATAATTTCATGGATGAGATGGCAATAAGCACAGTACAAAGTTTGAAGAAGCAACTGGACTTTATGATGGAAAATGCAGGTGGGTTAAGTTGTAGGACTATGACTGTGAGATCCAGAAGTGAAGGACAGGGCATATTTGAGAGCTCACAGCAATGTCAAAGTATTAAATTTGATGAAAGCTACAAGTCAGATTCTGTTGTGGAATAGTCATTGTTTAGAATACATTCAAAATTGGTATATTCTGCTTTCTCTAAAATTGATGAAAATGCATTTATGAAAGGAATGTGGAAGGAAATGCATGAATTAAGAGTGTAGTAAGTTGACAAATATCAATTTGGTCTACTAGTCAAATATCACTGCTCAGAGTACAATTTTATGCAAAAGCACTTGCAGCTTTGACATGAACAAAAAGTGATGAAAGAGTGTGAAGACTATGAGTGAACCATGGCACGGATTTATTACTTGACATTGTAGTTAACCATTTGTTGCGCAGCAGGTACTGCAAAGTGTACACTGTATCTTTTGTCTTGCATGTGAACATTATAAAATCTTTTTAAATAAATGAGAAGCGTGGCAGGGAAAAGTACCTCCATATGTCCATAAATTTGATAGATTTCATCAATGACACTTCCAAGAAATGAACAAGTGATTTTATTAGCCTACCATTATAGCTGGTGTGATTTTGAGATATCCTCAAGTATTCTGCTTTAAGATACTACATTCCTTTTTCTGTGAAATCATTAATAAGGAGTGGTATTTGGAGAACATGGAGCTATTGGTTTCAAATTTCATGGAGTCCTATGAAGGTGCTGCGAGTTGGTGAGTGGCCACTGCTATACAATAAGGGGACAAATACTTGCAGGAGGAGGCAGCAGACCTTCTAATATCAATGAAAGTGGAGACCACAGTGTTCAGAGAGTATTACTTATCTCATCAAAATTGGAATAAAAATTATTTAAATGGCTATTACTATTTCAAGGAGCAACAGCTCACCAATACTTTTTATCTTTTATTGGCTCAAATAAAAGATATGGAACATTTTTAGCAAAATATTCCTGAAGTAAACAATTACACTTTTTAAACTACTATGTAAGGGAGTACTTAAGTAAGTAAACACAGTAGTCAAATGCATTGATCAATGTAAAATAAGAACATAGAATGCCTGTTCACTCTGGGAATATGGGGGAGAAGAATATGTATCAATAAAGATCTGTAGAATGTGAACAGACATACAAGATGACAGCCTGTAGATGTTAAGTGAAATGATTGGTTTTAAGAAAGAGACTTTCAGAGTGCTAGTACCAGGGTCATTCACACAGGTTGTGTAATTGGAAATGTTAGAACTAGCATTCTGTTGTATATGTGTAATCAAGTTGCTGTTGTTTTGTACAAGGTTGGTAACATTGTCTCTTTTGGGCTGGCTTGAGCGATGTTTGTATGTGTTTGCTTTTGTTTTTGTAGAATAAAAGTAGGAAGTCGTTTTTTTTAAAACGTCACTTCCGGCCCACGTTAAGTTGAACATGTCGTCTCAATAATTGCTAAAGATCCTAAATCCTGTTTCGTCACCACGCTGCAAGAAGATCACAACAGGTTATGGGCCCAGAATGTGGAAATAGGAGTGTGAGATCAGTTTGCATGAGATAATTAGGTTCAATTAAACTGATTCCGGCCTTGTAGTCAACCGAGCTGTACTCGTAAATTGTTGCCTCGTGTTTGGATGACAAGTACAATGGAATCAAATGTCATCAACAACATCACGTACGGAGGTTCATTGCCTTAAATTGATAAATTGCGAGGATCGGTGAATTACGAGCAGTGGAAAATGGACGTGGAAATGTCCTTGCTTCACGAAGACCTTTGGGACTACGTGGAGAGTGAAGTAGCAATGGACGCGTCAGCTCATGAACGAAAGCAGTCACAGTGAGCAAGGGCGAAAATATATTTGCTACTAGAACAAGGACCGAAAATGGAAGTCATGGAGTGCAAGACGGCCAAAGGTATGTGGGACAAGCTGCAGCACACCTATGAAGATAAGGGTGTGAACAGGCATGTCGCCCTTATAGACCAGCTGTTCGACATCAATTTGGGAACGTGCACAAATATGGAGGACTATGTTCAACGTTTCACAACAGTCGATGCGAAACTAAAAAGCATTGGCAAGAAGATTGACGACGAGCTGCTCGCGGTTTTGATGCTGCGGGGCCTGACGGTGGAGTACAGACCGTTTCGAATGGCTCTAGAGAATACAGTCACAGGGGTCATCAAGTCTGACCTAGTGAAGCAGAGGCTACTGCAGGAAGGGTACAAACGGGCCACAGATTCCAAGGAGCAGCAGGTTGTATTCTATGCCAATCGGAACCTGAGGCATCAGGGAGGGTGCTCATCGTCCTCGGAGCAGAGTTCGAGTACGTCCGGGGCCAGAAGTAAGCAGAACAAGAAGTCCACCTTCGATCCGAGAAAGGCCAGGTGCTTTAAGTGCGGAGTGATCGGGCACATCAAGAGCGATTGTCCCGAGGAAGGGGCAAAGGTGTCGTGCGGGAACAGCAAATCAAGTGGTGGTGCCAAGAAAGGGAATCCAGTTGCCTGGTTGACAGCCCTTCGTTGTGAAGTGGGGAGTCATAAATGGTACATTGATTCTGGGGCGAATTCCCATATGGCAAGAACTACGGAGTACTTTTCAGATTTTCGACCAGATGCAAGTGACGAAGTAACAGTTGCTAACCATGACAAAATCAAAGTGTCAGGTATTGGTAGTGCATCAATGGATTTGATTCAGGGAAGTACTGCCACCATATCAAATGTTAATTATGTGCCAGATCTTTCAACTAATTTGTTGTCTGTAAATAGGTTAGTGCAAAAGGGTACTGCTGTTTTATTTGATTCATCTGGGTGCAAACTATTTGATGCTGAAACTTTACATGTAAAGGGAGTCATTCAAGCCTCGGGAACAGAGGAGAATGGGTTGTACAGTCTAGATTTAAAACAGTGTACCTCAGGTGACAATGTTGTCAGGGAGGGTGCTGTGGGATTAGCTGCAACTACTGAAGGGAATCATTCTCAGCTATTATGGCACAGAAGGTTAGCGCACTTGGGGCATAAAAATATGCAGATATTAAGGGGGCGTGCCAGTGGTCTGGATTATCCATGTAATAAGCCTCTTCAACCGTGTGTGGCATGTGTAGAAGGAAAGCTTGTTAAAAAACCTTTCACTGTGGGACCGAGAACGGAAAGGGTGAGTGAAAAGCTGAGTTTGGTGCACTCAGACCTGTGTGGTCCAATGGACCCTCCTGGCAATAGGGGAGAACTGTACATGCTCACATTTATTGATGATTGCACTAGAAAAATTTTTGCCTTCTTCATTAAAGGCAAGGAAACACATGTTATCCTAGAATGTTTCGTAACCTTTAAGGCTAGGGTAGAAAATGAAACGGGGAACAGGATTAAGTGTTTGCGGACGGATAATGGTAGTGAGTACATAGGGCGGGCTCTGCAAGAAGAGCTTAGAGCAAAGGGAATAAAACATGAGACAACGATACCATATAATCCTGAGCAGAATGGGCTAGCTGAAAGGGCAAATCGCGTCATTATAGAGAGGGCTAGATGCATGTTATCCGAGTGCAAGTTACCTAAGAGCTATTGGGTTGAAGCATGTAAAACAGCTGTGTATTTAAAGAATAGAGTACCAGCTAAGGGAATTGGGAATGAATTACCTGAGGAGAGATGGACTGGTCATAAGGTTGACCTTAGTCATTTGAGGGTGTTTGGTTGTATTGCCTATGCTCATGTGGCCAAGGCCATGAGAAAAAAGCTAGATGCCACATCCAAACGGTATTACTTTGTCGGATATTGTGAGGAATCCAAAGGTTATCTCCTGGCGAATCCTGAAAACATTGGACGAGTAACAAAAGCGAGGGATGTAGTGTTTTTTGAGGACAGTTTCAGGGAAGAGCATTTAACTGGGAAAACATTGAGGAATACAATTATTCTGCCTGAACTTTTAGGGGGGGGCGTGTGTTTCACCTCCCAGCCCCAGACAGAGGTCAGCATAAATGATCAGGCTGAAACTAATGAAAACACTAGCACAAGTAGTGAGGGTAATAATGATACCTCAAACATTGAGACTGAAGGAAGTGGTCGTGTCTATTGTGGGCAAAATTCAAGCTCAGGTGATGATAGCCAGAGGGAGGAGAGTATTGATCCGGGAGAAAGTAGGTATCCTGTTAGGAATAGAATACCAAAGGAATTTCCAGATCATGTTTTATTTTTGGCATCAATTAATTCAGCCTGTAATCAACCAATGTCTTTGTACTGTGATCCTCAGACTGTTCAAGAAGCTTTGTCTTCAAATGGGGATGAATGGAGGAAGGCCATGCAGGAAGAATGGGAAGCTTTAGCAAGGAAGGGCGTCCTTTCTTTAGCTGATTTGCCTGAAAACAAAAAAGTTATAAAATGTAAATGGGTTTTCAAGCGAAAGGTGAATGCAGCTGGGGAAATAGAGCGTTTCAAGGCAAGGCTGGTAGCAAAGGGTTATTCCCAGGAGTATGGTATTGATTACCATGAAACATTCTCTCCTGTAGTAAGTTATTCTGCCTTGAGATTGTTGATTGCATTGTCTGTGGAGCTAGATTTAAATATCACTCATCTAGATGTGACTGCAGCCTTCTTGAATGGTGATCTTAAAGAGTCAATTTACATTGAGCAGCCTGAAGGTTTTGTAATTGAAGGGGCGGAGAGTAAGGTGTATTTGCTGCTTAAGGCAATATATGGTTTAAAACAAGCATCCAAGGCATGGTATGACAAATGTCGGAGTATTTTTAAAGGTCTTGGTTTCAAGAATTTGACAACAGAATCATGTATTTATGTTAAGGGTATTGGACTTGATATTTGTGTAATAGCTGTATATGTGGATGATTTTTTGGTGTTTTGTAAGAATGGTGACACTGTGAACAAGTTAGTTTCATCATTAAAAAAACATTTTGAGCTGAAAAATCTTGGAGAGGCCAAAAGTATTCTAGGGATGAGGTTAACTAGAACCAGTGAGGGAATTGAACTGGATCAGGAAGAGTACATCAAAAGCATGCTGGTTAAGTTTAACATGTCTGGTGCTTGTGCAGCCTCTACACCCATGGAAGTTGGGTTGGATGTAGCTCCTGGAGATCCAGATAAATGTCCTGATGTACCTTATCAAGGATTAATTGGTTGTTTAATGTACGCAATGACCTGTACTAGGCCTGACATTGCTTTTGCTGTTTCAAAATTAAGTAAGTTTAATAATAGCTTTAATATGGAACATTGGAAGTTGGCAAAAAGGGTTTTGAGATATTTAAAGGGCACATCAACGTATCGCCTTGCCTACTCAAAATCTGGTGGGTTCCTTGAGGGCTATGCTGATGCAGATTTTGCCAGTGATAAGATTGATAGACTATCTCGTACAGGGTATGTTTTTAAATTTGCTAAAGGGGCTGTAGCATGGGAAAGTAAAAAACAATCCTGTGTGGCTTTATCCACAACGGAAGCAGAGTATGTCAGCCTAACTGCTTGTACCAAGAAAGCTATTATATTGTGTCGAATCCTGAGGGAAATTTTGAAACAGGATTGCAGAAAAATATTTGGCACAGAATCTGTGTGCATGTATAATGACAATCAGTCAGCAGTTAAGAATGCCAATTGTGTTGATGTAAAGGAAAGATCTAAGCATATAGATGTAAGGTTCCATTTTGTAAAAACAGCTGTGACAGATGGTAAAGTGTTTGTGAAATTTAAGTCAACACATGAGATGCCTGCAGATATGCTAACTAAAAGTTTATCTAAGAAAAAGCATTTTAACTGCATGAAGGATGTGAATGTCTGGGGCAACTAGATTAAGTGAGGGTGTTGTATATGTGTAATCAAGTTGCTGTTGTTTTGTACAAGGTTGGTAACATTGTCTCTTTTGGGCTGGCTTGAGCGATGTTTGTATGTGTTTGCTTTTGTTTTTGTAGAATAAAAGTAGGAAGTCGTTTTTTTTAAAACGTCACTTCCGGCCCACGTTAAGTTGAACATGTCGTCTCAATAATTGCTAAAGATCCTAAATCCTGTTTCGTCACCACGCTGCAAGAAGATCACAACACATTCATCCAGAAAAGTGCATCAATGAGAGTAAACAACTTCCTTCAATTGAAAGAATCATTTTGGTGAAATAAGCAACAAAAACCACACATGCCATGTGGCAAAAATTTACATGCTGATGACATACTATGTTGAAGGCAGGATGGAGGATGTGCATGAAAATCTATTTATACTTAGAGACTGCAATGCAATTGATTGAGAAAGTGAAGAATGAAAAAAAAGCATAGGAAAATTCTTAAGATGAGTATCAAGAAACGTAACAAAAGAGGAGAAAATCTATATGATTTCTAAACTTTGACTGCACTAGTGGGCACTATTTTATCTGTTTCCTAGAATATCTGACCTCTGACCAGTAGGCTACTGCTAATAACTGACCTGAGAGTGCAGCCCATTGGTGGAGACTGGTGCTGCATGGGAGCCTAGTATTTGGTGATGATGGTGGTGATGGTGCAGTAGCATGGAGTGGCCAGGCGGTGGGGGTGGTGGTGGAGGGGGTGGAGGAGGAGGGGCATGATGTGGGGGTGGCAGATCCAGTCCTGCTGGAACATATGTTGGACCCCCTCCTGGGACACACTTGGAACAATGTCGTCTCAGTGCGGGCCTCTGCCTTGAGCCTCGACACCGCAAAGCGAAGCACAGCTCTTCAGCCATTTCTGCACAGAGGGATTGCTGGGGTGCTGACACTGGTCTCTAATTATAAATGGAGGAAAATAATTACTTTAATTTCCTAATGGTAGGGGATGTGCGAATGTATCAATGCTGGAATGTGGGACATACATACATACTTGTATTTCTTATCACCTGTTATTACTTGAAATAACCCTTTATCACTGCTGTGGCAATCATGTGATGCACATTGACATGTTATAATGTCTTTTGTAATAATAATTATGCTTTCAATATGCTCCTGTACCCAATTATATGGCACCACAAAATTCACCTGGAAAAATTCATTCTCTTCATGGAATTGTAGCCTCTGTTGCAAAGGTGTGAGGGATTTCAACCTCTAAACCTTTGGGTCATGTATCCAGCACATACATCAAAAAGCTAATCAGTTTTATCACAGAATGCTCATTTTTGGATTTACATAGAAATCAATATGTATTACTCCTACGACCACACCTTATAGCTATTCCTACCATCAATGAGTGACCACCAACTAATTTACAAATTTGAATTAAGAAATGGTAAAATTATGAATCATTTCTTAAAAGCACTCAAAAAAGAAGTGGAATTATGTATGTGCATACCTTTGGGCATGTTTAATTATCAAATAATGAATACTAGGAAAGCAAAGTAGAGGGATAAAAAATGGGTATTTTGGGTAGGATTAGAAAGTATGCAGAACCAAAATATGGGTTATTGTCATACATGTTATGACATTTAAGGGTATTTTAGTTGGTGCTTAGGAGATCCATAGCATGCAGTGCCATGATCCATCAAAAATCAATCTTTAGCTGGTGAACTACTGATCATAATAGTCATTGGTAACAAAATAGGCAAGTAAGTATCTTCTTTTTTGGCTTAACAACCCTTTGCTACGGAAAATTATTTTCCAGTAATTGTTTGCCTTATAAATATTAAATTTTGTGCATGGTAGGAAATAAAAAGTTTGCAATATCATAGGTCTGTGGAAGCCATATCTTATATCAATTTTTAAAGGGAAATCCCATGTTTGGCTCATATTTTGACAATTATCACTATTTGAGATTATTTTTTTACTTAATTTCTATTTTTTTATGTTTGCATTGAGCAAAATTATATCACGGTTTTCCGAAATGGAGTTATAAGTAAATAAATCAGATTAAACGCATAAACCACTCACTCTTTTAAGACATATTCATCAAGGATAATGAATAGCATGGAAATTATGTGATATTAGATCATTAGTTTTTGTGAAAACTTACTCGCTCGAGTATTGCACTTCTTTTTGAGTTCCAACAGAATTCAAAAATAGCAACAATGACAGCAACAGCGAGGCCACAGAGTAGAACAACAAAGACACCACCTAAAGTAAATGAAATGGATTATAAGTAGTGCTTACAATTTAGTGGGAAGTGGATAAAATACATGCAAGTAAATAAATATAAAAATTATATGCAGTGATTAAACATATACAGAAAAATACAACAATGATGTCTATTATGATGCCTATAAATATGCAAGACATCAGAAAGTTATTAGTGTGTGGAACACCTGTAATGTATTCTCAATATTGTCCACTGGGTCTGATGGACAAGTAAATATATTATTATTGTTATCATACCTATGTTGTCTACACCTAGGGCATTTGCTTTTGATTCCTTGCCCTTATCATTACGTGTGCATGTGTCCCCAGGGTTCTTCCACCATTTGTCATATAGCATTTGTATCTCTCCTTTCTCTTGTAATTCTAATATTGCAAGAGAAATTTTGTCACGCCATGGTGAGCCTGTGGAAAAAATGAAGATGCTGCTCCAGTGAAATGTTATTACAGAGGAACTTTTATGCCACTATAATAATAAAAAGGTTAGGGTTATTTTTTTAAAGTATATAATGTTAAATGCATATGCATTTGTAATCAAATCATGCCATTATTAATGTTGCACAGATGTTAAAATTAAATGTTATAATAATGTCTCATAAACATTGATTGTGTGAGCATGTCTATTTCAGTAATAGTTTTAGGGGAGGTGACCAACAGCTGAGGTCATTTGTGCCATTAGGGATGGATAGGATAGGATAAAGGGTGGAGAAAAACCTAGCATTAGCCTACTCTTAAGGAAAGGCACTAAGGGGTTCTCAGCTTAACGCCCCATCTGACAGATGCATACTCACTCAAAGTGCCCTCCACGAAGCACTTCAAATAGGGATTGAGATACCACTGAAAAATATCTACCACCTCCAGGATTTGAATCCGGTCCCTCTGGGGGAGAAGCCAATACATTAGCCACCACACCATCCCCATGTCTATTTCAATGGTATCCAATAATAGTTGAAGCAGATGAAGAAGAAGAGAAGTTGATCAACAGGGGATGGAGGGGGAATAAGGATTTACAGGGATCAGGAATAAAAAGTTAAATGTGAGAAAAATAGTTGTCACGGTTCTGGAAACAAGCAACAACACAAATGAAGTTCTCCCTTCAAATTGCATCAAGCCAGGCATGATGCAATAAGAAGGGAGAACTTCATTTGTGTTGTTGCTTGTTTCCAGAACCGTGACAACTATCTTCCCTTTCTGCTCTATATCTCCATGAGATGTGCATTACTATCATGAGCACTATAAAACCATAAAACTGGCACTGGAATGAGTGTTGAAAGATTATGTGATGTATGATATGTATGCCCTTCATGGAGTAAGATGCAGGGGATAGGGAAAGAAGCTGAGATTCAAATGTGTGGAGATGTCCAAGCAATACAGTTTTAGGACTTGGACTGGGAGTTCCTCTTTAGTTTAAATCTCATGGTGGCTAGCTTGCAGAGACAAAAGAAAACATTTAAAAAGGATTTATGGTGTCCTTGGATGGAAATGACATTATTATAATCCTGAAATCACCAATAACAGTGAATTTGCTTAGATGAATATTTGAATTTATTAAGGCAAAAGAAAACACCTAATTTCTTCTTATGAAAAATAAAATGATTAACTAAACAACAGCAGTCCAAGAATGGAAGAAACTGCTGATGTTAAGGAAGAGTACCCCAGAAAATGAAGCATATATATATGTATATATATGTATACAATATAGCATATATATATGTATATATATATATATATATATATTATTATTATTAGGTAATCTACCAGTTAAGGTAGGTTTTTGGATGGACACAACTATCAAATAAATATTTTGTAACTCCAAACAAAACCAAATCCAGCAACCTAATCTACATCATTACTTCTATATACATACATAAAATGTATACCAAGATTCCACTAGTGAACAAAGACACAGAAATACACAAAAAAGAAACTCATTTGTAGTCCGAATTTTTGGTGGCGCTACCACCTTTACCTTTGGGTTTTGTTTGGAGTCACAAAATATCCACCCGATAGCCGCGCCTATCCAAAAAACCACCCCAACCGGTAGACTACCTAACAATAATATTATTATTAGGCAATCCACCGGCCAAGGTAGGTCCCCGGACGGACACAACCACCAAACAAATACTCTGCAACTCCAAACAAAACCCAATCCAGCAACCTCATCTACATCAGGTCCCTTTTCATCTCTGTGTACTTCTTTCCTCCCTTCATCCCGTCCAACATCCCTATCCTGTTCCTGCCCTTTCCTTGCTTGCCCAACTATATACATGATTATAGTTGGGTATAGTTTATATATATATATATAAACCATAAACACAGTATTCAATCCAAAGGTCGGTTTGGTAGGTGATGGTAGAGTTCACCCAGTACTAAGTCCGACGGTGTGTGAATATTCACACATAAGGGTAGGGGGGCCAGTTCCTTTCCCAAAAAATCACATAGCTTGGGTGGAGCTACAGGTGCCCAGAGTGCTTTGCCCGGGAATCGAACCCAGGACCCTCCAGTCAGTAGTCCAACACTCTACCCCCTGGACTACTGCAACCCACACACACACACACACACATATATTTTTGTTCATTCACACAGAAACAGAAATAAAGAGAGGGGATAGGAACACACATGAAGGACAAACACAGGAGAGGTGGGGAAGCGGAATCTGCTTGATCCCGCCTTCACTACCTCTCCTGTGTTCGTCCTTCATGCGTGTTCCTATCCCCTTTCTTTATATCTATTTCTATGTGAATGAATATTTGTTTAAAGTATGGTGGGATTTCGTGTTCGAATGTGTGTACATATAAAAATTTTTATATAAAAGTCCAAATATGAATAAGAAATTAATTAAATTATTTTTCAAATCATTAAGATACCTACCCATGGGTGTGGCAATGCCATATCCTTTAGAGTCAAGTAGTCCTCCAATTTGCGTCAGATTGCAGTCTCTCTGAACTATATAGTCCAACATTGTAGACTCCATCAGGAAAGCATAATTTCCTTCAAGAACTCTTTGAATTCCTTCTTCATATGTTGACACAAAAACAGATGGTTTCTTATTTTCCATGAAACGCCACATCTTTTTGTATGTTTCAATCATGGAGTCCTGAAGTTAAAATAATGGGTTCATTTCAGAAAGAGATAGATTTGAAGGTTGTACAAGAAGATGTTTTAATGAACTATAGGCTGCGGTAAGGAGATATACCAGAATGAAATTACTTTTAAATAATCTTGATAACTGTATCAGTTACAACTAATTTTAACTTTAATTCATAGGAAATGTGTCTTCTTTAGGGCAGAGTGCTAAATAAGATGAAGTTAGTTTATGCCAGAGCCCATACCTGGAATTCACCATAAAATATTACCCATATAGACACTATGAGGGGAAGAGATTTACAGCGGTAATTATCAAACTGTAGACAACCTCTTCAGATGGGAGTCATGTGTATTTTGAAGAATTTGTTTTAATGACAGGACCAAGATCTAGTAGCATAAAGTAGCATTCCAATTTTCCCTCCACTAGCAAAATATTGTGATCAAAGAGCTATTTTACATTTTCTGCTAATTTTTAATAGAATATTTTCTTCAAAAGTTTGGAAACAGAATTAAAATAAAAAAAACAAAATCAAACCAAAAACGGAAATAATGCAAAATTTAAGTTATTTGGAAATTTTGGGAAGAATTTTTGGCAAACAAAAAGAAGTAGCTTGATATATACTTTCATAATACATTCCTAAAACTTGAACATTCAGTAAAAATTGCAAATTGTTTAGAAAAGAGTTAGTTTGAAGATATGGACTCATTGTTACATGTAGAATCTCTATCTAATATGATAGCTGGAGTTCTGCTAGTTAGCTGACAGTAAACATTGCATTTTGATTTTTTACATTTCTATTTTACATTTTGCATCCGATTACAGTACGTACCATCATCAAATTTCTAATCCAATCATACTCGAATGCTGCCTTTTTTTACATAAAAAGGAACGTCTTTTGAATGAGGAAGCAATTGGTAAGTTTTCGTTACACTGTCTCTCCAAGAAAACTTTACGTGAGGAGGAAGCTGAGTGTTTAAACCAGTATCAGCGGAGTAATACGGCATACTGATTAAAAAAACGCGCTTTACTTCTTTCGGCTTCAACTAGCTTAGGGAGAAGGACCTTTTTCGCAGGGGAAAGTGGTCTCAAGTATTTCCTCGTTCGCGGGAATAGAAGCGGAGCTACGATCCATTTACGCGACAATTTTGTATTCATTCCGCATGGGTGCACGTGCGCTCTAGTACTTTTCGACGGCAGTTGGGATTTCTCTGCTTCGGTTTGTCGGAATGTACGTAGCACACATGTATTGAATCGAAAGTTAAGGTTTTCGTGATAGCATAAGACTCCCTGGTGCACCATATGGGGAAGTCGCATATTCTCACTCGCAGACAGCCTCAATTCCCCTCTTCCCAAATATGAACTTTTTTACTTTTCGTTTTTCGACGCAATTCATTTTCGCAACTCGCTCATTCTATTTCTTCCCCTACTATTTTTCCCACTCCTATTGAAAAATGCGATTTTTTTGAGTGCTGACTCTTAACTCACGCCTTGGAGAACTCCATCAGTAAAGGAACTCACTTCCCACTTCCTTCCTATCCCGGCCTCCCTAGGAGTCCGTGAGAAAAAATTCGAATCTACATATTTATGAGTGCGCTGGTGAAGAGGAGAGGTATTAACGGGAGGGATGCGATATAGACGGGCGGAGTGAAAGAGAGGTGTGAACCAAGCGGGAGGAAAATGAATCCGTGGCTTAAAGTGGATGAGGCTGTCCGAATACCCTAATACTTACTTCAATTACTGTTCGGGTTTTAATGAAGAAAATCTGACCATTGACGCAATCTTTCAATTCCATCCACTGGGATAGTGTTGCGGGCGTTGTGAAGGACCTGCTGCGACTGAGATGGGAATCCTTCAATTACAGTGCAAGCTAGCGAAGATTCTGTCAGAAATGACCGTTGGTCACTAAAGTGGAAGATGACCACCATCTACCGCTAATTATTATTTCAATTTATAAAAACCCTCTAGTCTGATCAAATTGCATAAGAAAAAACGGAAACCACTCAATCTCTTTTTTGGCGACGGGACAGTCCTACAGTTGGTTTTTGTGTCAACTTAGAACACTCAACTCAAGAATGCCTGCTCAGCTAATAATCACCATTCATCCGCCAATTACTTTTGACTTTACAATAAAAACCTCGAGGTGGTAAAACTACAAAATATTTACCGAGACTAAATTTTTTAGCACTGTATGAGTAAGTAAACAAACGTCCGTCATTCAGGCTAAAAAAATGCATGGATATAGGAAAATCGAAATTATGGTTATTTTTAAGTATCCATCATGTGGATTAACAAAGTATAGTACATATGTGTATAAAGTATATTCTTTCCTACTCATCATGAAGGAGTTCCGAAAAGTAACACAGTCCACCATTGCATGCATTAAATACCCCTTCCAGTTTCATGACAAAAATCCTTTTCTTTGGACAACTTTTAGAAGAGACAGTAAGTCGAAAGCGCGATTGTAAATTGCATGGAATTTATGGTTTTCGAGAAAATTTGGGGGAGAAAGAAGACAGACGCGAGTGTTCTATTAATGTGTTCAGAAAGAAAATTGAAACTATGAAGTCCAAGAAATGGTTTTCTCTAATTCTTCTTTATATTATTACATATTCTCCCCCCCACCCAAACACCACAACAATCAGCCCGAATATTGGTAGAAATGGTAGAGCATGTCTCGCACTAAGTTCTGCGGAATGTGAATTTCAAACTTCAGGGTAGATGGGGAGTAGTAGACGTTTTTATTTTTACCGCAGTCAGTTTCACAGGAAGATCTGGAAACGCGAGGACTTATGTGACTTGTGCAAAGATTCGGGTGCCCATAGTCACCTAGATTTGAATCCGGCCCTTGCTGCAGGCCGCCGAATACTTTATGTACCCACTAGTCCTCCATGTCTCTTAAAATATTAATTCAAATTAACAACTGTTCAATTACAAAAAGAACATTAACCATTAAATTATTCCGACACAGCCTTAAGGGTAAAACAATCTGCTAAAAATAATTTCTCGCATTAAGGAGAGCATCAAGATGTTAAGTATAAGTATATGTAATTTTGCTTTGCTAAAATGTTCTGAATTCGTATTCACAAGGGCGCGCTATTTAAAGCAGTATGACACAACAAGGTCTTCCCGTGCTAGCTCATAAAGAAACTGGCATCGAAAATCCAAGATTCCAATCATGCTCTTATTGCAGTAAATTACCACCAACAGAACTATGGATTGGGAAGAAATACTTATCGTTTTCATGAAAAACTGATATAATGTGTACAATCATATAAGAGTAGGGATAGCATTAACATAATAGCACCTACCCTTCAATACCACCCTTTAATAATACCCTTCAAAACCACCTAGCCTTTGTTCAAATGATATTAATTAATACGTGTAGAAAAACAATCGAAATTTAAAGGTTTAAAAATTGGCTCCTGAAAAGTAGTCCATAACAAGTTGTAGAGCCCGTTTAAAAAAATAATTAGCACCTCAGAATGCTTGAAAACTGTTTCTTGATATCATATCTGTTAACGAACTACGGATGATTATATGACATACGAAATATTATACGTGGGTGTCACTAGGGTCCATTTTCGCTTGAGCCGAAAATGCGCCAAAGTTGACAGGCTGAGTAACCTTAACCGTTACAAGGGAATGTTGTATATAAAATTGGCATTGCAAAGATGTGAGGTATGCAAGATAATATCGCATACCATACGATGAAAAACGAAATAACCGAGGCAGTAAAGTTGATTGGTACTAGGTTTGTATAGGGGGGAGGTAAAAACAAAGTTACAAGTAAGGGGAAAGATAGGGAACACACACTAGGTCACTTGGGTGTGTTTGGGAAACAGTGACCCACATACACCTCAATGCCACGCAAGAAAGCGGAATTAATAAATTTAAAACGAACTTACAACCACTCGATCACTAGGGTGTGTTAAGGAATAACAGTCACTCTCGTGAATCGCATTCAGACACACACTCAGGGTTTCCAAGGACATCTCCTATACCAGGGACCCATTGTACTCACACAGGCATGAAAAACAATTGAAATAAAAACGAAAAAGAAAAGGCCCAAGTTCACGTTCGCAATCACTCAATCACTCGGGTGTGTTAGACCTTTGTGAATCACACTCACTTACTCGTTCAGGCTTTACAAGGTTCCTACTATGCCAGGGACCCATCAATCACAAAAATACAAACAAAAAACAAGGAAATAAGTAGAGGGGGTAGGTTAGTGCCTAGAGACAACCTGGCATCAGGTGTTTTGCCTGGAGAAACTAGACACAAGGGATGTTGTGTTTTTGAAATTGATGAAAATTGTTTGAGATTATGGTCTAATCTCTTATATTAACTGCAGTCAGTGTGTATGCTCCATACTAAATGAGATAAATATTAGCAATATTCTGTCAAATAGATTGCTCTGAGTTCGTAGGAAAGTTGGCATTGTAAGAGTTGTGATTACAAGTAGCCGTTAACCAAAAGGTGGCGACTCAGAAATCGTTCAGGTTAAGTTCTTCGGCTAATTGAAGGATGCTTTGAATGAGAGTGAAGAGGGTGAGAGAGTAATGGAATCTGGAGATATAAGTGATTGGGTGTATGTAAGTATATGTATCTCATATCGAACATATGTTAATTACTTAATAACTGTTTTATATAATTTTTCTTACGCACTTAATATGAAAAAAACGCAATTAATTGGTTTTCATAACTGGTAAGAAGGAAATATTCGACATGAAACACGCTTTAGAATTTTAAAAAACCATTCGAATGATTTAATTGAACATCTGCCAGAGGAATTGTTTCCTAGTTCCTTTTGGGACCTGAATTGGAACCTGCCGACTATCACATGTGGTGGGCCGTCGCCCTACAAACCAGGCGGGACGATCGACGCCCAACTCGCATTCAATTTCCATTCCCCCATTCGACTCCGTCCCATCCCTCCTCTTCCTCGTCCCACGTCGATTGCGATCCGAGGAGGAAAATAAATAAAGGGGGAGGGTCCAAGCGACCAAAGAATTTTTATTTGCAAATGCACGTTTGAAAAAAAAAATTTCAATCGAAGACCGTCCAAACCGATTCTCCCGTTCCCTGAATTCTTCACAAGACGTGGCCCCCTCTCTTGCTCTTCTAAAATTCTTTATTTCTTTTCAGAGCCTTTTATTTCAAGGAGTTGGGCACAGAGAAGAGAGAGAGAGGGTGGAGGTTTGAACTCCTCCCTTTCTCTCTCAAAACCGTCATTTCCATCTGCGACGGCGAAAGGGAGGTTTGGCTTGGGGGTGAAGGGAGGAGGAGGCGGTGAGGCAAGGAGAAGGGGTGAGAGACATCCCTCTTCCGTATTTTCCTTCCTCTTCCTTCAGATTCCACGCATTCTTTACTGCTATCTTCCTTTCTCCTCCACCCACAACACTTCTTTGTAATCGCTGCTCACGCACACTCACACCTTTCCTTCTGCTCTCTCCTTCAGAGTTTGTCCATATATATCACGTCACCCACAAAGGAAAAAGGTTGACCCTTCAAAATGTGAAATTTTCGAGGGGAAACGGCTTTACAGTAAGTGCGACGACAACAGAAGGCAAATGACTGAATTGCGCTCGATTTCTTCCTACACCACGGACAGTGCGACAATAAGTTCGTATTCCAGCGTACGTTGCCCCTTTAATGGAATTTAGAGTGACGATTTACTTCTAAGAGGCGATGACGGACTCATTCCTGACCGGTGTCCATTGAATAGACCACCAGGTCACTCACAATGTACGGCGAATCATCGACTTTTTAAAATACGTCAAAAATCATTAAATCTAAAAAAAATGATGAAAATGCCAATAATAAATGTTGAAAACGGTAAACAATACAATTGCAGGGTAGTAACGCTGAAGTTCGCTCAAGGAATTGTCGAGCATAATAATAATTTACTAAATATTCATTTGAATTATTAATTCAACTTATACTCGAAGGAAATAGCTTTATCAAAAACTACGTGAATTAATATTTGTTCTAGTCAAATCAGAAGTCGAAGCAGGTGAGTTCATTCAGTTGGTGCCTAGGATAGGGACCAGTTCTTCCAAGTAACAATATCGGTCATGATTAACAGTGAATTCGTGAGCGTGATACATTTATTTAAGAGATGACCTTTCACCCTCAATTCTTTACAAGTCGTCTTGTATGTAAGGGTCGCTTAAGAAATTAAACCCTGACCCAATGAAGTATTTTTAAATAAATGCTCTAATACTAATTATGTAGTTCAAGCCATAAAATGGCGGAAGTGGAACATATTAATAGCCAAATAATAACAATTTTCCACTTAAAAAAATTACGTATAGGTTTCTAGGTAGTTCATCAAAACCTGGTTGGCAATACATTTTTTACCCATTGGAAAAGGGCTATCATTTGGTCGTCAACCTGCTTTGTACTATTATACTTATAGATTTCTAGAGCGAATTATTGTTACTTCGTCGTTTTTTATTGATAATTTTTATATTGAAATATTCGATTCAACTGAACACTATAGTTTAGATGATTTTTTCGAGGTCAACACTAAAGTCTGTAGCCGCAAAACTTTAGTCACTGAAACTCCATGGAAAATTTTCCGTTGTAAATGTAAACAATCTCCAAGAAGATATTATTTTATGCATAAACTCCTTAACGTTTGCCTATACTAATATAAAAAACATCCAATATGCTTAAAAAACGTTCTGCTCTCTACGTGGGTTCGTGAAGATCCTGAGATTCGTTTCAAAAGATCTCGTTTGATGAGTTTTATTTCCATTTTCAGTCATTGGCTCTACATTCATTTTCGATTAAAGCCTGTGGGCAATTAGCAGTATTGATTTTTCGGCAATAGGGCCATAAAATCGGGAAAATTTCTGAGGCTTGGTTGTGAAAGGGCCAGTGAAAATTGAGTGAGATTTGTAGTTGAGCCTCAACTTTCATAGCCACTCGTTCCCGCGCTGCCATTGGCTATCGACTGGTTTATGCCGATGTGAATATAATTAACGACCAAAAACGCGATTTAACATCAGATTTATTTGAACACCTTTTCCAAACAATTTATTTGGGGGAAAATCGCATTTTTTATGTCGTTCATTATGCACTACATCACACCGGAATGCTCAGAGTTTGATAACAAATGGTTCCGTACACAAAATAGGGTCCTTGGAAAGCAAAATTATCTGAATGTTTGGGGATCTGGACTCTAAAACGGGTATTTGGAAAGTGGTGATGTGGAACACAGGCTTATGAAGAGGAATTCTGGCACACGTATGGCATCGTATTAGAGAAATATTTCGTATTGTTGAGTAAAAGTTGACACAAATAATGCTATAGCTCTGAATTCTCGAATATCGATCCCTGTTTATCCAATTTTTTAATAAAAAAATCAAAGTATTCCAAATGAAAATTTCTATGTGATCATCTTAATGGAATGGTAATGCAGTACTATGATAATTAGTAGTACTAGAGTCCCGCCTTTATTACCAATTATGTGTAGCCTCACTGAAAATATTATGGATGTATTTAGAAGAATGGGAAATTGTATTATATTAAATATTAGGAACATCTTCTGCTGTCGTTCCCGCACTTGGGGTCATCTTATCTACAGTGAATTTTCATTTTCAAGTTTTTGGGAAGTTGCTCCAATCATCAAATTGCAGGTTGGTTTGATGAAATTTCCTGCCTTGCGAAAGAGATTAGTGCAACTTTGTGACGCATCTGTGATGCGCGAGGTTCACAAGGGGTCGTATGTGAATTCAATTTCTCAAGGAAAGCTGGAGTAACTAGACTTTGAGATATTCTATTCGTTACATTACATACGGTTTTAGTTGGTTTTTAATGCCCTCGTAGAGAAATAACATCATGATAAAAATTCGAGAACTCTGAATCAATATGTTCTCTATGGAGTTAAGGGAATAAAGGAGGTATAAATCGATATTCTCCACAACCTTCCTAAAAGTCCGAGATACTCTGAGATAAATTCAATGTACGATAATGTTGCGATTATTTCCTAACGTATCGATACTTTTGCGGTATTCACTCTGCATCGTATTAAAATATTGATTTTTGATTATCACAAAGCTTTATTCCACTATTTTAGGAATAATACTCAAACGGTTTTCAAACCGATATTCGTCAATTTCAAACTACAACTGGTCCCTTGCATGTATTTTTATGTTTTCCTTAACCTACGTAAAGGCCAATTTGAATGATGTTGCCGTAAATTTCTGATATAAATAACCACAACATCAGGAAATGTGGTAAGCTGCACTGCAGTTCCATTCAAACTCAGTGAAGTAAACTTGAACCTCGACAAATGGGTTTAAGACTTTAAAATAAACTACTAGATAATTTATAACAAATTAACGGTATGGGTATTTTTTAAGCCCAAGCTAAAAAAATTCCTATACAAGAAAAAACATTACTCCTTAAGCGAGTGTTTAGAAGATATACCATAGATGCTATTACTCTATTGCTTTTATATTTACATTTATGTTTCTGTAACTCTTACTTTGGTCATTCCGATTTCTTTGTAAGTTGTATTATATCTCTATACTATTAATTTTATAATAATTTCTTTATTCTGAGCTGTAACTGTTCATTCTACATATGGCCTGACATGTTTACCTTTACTATGGAATTTTACCAATGCTTGTCTAAGGAGAAATAAAAATTATTTGCATCATAAATATCCTCGATTTTCCTTATTATCACCCTTGTGATGATCACGGATGTATCTACGGTCCTTCAGATTGTCTTCCGTCTCCTCCTTATTCTTCCATTCACCGCATTCCATTCCGCACGCTATTAAAACCCAAATACCCGATAGTCTCGATTCGCGGGGTAAGGAGACGTTATATTCGGCACTCTTCGTTTATTTTCAGCCCTCCCCATCTCTCTTCCTCCCGCCGTACAATCACCGTGAGAGCTTTCCCCAGCCGGCAGAATACTTACTTTTTATTGTTACCACTATAATCATAATCTTTCCTCGCAAATTTTTTTCGAACCAGTGGCTGTTTTGCTTCGTCCATACGTACGTTGTACACGGGGAAGGGCTGCATTCGTGGAGAAAAATCGACTGAGGGCTTTCATCGGAAGCATACGTTTTGATGTGCCCTGAACACGTTTTGACCATTTTCCCCAATGATGATTGCCCTCGTGTCTGCACGTGTGTGCAATGTTATGTTTATTGGTGCGATTGAGGTTTTGCGAACCCGTTAAATGAGAAGCTATAAATTTGAGCAGCGTCATAGTTAATTCTTAAGATTTTTATTAAAAAAAAATTTTTGCCCAAAATTCACTCACCGAAAGTGGAGTCTCATCGCTGTTCATACCACCATTTTAACAGTTGAAATTTCGTGCTAACATGGAACGTGAATTTTTCAAAGTCAACTTGTTCGATAACTACGGAGTTACAGTTTTGTCTCTAACACTTATTGTCCAGTAAATATTTTAATTCTTTTATTTTAACTAATAATTATATTATAAAATATGTATTCGTTAATTATATGTTCAATTGAGATTGGGGAACTATATTTTTTGAATAAATTAAAATTCTTAATAGGCTTTTAAGAGATAATAAAGATGTAATGAAATGAAATACTTAACTTTGTAATTCCACACAGTTTATTTAAAAAATACGACCCAGGTTTCGACGTTGAACGTCATCATCAGGTCATGCAAGTTCCATAAAGATACGCCTGAGACAACAAATTTTATCAGAAATACTATATGGTTTGATGAGAAAGCTAGCTGTTCAATTTATTTTCATCCCCTTATTAAAATTGAACTTCAATTGAAAGGTTCGTTTGCGGAGCCAGCTGTGTCGACTTACGAATTTTTTACCGAATTAAGGTAAGATAATTTGGGCACTAAACTTCACTTAAATCCACCTTTCACAATAAAAATATTTTTTTTAATCCCTCAAAGTGAAAACATAACCTATTTTATACTTCTTGGCTAACTAGCCAATTGAATGTTCATACTTCATAAGCAAATGGTGATTTTGGTAATGGTGGTCTTGCTAAAAAGACTGAAAACTTGAAAAAAAGGGTCAACCGGATGAGGCCAGTCATCACCGAAAATTGGAAATTGCAACCCGACAATGCACACAGCCCCACCTGCTCCTAGATAACCGACTACCCGACGAAAAACGGTATCACGACGATTCCCCAACCCTCTTACCGTTCCGACTTGGCACCAGCAGACTATTTTCTATTCCCAAAAGTGAAATCCTCCCTCAAAGGACTCCATCATGGGATCCGATGCCGTACCCTTAAGGATTCCATTCCGTTCCAGAATCCTCCGACCAGGCAGCCTTCGAGTCGTGGAAAAAGTGTGCCGCTGGTAATCGTAGAGTGTCGACGCTCAAGGGATGTACTTTGAAAATTTGTGAAACATTGTAGCAATATCTGGAATAAATCCATTCTTGCAAAAATGTTCCCCATACTTTTTATTCAACTCTTGCGTGAACATTCATCAAAAAGGCAAAAACGGTAAGTACTCTCTACGTTTTATTTTAGAATTATACACGTATTAGGGGCATGAATTACAGAATTTAGTTCACTACGTCCCTTAGAAAGATTTATTTTTTCTCAGTGGTCATTATCAAGAGCATTCATGAGACTTTCAAAGATGGAAGTTAATATTTCTTCGGTAAAATGTGAAGCAAATGCAAAATTTAAATTTATTACTCACAATAAGGTTTATTATCATTTAATTTCCTATTAAATGACGGGTAATTACTATGCAGGCGTTCATTTCATGCGTTATGCGTATAAGTGGGTTCCTGCAGTATTAAGATTATCATTCATTTAAGTTGCTGCTCTTTTATTTGCCGTTAATTTAAAGGGTTCAACATTGTTTTCAAAGTTTTTTTCATCCTCCCTAAAAAATTAAAATGCTTTCTTTTTGTGAAAAAATTCAATTTGAGATTTTCCGACAAAGATAGTCGAAATAAACTGGTCGAATAAGCAAAAATATTTTAACGAAACAAGGTCAACTTGCTTCCATTAAAATACTTTTACATCAGTAGTATTCTGTTTAAATGCTCCACAAAATAGTTCCGTGTTCTCTAATATATGGTAGTAGTTCTGCTATAACAAATCTCTTAATCAAGGCAGGAAGACATTTAAACACGATAATTTAGGAAAACTGCAACGTATCATGGCATCAACAAATTTCACGCTGCAACAACTCGGCGAATAAGATAATTTTTCACTATCCTCTGGCACCGGGGTTCTTCCCGGTGTCGAGGTATTTTCCTCTCATCCTTCAAGATTATATCATGGGAGATTAATGGTACAAGGCCAAGAAACGTTATGAAAATCCTGGCGTCTTGCAAGCGCTTCCTGACCATGAGGAAGTAAGAATCCTAGGCGTCCAATGGGACGGGCGTGACCCACATTTCGTCACCCAGATTCTTCTTCATCACTCAAAACTGAAAAATGAAACGATCCTTTCTTTGTTTTGATATTTGCTCATCTAAAAGCGTCGAAAGTCCTGTAATGAAGGAGAAAAATTGCTGCGAACGAATACGATGAGGAAACAAACTTGACGCTTCGTACTCCATTATGAGAATATAGTTTCCATGTGTGGCTTTACGATTTACATTTTACTCATTCGAGCACATGAAGTGAATGCATTATTAAAGTTTTTCAAGTGAAATGTATGGAATATCAAAATAAGCATGGTGGAAGACGCAGTGTGAGGATATGGAGAGTTAGCGGAAGAAGGGTGAAATTGATGCGCTATACAGCAAGGTTAAATCGCTAGTTGGAAGTTAGAAGGGAAGATCTGTGCGAACAGTTAAAATGAGGTAAGATACTATGTAACACAGAAAGGATCCAGCAGAGATGGAAGGAGTACATAGAAGCACTGTATGATAAAGAACTTCGGCCAACAAGGTTATACATAGAAAAGGAAAATGACGTAGAGGAAGATAGCTTATGTCCAGGCATACTAGGCGATGAGATAGAAAGGGTATTCAGGAAGATTAAATCAAATAAGGCTGTGGGGGTAGACAACATTCCTTCGGCACAACTAAAAGATTTAGCAAAATGTGATAGGATGAGAGTGTATAGAATGATTCGCAGCATCTATGATGAAGGAATCAGACCGGAAGACTGTGAGATAAGTGCTAGTCCCTATTCCGAAAAAGATAAAGGCTACATCACGTAAGGACTACAGAACAATAAGTTTGATTTTCCATGAAGCTAAAGTTGTTCTTAGGATCATCAACAAAAGGATAGAGAGTAGGGTAAATGATTACTTAGGGGATGATCAGTTTGGGTTCAGGAAAGGAAGAGGTACGCGTGATGCCATTGCAGTAATGAGATCACTAGTCGAGAGGAATATAGAATACAATCAGGACGTTTTTGCCTGTTTTGTAGATTTCGAAAAAGCGTTTGATAGAGTGAATTGGGAAAAATTAATGCGTGTATTGCAGAAAATAGGAATGGATTGGAGGGACAGGAGACTGATCCGCAACCTGTACATGTCTCAGACTGCTCAGGTGCGAGTGGGGAACGGAGAGTCCGGATGGGCAGTGTTAGGAAGAGGTGTAAGGCAGGGTTGCCCATTGTCACCGGTACTGTTCAACGTATACGTAGAGGGAATGATTAAAGAGGCATGAGAAGAACTGGGAGTAGGAATGAAAGTCCGAGGGGAATTCATAAAATCAGTTTATCAAACAGTTTATCTAACAGTCAATCAGGAAGTACGAGGGATGGTGGGCGAGAAGAGGGTTTGTGGGGAGAAATCCTATGGAGGCAGGAAAAATGGATGAAGGGCTTATTGATCGGAAGTTGGGTGCTGAAGAATGTAATAGAGGGGAAAATGTTAGGAAAACGAGGAAAGGGCAGGAACAGGACAGGGATATTGGACGGGGTGAAGGGAGGAAGGAAGTACGCAGAGATGAAGAACAACTTGATGTGGAGTAGGTTGCAGGATTGTGTTCATTGTGTTGTGTCCATTCATAACCTACCTTAACCGGTAGATAACTTAATAGTAAAATAATAGTATGGGATATCAGGTGAATCTATGAGAAAACCACAGAAATCTGTTCTGGAATAATGAAATTAGGCAGTTGCATAACTAAAATTATTCAACGCCCAAATGTAGTGAACACGCTACAAAAAATATGAAAAACAAAACATCAATAAAATTATGAAAGGCCAAACTTTAAAATGTCATCAAAATACTGGCTTTCAATTTAAAATTGACGAAGTATTGGCAGAAATATTAGTGTCGGAATAATAGATGCTGTTCCGATTGAAATTATAAAATATAATATTTCATTGTCAAAAAACATATCAAATGTGATATTTCATTTTCTATTGCATAAGGCACGTTTAAAAAAATGATAATATTTAATTTATATAATTGCTTAATTCCATTAATTATTTGATATTATCCCGTTTAAGGTCAGCTTTGATTGGACACAGACTGAGCAGCTCTACATTTCTTACCTTCGTCTAACACGACACAACCTGATATCGCAAGCTTTTTCTTTAAATTCGCATACTTCCTACCTCTTCAATTCCATGAATACCTATCCTTTTCCTCCCCCTATCTCACTTGTCCAAAGTTCTCCCCACTATCATTCCTCAATACTCTATCGCGAATCAAAATACTCCTCATCCACCCCTACCTCCTTTTTATTCTGCCCAACAATTCTCTCTCCTCACCCAACATGCCTTATAATAGAAGAAAGGAAAACCGACTTATAAGTCGGTTTTCCTTTCTGCTATTTTACCTTTTCCATTCTACATCTTCAATTGAAAAATTCCTGCAGAAGAGGGGAGGGACCGAGTAAGTGGAACTTTAGATTCTAGAATCAGAGATCTTTTCTCGTTTATGAATGAATGATCAAATTAAACAAGAATAAAGAAAACTCACAGATTCGCCAATCTGTGATCGATCGATAAATAATTGTCGACTACCAGCCTTACTTCTCTTGTTAGTGACTGATTTACTGTCCTTTCTCTCCAAATAATACCTTTATTAATTTGGTTAGTTTTACCAGTTGTATCAATTTATATCATTCTAAATAAACACAAACTCTAATATGGCGTTTTTTAGGAAGGGAATTTTCTGTATATAATTTCACCGCCGTGGTAACGTTCTACTTCTTCCAATAATGACGTACAAGATCGATGGAAGAGATGGAAGGTTATATTTAACCCCTTCAGAGTGTTTTCAAGGCACGTAAATATTTTTGGAAAACTTCTGTCAAAGTTGGATGGGGAGTGAAAGTGACCGTTTGAGCGAGGTTGGGTGACCTCGGAACTTACCCGGAAGAAAGTCATCGTCGACCCGCTGTCCAGCGTCCCGTAAGAGATCTCTGTCTGCCCGGCTAAGTCCTCGGCGTTCTCAATGGGGGTGATCATTCTCTCGACGGTGAGGAAAGCCGCCAAGTTGGCAGTGTAAGACGAGATTATGATGAGGGTGAAGAACCACCAAATTCCTCCGACTATGCGGGTGGAGGTCGCCTGGGACACCGACGGCGTTGTTCCAGAGTGAGCCGGGGTAAAAGAAGGTTTCGGAGCGCGGACCAAGGAGCAGAGAAGGATTAGGGTTACGGTCACCGTGAAATCGAAGTCAAGAAGGCTTGATTTTTGAATTTTTAAGTAAATTATGTGAATAAATCCCATTCATAAAGGGATGAAAAAAGTGAAGGTTGCTTCAAAATATATCTATGGACTAACGTGGTAGTTGAGATTTTAAAAATGAGGGAAGATGCATGGAAATTGAATTTCGTTGAATTTTTGGAAAATTTTCAAACACCATTGCAAATTTACTGATAAATAAATACAGCATTTGTCCACATAGTTTAAGGGAGTAGGCAATACATCAATTCCTGGTGAGTAAGCAGAATTTGGAAGGAATGATAAAAACATGTACAATACTTTCAGGGATTTTTTCAGTTTTCAATGTATGAATCAATAAAAAAGAAAATAGTATCAGTGAAATCGAATAAACATTTGAAATGATTTTTGACAAGATGCACTCTTATCACTAGTTGCTGTTACTGAATGCTTTTTAATTATAAGTTTTACAACTAAAAGATATCTTAAAACGCACGAATGGTACATGCAGAATACTCAAATATGGTTACCTAAATTTTTACCTTTCGAGATTACCTCAGGCAGTCACTACAACAACAGACCAAGTCTCCGTGCTTGCTTAGACCTCTAGGCTTAGAAGGGTGAAACCGTGCAGGGGTTACTACTAGGGCTTTTCCAAGTAAGCTTTCTTTTATCAGCATTCACCGAAAACTGTAGAATGCTAAAATGCAGGCAGGGACTGGGTTCATTGCCGAAGTTAACACGCCTTACGGGTGTTTCACTTGACATCTCAAAATAATCATTAAGGAGAAAATATCAACGACATTATACATAAAAGAGAGCTGAAGTACACAGTTAATGTAAAAGAGTTGAAAAATAATCACAATAACCATGAATCACACTTAAGTTTTTATGGAAGAGTTTTTCTCGTCAAAATTATTTAAAGTTTGAAATCTCGGAATGGTGATATAAACGTCCTAAATAAATTGTTTAAAGAAATGAATATAACTAATTACTAACATCGTTAAAATTTAGAAATATAAATTCATATAATTGGGCATAAATATCATGTCACGTTTTTATTAAGTTACTGTTTATTAAGATCTTTTTGAAAATATGCAGTAACATAGATTCAACCTGACATGCATAAATATCATTCATTGAGGTACTACTCTTAATTTGTAAAGACAATATCATCAACATATATTATCTTCTAGAACCACTAATGAGCGACACATATTGATACTAGCAGGGTCATATTTATAGAGTACTCCGGAATAATCAGAATAAATATTTCCATCTTTATTTTTCATGACACTAAATTTACGATATATTGGTTGGGGTCAAAAGAGACTAACAAAGTCGTGATCGTTGAAAAAAATAGTTTTGAAAAGTTCCAAACTTATAACATTAAAAGAACACTGTGTTGAGGGACAGGAGTGTGGAAATGTGGATTTTTGACACAATGTGGATGCCGTTGAATTAAAACTTACAGAGGCAAAGTAGTGTTTAAATTACTCTGCGTCATCGCTCTCTCTCTCTCTCTCTATCTCTTTTGAGAGGTTGCATATCCATCTAAAGAGTCATTCGTGGTGGCCAGCTGATTCCGGGGGGAAAATATATGAATACATTAAACATGTTTATGATAAAAAAAATGGAGTCCTAATTGTACTGCAAAGATATTTAACTTGGCAACGTTCTCAAAGAGGGACGGCGGTGGGGAACCACATTCACATATGAGACTTCATTTGTGAGATGAAGAGTGCAAAAAGATTTCAAATAATGACTCCTCAAATTAGCGGAGCAAATGAAATTATATATATATATATATATATATATATATATAAATATATACATATATACACATACCTGTAGATACATGTACATATATATATATATATTTCTATATATTTCAATATATATAACATGTAAAGGTAAATACATAAAAGGAGATCGATTAACACTTCGCCCGTCGCGTGAACGAATACATTTAACGTAGACTTTTTAAGAAAAACAAACGAGAGCATTCCAACGAAAAACAGAAATATAAAAAGGAAGGAAAAAGTTCAAAAGCCAGCAGCCATTTAAAGAGTTTTAAGTTGGTTTCGTATAAGCTTTGGAAAATACTTTTTCATGCAATAAATATATATATATATATATATATATTTTAATATATCCACATCCCGGGTGAAGCGGGAACTCTGAAAGAAGGAAGAAATAAAGAGAGAGCGAAGTCATTTTAGAGAGTGGTAGGCAAGTCTCCCTACAGATGCCGGTAGTGAGGCTGTTCTTACCCTTTTGAATTCACCCTCAACATTTGCCCATTGGTACGACACTCCCTGGAGTGAATCAAAAATTCACATTCCAACATGTACTGTACGAGGTGTTAACTCGTACATTAACAGGTGCGTGCGGTGTGGGTTAAAATAAAATGGTTTATTGAAAGGGACATGTAATACGAAGTTTCTGAGGACGAGGAAATACACTTGTTTAGAGAGGGACGAATCATCTTAAAAGAATCAATGTATCCCTGTCTTGATCTTACAAATGGACGTTAATTGACAATGCGAATATTATTTTGAGCTCACAGTTTAAAGTGAAATATGGGATCAGTCGCACACCAAAATAGATCTTTCAAAATAATTGATTGAAACTGGATTTCACGTTCGGCTATCTCCTGAAGCATACGCAGGACAAAAGTGCCTCACAGGAGATCTGATCAATGAAATATGACCGTTAAAGTTAACTCATAATCACCATTCGATGCTTCCATTGCATTTGGAGGGCATACTTTCTTTACAAATAGGAGCTTGACATCTCTTTTTGTCAATAGGTCGGGGAATTCAGTTTTAAAGACGTTTGACTTTTGGTTAGAGGTAAGTGATGCACATGATGTATGAATTATTCAGTTATTTTGAGCTGCCATGTTTTAAAATATCATAGGATTATGTTAAAGCATACTCATTGCTTGAGTAAAGGCCATAGATATGTAAGATTCTAGAAAAATGTATCGATAAAAATGATTTATCAGAGGCAACGACAAATAATAAAATTTCTTTGTACACATGTGGTCATAGGTCATTGTTATGAGGCCATAGTTACTTAACTGACTTTGAATAACTGGAAATTATAGTCACAGAATGATCTTTTAGCTTTTACTTCAAGCAACGGTTAAGCTGAAAAAGTCTACTTAAGCACATATAAGCTATTATTATAGTCTACTTCGACATTCATGCAGTAGCTATGCTTGGTAATTCGTGCATCATTCACGAAGCCCAAAAGATTTATACGCATGCAAGTAAACATGATAGCGGAAAAACTTAAAAAGGCAGAGCAGATTGAGCATAAATTTAAAAGAAACACTTCATTTCTTGGCAGATGAATATATGCACGTATTAAAATTAAGTAATAACAGATCTGTTGTTCATTGTCATTCCAAAAGACGACAAACAAAAAATAGCAATATTGACTTTTGAGGAGTTTTATTTGAATTCATTTGCTTGAAATGCGATATTTATCTATGAAGCGATTTGTAACATTTTACCTTCAAATGTTGAATGCAATCTTTGAACATTTAGGTAATCATAACTAATTAAAGAGTAATCGGTTGTGCATATTTCGGCAATTATTCTTGATTAAGATGAAATGAAGAGCAAGCCGCATCGCTTAATAACAATTCAATGTGAATGAAACTTCTACGGACACCACCTATAGCCCATGAATCCACGAACTTATCTTATTAAGAACTTGAAACTGAATTAATCACAGCTAACTTAATACACTTGCACAAACGACAAATTAAAGATTCAATCGCTATTTTTGCAGGCAGCTGTAATCCTTGAAACTTTTATCTACTTTTCCCGAATCCAAAAAGAATTACATACTATGAACTATACATGAACTATGGTACCTATGAAAATTCAATTCACGGATGAAATTTTTCATTGCTGATTCATTGAGGCACAATAAGAAAAGGGACCATGGCAAAGAGATCCGCAAATTCGACTGGGGTTATCTTTCTGGAAAGTATGGCTTACTAAAGAATCAAATTATTGACGTTCATGATTTAATAACAAGAAAAACTCAAGAATGGAGCTACAATACCGGGTGCTTGTTCCAAATCGTAAATGTGTACGCCACTCATGAACGTGTGCATCACCGTGTTATTTGACGCTTAACATTTGTGATAACTGACGGTTATAAAGTGCTCTTAAAAGAAGTATTCACAAGAATGCGGTTTAAATTAACAATTATTCACAGGTATGGTCTTCTTTGCTTCGGAATAACAGCTATTTAGATAATTAAGATAACGAATGAAGCACTGAAAAGTCATTCGCTAAACAGATTGCAGATTGCGTTCGTGAAGTTGTGAACGAATCAGCAACCGTGCAAAAACTTACCGAACATGAAATAAGGTTGTCGAGAATAAACTGTAACATGACGTTCAACCTAAGTTTCAACGAAGTTAGAAAGGTAAATCACCTACCTTAAAGTATTTCTAGCAAGTATGTTCATGTCTCATTGTATCTTGATGAAAAAATCAAGATACCGATAAAAATATTTTTATTTTAATTTTCCTTAGTTTGAATAGAATACCGTGAACAACCACATTTTCGGTTTTAACCAGTTAATTAAATATTAAGAAAATGTGGTGAAATGAAATCATCATAAAATATCTATCACCATTTCCTTAAATTTAAACCACTCAGTGCGAATAGAGTGTGACATTGATATAGATTCTTATTTGAAACGGGAAACATTTCCGTAGCGTAAGATTTTCTATGCAGAACTCGTGGGCGTTTCATTAATTTCTCTCAAATAATTCCCCGATCGTTTCATCACGGGCTAAGGAAGTCGCCTCGCGATTTACTTTTGGGTGAGAAAGCGCTAATTGAAGCATCAAAAGCTTTCATAAAATATATAAAAGGCGCGACGAACGCTAATGTCGAATAACAGAAACCACACACACACACAAACATATGCAAAGATGAACTCGGGGACATAATACCTTTGGATTAAGGTCTGAACCCTGCTGCATGAGAGTGCCGATGGTGAACCAGAACGAGTTGGCGAGGGAGAACTGGTTCTCCACCACGTCGCTCTCCGTGAGGCAGGGGTGTGGATTGTGCCACTCGTATGGGGAGAAGCGGGCCACCACGAACATAGTGAGCGATACGAGGAGGTAGGCCGCGAGAACGTACAGCCATATCTCCACCGCTAGGGGGTTCATGAAGGAGAAGAGGCGCGTGGGCTGGGATGTGGGCACCTGGGACAAGTCGACCAAGTGGCGGTGGGGGTGGAATCGGGGGGGATGAGCAGGAGGGGGCGGTGGGAGGAGGAGGGCGGAAAGGGATAACCACGGAGAGTTGCGGTCGATTTTGAGGGACGTCGCGGAGGAGGGGAAGGAAGGCGCGGCGACGTTGAAAGTTATCAAAACCCGATCAAAAGATTTATTTTTTGGTGAGGTTCGGCGCATAAAAAAAGAACGGGGATGTTTGAGGTAGCGATGAAGGGGAGGTAAAGAAGATGACACACCAGGGTGCGGAGAGTGAGAGCCGTTCGAAAGTTTAAGCATGCATGAAGAGATAAAGAAGGTTTTTGGGGGAATGACGAGAGGAAAGCCATGCGAGGAGAGATGATGGAGGATAAGAAGACGTAAAGGGATTTAACGGGAAGCAACACGGTATTTGGAGGCGGGTGATAGCAAATAAATCCAACCGAGATAGGTATAAAAATGGTGTCCATTTGAATAAACAAAGACGATAAAAAAGGTCCGGGTGGTAAGAAACAGGCAAACCAATTGACAATAAAGGAATGGTGTTTTTACCGTTTGGAACGTAAAATAAATACACCAAATTTATCACAAACATTTGTTGGTGATAAATTGAACATAGATATTGTGATTTTAATAAAATAGTTACCACAGTGTAGGCACGCAGTAAAAATTATTAAATACACAAAAGACAGCGAAGTTAGGGAAATCAATTTTAATGGTCAGAGAGACAAAAATGCATTTCAAAAATATTGCGAAATAAATTCCGAATGAGTTTAACCCCGTGTGTCGGAATAAAAGGGTGGAATCGGGATATAATGCAATAGCGAATGATTCCATTACAAAATGATAGTTTGATTAGGAAACATTGTGACCAGCAGTGAAAAGGGTAAGTACGGATGAATGGAGAAGAATATCAAGGCGAGGGAGAGTGACAGAGAAAGGAGAGAAAGACAAAGAAAAAGTAATGGGAGGAGAGAAACCAGCATGGAAAGAAGAGAGCGACAAAAGGCAAGAAGCGTAATCGCAAGTAACGCAAGAGGGCATGCGAAATTGCATGCAATTAAGAGAAAAAAGAAGAAAAATGCGAAGAGAAGGGAAGAGACGTTTTGAAAATCAAAGGCATAGATGATAGTTTCACAAAAAAAAAGAAATTTAATAGCATATTTGAGACCATAAGGAAAAATCAGGAGATCGGACGAAACCGGAAAGTGTTAATACAATTAACAGTTTTGCGGTTCGGTAAGTTGGGAGGAAAAATAAGGAAAGAGAAACGGGGACACCCAAGCCGTGGAGTGAGAAAGTGGGGCGAGTACATCGAACCGGGTGCAGAAAATGGTAAAGAAACAAGGTGGGCGGTGGAGAATATTGAAGAGGGCATCATGGAAAAGAATTGGACAAAAAAAGAGAGAAAATAAGATTAAGAACTCTAAGAAACTAAGACGGGAGCCATCCGCTTGATGCTCTGCAATCTCGTGCTTGACCTGAACGGAAAGTTGGAACGATAAAAAGTCAGGATAGGAAACATTCAGGGCCGAACTTCGACAAGAATCTAAGCCAGAACAGATGTCGGTGTCCCTTGCGTCCAACTGTCACTATTTTGACCGCGTTAAAAGAAAAATATACAAAAGCTTTGAAAAAATTTGAAAACTGAGAATTGATAAGGTCAATTTCTTAAGTTAGATAAGTATTTTCACAATTTGGGAGGTCAGCGAGCACTTCGGATTAAGGGGAATTCTTGAAGGAGGCACTTAAAATATCGGGATGCACGCATGTCATGTCAGACGAGTCTTTCGTTTGCTATTGTTTCCAAGCCATAAAATAATTATTGAAATTACTAAGTGCGGAAGCGAGTGCTTAGTGATTTAACGAGATGACCGGAATAATTAAAGGCTGATTTGTGGTGTTGGCGACTGTTAAACAAACTAATGAGAGCACTTTTTTTTAAGACATCCGACGTACGGGCTACGTACTACTTATTTCAAAGCCCAGTATCCACCTCTCCCAAGTTTGGCGGGTTCACCTCTTGAGTGATGGTTGTATAGAACTCTGATGGAGAATATAGGGCATGCCGTATATTGCTTCGGAGTCACTTGTGGAATTCCTAAAATATCAATCACTGTCACGTCAGAGCATATGTTTCATGAAAAACTTTCAGAGACGTGGCATGATTTTGATTGAGGCAGGAAAGGATGAACGGAATGTTAAGAAAAAGATCTTGAGGCGTCAGAGCCTGAGCATAAGAACCAAGTGCATACTATGTTAACTTTCTTGTGCACAGTACAAGAATGGGAAACGAGCTGCGTAGCACCTCGCCATCAGATCAATACGTTTCGAGAGGAAAGAAGTACACTGATG